>CM070016.1:4309108-4691024 GCA_036247105.1 Cirrhinus mrigala | reverse complement strand
TCATCTTCAAGCACAAGGAAGAGATAAACAGCTCATCATACGGCTGCAGTTATGCGTTGGAACACTTGTTTGGTGTCATATTCAGGAGCAATGTTCCCTCTAAGCTGTGACCATGCACAATAATATGTTGTGCACAAAAATGAGTTGGGAAAGCCATTTGATTGCATTTTAGTAAATGAAATAATTGCAATGCTCGGGCAAACTTTTATAAAGTTAGTGTCGCTATAGAGTTAGAACTGGTTAATGTGGTATACAGGTTTTATAGAAAGAGCATGATGCACACCAAATGAGTCACTGTAGAAATCGAATACTTTAATGATTGTGGACAAAATGTTTCAAAACAAGAGCCAACACAAATGCAATGACGTGAATTAAAACGTCATCATGCTTTAAAAAAGAATGGCTTGATTAAGTGGTAGAAATAGCAGGTTACAAAACAGTACCAAAACACACACACACACACACACGCAGGTTTACACCAGATACTGACACCTGTGAGGTGAATTGATTATCTCAGCAAAGGAGAAGTGCTCACTAACACAGATTTAGACAGATTTGTGAACAATATTTGAGAGAAATAGGCCTTTTGTGTACATAGAAAAAGTCTTAGATCTTTGAGTTCAGCTCATGAAAAATGGAGGCAAAAACAAAAGTGTTGCATTTATAATTTTGGTCAGTGTAGGTACTACTGGCACTTAACATACACTTAAAAATAGAGTCTTCCAATGCTAGAACAGTGCATCTTCACCATTTCTCCTGTCTTAGAATGTTATGCAGTGCATTGTGTTGTATCCTCTGGATTTATCCTCTCAAAGAATCTTTAGAACAGAAACATAATGGGGAGAAAGGCAAGCAGCCAAAGAATATACAGCCATCTGCAAAACCCAGGTGCTGCTCCAAAACGTGGCCACCATCTTTGTTCAGCATCCACTTTCTTAGTGTCAGAAATGTCTTCTCTGAAAAACAAGAAGTAGAAATGGCCCACAAAAGCCCACAAAACCATAGTTGTTCTCTTACCATAAACTATCAGTCTTAGGTTGGTTGGCATGCTCATGGTCTTTCTTGATGCTTCATTGCAGTTGCCTTTAAAACACACAAAAAATGCAGTACATTTTAAATTCCATTAAAAATTATAACAAACAAATTCTAAAACTAGAAAGGCAGCTAACAGTTAACCATAAAACTTGTTTAACCTTGCTAACATACGATTTTATTTTCTCAATAGACTACTGGCCAGCATTAACTACTAACACCTGAACAAAATGTCATATTAGTTAACCAAATGTTAATAAAAGATAAGCGCTAGTAACGTTTGTTACCGCCATGTTGACAGGTAAATGTTACTAGGTTAAACTGGTGTGCAAAAGTCTGACAAACACTCAGACAAACGAAAATATATATTTTTACCTTACTTGCTGCTCTTATTCTCTCGTAAGATGCACCGACATACAGCATAGATATTTTCCAGAACTCTTCAACTCTCGCGGGTTCATCCCCAGTGCTGGGTGCAAGTGCCAGGTAAACGTAAAGTAGATGATGAATCTACTTCAAAGATCGTAACTACAACAAAGAGAAGAAAATATGAGAAAGTCTGTTTAAAAAACAATGAATGCTGTTACATAGTACAAAAAATAGTACATAGTAAAGCTGCATGCTTTACTTTCAATGTTTCTACTCTAAAAGTGACTAGTTCCTTGTTTAGTTTTTTTCAGTAAGTTGTCACACACTGAATTTTAATTATTATGTCTTAAATAAATCCTTCTGAAGTTGTGTTTATGTGTAAATGCGGGGGTGGGGCTTGAATTTATTTATTTTTTTATTCTGCAAAACGGGGGCCCGGCAGAAAAAGTTTGGGAACCACTGCTTTATAACAACTTGTTTACCACATTCTTCATTCTTTCAAGCAGACATATTTATTTATCTAAATGTAGATTAATCTTTATTAGGGCTACTAAAGTGATTTATTTAAGAGCAGTGAGTGAGTTTCTGTCTTTCTTTTGTTGCTTGATTAACATCAATGCCACAGACAATAGGCCTAGCAGCTAAATTAGGCTGCTCTGACTTTAAAACCGAATGCACGGATGCAATGTACTGATTCACGTCCGATATTCTCCCAACTGTTTACGTTCACCCAAGACATAATCAAGTGTGTTTACATGAATACTCATCAAAATGGACAATTCAACATCATTTTGTGCATATTTCTCTGTTTATGAGATGTGAAAGAGCACTTGTGTGCAGTGTGAGAGGCGCTGCTTTGGTGTCTGTACTCAGAAAACCAGACCGAACTGAGATCTTTTTTGCGTCGTCAAATTTATCCACATGGCTGCTCTTCTCTTACTCCAAGATATTGACATTTTATGAGATGTGCAGTAAAAGAATGATAGCTTATGTCCCACCGGATAGATCAATAGGTTACAGTTTATACGTATGCATCTAACCTCCTAACCATGCAGCAGATTTGCTCTGAATGAATCACCTTTCAAATCATCCCTCACTATCATTTTCGACTCATTTTCATTAGTTTACGAATATGTCAACAGATTTTTGTCATAGTTCTTGTCAGTCAAAACGAGTTTTTGTTTCGTTATCATCTCATTCTCATCGGTCAAAAAATTTAAATTAACACTGGTTAACACTGGCATTTCAAAGCATTTGTCTCAAAGTAATTGTCTCCTATTTCATAAGATCTGTACACAAATCACTTAAAATCAGTTTAAAAGAGCTTGAGGATATTGCATAACAAAATCATTTAGAGATATGAAAATCAAAAAATGCCTAAAATGCCTAAAATGCCCCTGAGGCCACGTCTGTTCACAAGTCTGCTCCAGAGGTCATGTCTGTTTGCAAGTATGCCCCTGGGGCCACGTCAGATCTCAAGCCTGCTCCAGAGCTCCCGTCTGATCACAAGCCTGCTTCAGGGGTTTTGTCTGACTACGAGTCAGTTCTTGAGGCCTCTTCGGTTGGAGAAGCTGTGCCAGTGCCTCCTGTGGTGTCAGCTTCGGCTGTAGAACCTCCAATGGAGGCGGCGTTAACCTACGAACTCTCTGCTTCTCTCCTTACTCTGTCTACCTCCTCTGTCCCTGCTCTCCCCAGGTTCCAGTTCATGACGCGGGTTCCTGCTCCGCCCTGGAGGGCCCCTGCGCCTCCTGCTTCGCCCTGGAGGGCCCCTGCGCCTCCTGTTCCATTTCATAAGATCTGTACACAAATCACTTAAAATCAGTTTAAAAGAGCTTGAGGATATTGCATAACAAAATCATTTAGAGATATGAAAATCAAAAAATGCCTAATAGAAGCTTAATCATAAACAGTTTGTTCAATAACAGGAGTTATGAGAAGAGCTCTTTCAATGGGACAGTTAATAACAATTAATAATGAAAGTTCAAAACTGAAATTTTTTGTTTTTATAGACTTTCTTATCTGGGAAGTCACATATGTCCACATCGAGCAGTCAGTCACTGATTATAAAAAGGTCACACAGTAAAAGGTATGTCAGTGCACTGAGGACCATAAAATATTGAACACAGTAATGGAGTGCACTTTCTGCATGCAACTACTGAAATAGTTAATTGAACAAAAGTACACGGCCAAGGGCCCAACTATAAGGAACACTAATTATCATAATGCTTACAGACTTCAGCAACCTGTACATGTACCATATGGAAGAAATAAAGCCAAGCTGGTTTGCAATAAGTGAATATGGTAATTCTGTTTTTGCAATTGTTTAATCATCATCTAGTGAGATATGGATTTCATTAAAAGCTGTGTTGCTTCACTTTTTTCTATTCTTGCTGTTCCTCTTATTCTTAGTAATTCTGTTTGTTAATCGTAGGTGTCATCACTAATGCTCAGTCATCACATGTAGAGTGAATCTACAGCCGCTGCACCAGAGTCAAGTCAAGCTACAGCTGCTGCTCCAGAGCCAAGTCAAGCTACAGCTGCTGCTCCAGAGCCAAGTCAAGCTACAGCCGCTGCTCCAGAGTCAAGTCAAGCTACAGCTGCTGCTCCAGAGTCAAGTCAAGCTACAGCCGCTGCTCCAGAGCCAAGTCAAGCTCCAGCCGCTGCTCCAGAGTCAAGTCAAGCTACAGCCGCTGCTCCAGAGCCAAGTCAAGCTACAGCTGTTGCTCCAGAGTCAAGTCAAGCTACAGCTGCTGCTCCAGAGCCAAGTCAAGCTACAGCCGCTGCTCCAGAGTCAAGTCAAGCTACAGCTGCTGCTCCAGAGCCAAGTCAAGCTACAGCCGCTGCTCCAGAGCCAAGTCAAGCTCCAGCTGCTACTCCCGAGTCAAGTCAAGCTACAACTGCTGCACCAGAGTCAAGTCAAGCTACAGCTGCCGCTTCAGAGTCAAGTCAAGCTACAGTTGGTCAAGTCGAGAGTCAAGTCAGAGCTGCTGGTCCTAAGGCAAGTCAAGTTACAGCTGTTGTTCCAGTGTCAAGTCAAGTTAAAGCTGTGTTTCCTGCATCAAGTCTAGTCAGAGCTGCTCTTCCTAAGTCAAGTCAAATTACAGCTGTCATTCCTGTGTCAAGTCAAGTCAGAGCTGCTCTTCCTAAGTCAAGTCAAATTACAGCTGTCATTCCTGTGTCAAGTCAAGTCAGAGCTGCTCTTCCTTTGTCAAGTCAAGTTACAGCTTTATTTCCTCTGTCAAGTCGCGTCACGGTTGCATTTCCTGCGTCAAGCAACGTCAAAGCTGTTGTTCCTGCGTCAAGCAACGTCAAAGCTGTCATTCCTGCGTCAAGCAACGTCAAAGCTGTCGTTCCTGCGTCAAGCAACGTCAAAGCTGTCATTCCTGCGTCAAGCAACGTCAAAGCTGTCGTTCCTGTGTCAAGCAACGTTAAAGATGTCATTCCTGCATCAAGCACAGTCAAAACAGCTTTTCGTGAGTCCAGTCAAGTCACGGTCGATCTTCGCAAGCCAAGTCAAGTCACTGCTGTTCCCCATGAATCAAGTCAAGTCACCATTGATCTCCTTGAGCCAAGTCAAGTCATTACTGATCTTCACAAGTCAAGTCAGGTCACTGCAGGTCTTCACGTGTGTGGTCAAGTCACTACTGAACCTCACAAACCAAGTCCCGTCTTGTCTGGCGGCCCAGAGCCAAGTCACGCCTTGTCTGTCTGTCCAGAGTCTAGTCCCGTCTCACCTGTCAGTCCAGAGCCAAGTCACACCTCTCATGACCTCCCAGAGCCCCGTCATATTTCTACTGTCAGTCAAGTCAAATCTCGTCTGACCTCCCAGAGCCTTGTCACGTCATGTCTGCCAGTGTGATGGCGATCACCATTCTCAGTATGTGGGCCGCACACTACGCTCCAGAGGTCCCGTCTGTCACCAAGTCTGCTCCAGAGGTTTCGTCTGTCACCAAGTCTGTGCCAGAGGTCTCGTCTGGCCTCCCAGAGCCTAGTCACGTTATGTCTACCAGTGCGATGGCGATCACCATTCTCAGTATGTGGGCCGCACACTACGCTCCAGAGGTCTCGTCTGTCACCAAGTCTGCCCCTGAGGCCACGTCTGTTCACAAGTCTGCTCCAGAGGTCATGTCTGTTCACAAGTCTGCTCCAGAGGTCATGTCTGTTTGCAAGTATGCCCCTGGGGCCACGTCAGATCTCAAGCCTGCTCCAGAGCTCCCGTCTGATCACAAGCCTGCTTCAGGGGTTTTGTCTGACTACGAGTCAGTTCTTGAGGCCTCTTCGGTTGGAGAAGCTGTGCCAGTGCCTCCTGTGGTGTCAGCTTCGGCTGTAGAACCTCCAATGGAGGCGGCGTTAACCTACGAACTCTCTGCTTCTCTCCTTACTCTGTCTACCTCCTCTGTCCCTGCTCTCCCCAGGTTCCAGTTCATGACGCGGGTTCCTGCTCCGCCCTGGAGGGCCCCTGCGCCTCCTGCTTCGCCCTGGAGGGCCCCTGCGCCTCCTGTTCCACCCTAGAGGGCTCCTGCGCCTCCTGCTCCGCCCTGGAGGGTTCCTACGCCTCCTGCTCCGCCCTGGTGGGCTCCGGCTCCGCTTGGGTGGGCTCCTGCCCTACCGGTCCTGCCTCAATCACCCGGCCCTCCGCATGGACCTGGCCCTCCGGCCCTTGCCCTGTCTCACCCCCGCCCCACCGCTCCCCTGGACTGTGGTTCGATTAGAGTGTCTGGAAGCCGCTCTTTGGGGGGGGGGGGGCTATGTTACGGATCTGGTCGGTGAGCTGCGGACCGCTGCGGATCTGCCTGTTTTCGACTATGTCGCTGCCTCATGTTGTAAATAAAAGCTTGCAGATGGATCCACTCACGTCTCGCCTCGCTCCCTCTGTAACAGTTCTGAACGCACTTCATTCCAAGATACGTTTATTTAGCATTATTGTTTTATTTGATAAACAATTCAACAACAGAATTATATTGAAGTTAAGATACAAATTATAACAAACGAAAAAGAAGGGATTTTATGAAAAACAAAACATTTTAAGTGGTCAAAAAATTATACCTGTCCCACTCCTTTCTTCCGGCGTACTGCTGTCCATTTTTCCACGCCCTTATGACGCTTACAAGTTTCTTTCTTAATTAACAAATTGAACTAAACAAAACACAAACAAATAATATTTAAACACAAATAAAATAAAAGCACTTTCATAAATGGCTACAACAGTAGTTAAAGACCAAGACAATTTGTCAAATTAATTTGAATAAATTGTTTAGTAAAGACAAACACTTTGCTGGTTACGTTTACACAGTAAAATCTCCAGTACTAAACAAACACTGCTCAGTTTACATATGGTCCTAATGTCATGATTGACTAGGGAGACTCAGATGCGGGGCAAAAATCGGTTTATTCAATATTCAAGGAAAATAGTCCTCCCAGCCCTCCTTCCTGGAGATAATCTGGGGAAAGCAAAAAAGGGAAAAAAGCAAACAAAAACTCACAGTCCAAAAACGCACAGGGAGGAACTCAACCCGTTCAGCAAAACTCACGGCGGATGACGAGGCACGGGGAGCGAATCTCGACGCGGCGTTGAACAATCACCGCTGTAACAAACAGAGAATCTTCTGGGAGCGATCTCGACCCGGCACGAGGAAACACACAGAGGATGACGAGGCGCGGGGAGCGAATCTCGACCTGGCGTTGAACAATCACAGCTGTAGCAAACAGAGAATCTTCGGTGAGCGATCTCGACCCGGCACGAGGAAACACACAGAGGATAAAGAAGCGCGGGGAGCGAATCTCGACCTGGCGTTGAACAATCACAGCTGTAACAAACAGAGAATCTTCGGGGAGCGATCTCGACCCAGCACGAGGAAACACACAGAGGATGAAGAAGCGCGGGGAGCGAACCTCGACCCGGCGTTGAACAATCACAGCTGTAACAAACGGAGAATCTTCGGGGAGCGATCTTGACCCGGCACGAGGAAACACACAGAGGATGAAACGGCCCGGAATGCAGAGCCGCAAAACCATTAAGCAGGCAAAACGGGACGCCAGCGGGTTCTATGGGCAGAGAGCAAAAAATAACAAAAGCCAAAGGCGTGGAGAATAATTAGCAGAGACAAAGCAAGACAAGACAGGACTTGGCAAGAAATCAAAACGGACTGACACAGGACAGACGGGGACGGGAGTTTAAATAGAGAGGAAGAAATTAGCAGAGATAGAAAACCGGTGAGAATGTGAAAAATGGGAAACGAGAAACAGCTGGAGGGAGACACAGGGCGGGGAGAGTGACGTAGTCACAGTGCACGTGGCGAGATGACAACAAAAACACAAACAGACACACAGGCAGGAAAACCCCGACAGAGCCAGGATCACGACACCTAATCTATAGAGAGTAAAAGTAACACTGAAGCAGTGTTGCAGTTAGTGAAATAAAGTAGCTTGACTTGACTCTGGAGCAGCAGCTGTAGCTTGACTTGGCTCTGGAGCAGCAGACCTGATGTAGGCTGGTTCTGGCATCAGGGACGTGGTGGCCATTTTGAGTGCAGGCTCTGGCGTGGCGGCCATTTTGTGCAGTGGCTCGGAGTGCTCGGGTGAGACCTCGCTTGACCTTGAAGGAACAACGGCTTTGACTTGACTGGACTTGGAAGCTTGACTGGACTGGGAAGCTACAGCTGTAACTTTATTTGACTCAGGAAACACAGCTGCAACTTGGCTGGACTCGGAAACTTGACTTGACTCGGGAAACGCCGCTGCAACTTGACTCAACTCAGGAAACGCAGCAGCAATTTGACTTGACTTGGGAAACAAAGCTGCAACTTGACTTGACTCAGAAACTTGACTTGACTCAGGAAACACAGCTGCAACTTGACTTGACTCCGAAACTTGACTTGACTCAGGAAACGCAGCTGCTACTTGACTGGACTCGGAAACTTGACTTGACTCAGGAAACGCAGCTGTAACTTTGCCTGGCTCTGGGGTAGCAGCTCTGACATGATGGAGCTCCGTTTTCGCCGCCATTTTGTGAACGGGCTCCACTGTCGCCGCCATTTTGTGAGCGCAACCCATAGTCGTCGCCATAGCATGAGCGCGCTCCAGTGTGGCCGCCATTTCACGAGTGAGTTGGGCGGCCAGTGTTACCGTGACGTCGCACTCCTCATCCGCGACACCTACGGTAAATGGCGAGCCCACACACATCAAAGCATAATCAATAAATGCAGCAAGAGATGAACACAGACCCTCGCGTCTGAATTTAGCCTTTAACGGTCCATTAATGCCATCACAAAAAATGTCAATAATAATACAGTCCGGGAGGGAAGAATAGTTTGCTAAAGCCAGAAATTCACGGGTGTATTGCTCAAAAGAATGTGGTCCTTGTTTTAACCTGAGTAGAATCCAATCTGTGTCCATACCTGTCGAATATCCGGGGGGAAAGCTGCTGGATCCTGTTGTGATGGAGTATTCTGTTACAGAGGGAGCGAGGCGAGACGTGAGCGGATCCATCTGCAAGCTTTTATTTACAACATGAGGCAGCGACATAGTCGAAAACAGGCAGGGTCGGCACAATAGAAAACAGGTATAACAGGGCCAGGCACAAGAATAGTCTGTAAGACCGGCGTGGGTCAATCCAGCGGTGAACGTAATCCGTAAAGGGGGTGAGACGAGAGAATAATCCAATTAACGAGCTAGAGTCCAGTGGGCAGGCGGCGAAACAGTCGAGACGAGATGGCCAGGCAGGAACGCTAAACACAGGAACTAGGAAAACTTGGAACTAGAAAACACAGGATTACTACACAATGAAAACTACAATACTCCATGACAACAGAATGAAAGTCCGGGGCTTTTATAGTGCTACTGATTGGTCGCAGGTGTAGACCAAATCAGCACGCTGAATGATGGGGAATGTAGTCCAAGGTGTAGTGCAAGAGTCCGTGTGTGAGAATAAGGTGAGAGCGACATCTGGTGGTGAGCGGTCCGCAGCTCACCGACCAGATCCGTAACAAGAACAAAGCCTGCTGCCATGCTTCCGTGGCCGAGACAGAAGTCCAAAACAACCACAAACAAACATTAATTTTTTAAAGAAACATGATATGTAACACATACACAAGTGTTGTTGTGGTCTTGCTGGGATCATACCAGCACCTAAAAGACAACAAATTCTGGTCCACCAGCATAACAAGCTGGTCCCAGCATGTAAAACATGGTTATTATGTTGGTGACCAGCAGTGCTGGATTTTTCAACAGGGTGGAGCGAGTGACACCAATTCTCCAACAGACAAAAATGATGGCTTCTTGAATGCAGCATAATCATTTCTTGTGAATTCATAATTTTTGTTTATACAGCTTGTTATATTATGACTGTTCAGCTCACCTTTGGAAGCCTAAAGTGGTGCAAAATAATCAGTGATGGCAAACACAGAGGCTTTTAAATATGAATATATTACCAAAACACATTTTTACCCAGAGTGTGAAGGAACTGGCAGCTGAAGAGTAGCAGAATGCTCTAAAAACCTTCTTTGCTCCATGACAGTTTGCTGTTTAGATCTGTTTAAAGTCAGAAATCATTTACATGAGTGAATTCAGTATATAAGTAGGGATAAAATATGATCAGTAATGAAATGCAGACAACCTTCTCTTGCTACGGCAGGATTCAGCAGTCAGTGTGGATTCTCCTCCTTTCAGTTGCAGGTACTAGAAACTTGTTAGTTGCACCCGCAATGATTCCAAATGCCACTGAGGAATAGTTTATATAGCCAAAATCATATGGCTGAAGTCAAAAGTGTACATACACCTTCCAGAATCTGCAAAATGTTATTTACCAAAATAAGAAAATAATAGCTGAATTTATAAAAATGACCCCATTCAAAAGTATACATAGGCTTGATTAGTGTTTAGTGATAGCTGTTTATGAGTATGGAAGAAAATCAATGACAAATGCCTTTAAAACAAAAAAGCACTAACTGAAAAAATAATGCCTTAAATGAACAGTGCTGGCATTTTAATGACTTGTATTTTCAGGGCTTGCATTTTAGGTCCTGAAGTTTAACATAGTTGTTTATTTAAGCTATGAATATTTTAATTCAAAATATTTCACACACATTTTCATAATTAAAAATTATTTATGGGTGGTGAGGGAGAACAAGCCACTGGAGCGGTTTCTGGCAGTGAAAGATGCCGTCCACAACCCAGTGAGCTCATCATGCACTTCCAGAAAGAAAGGCACCGGGTTGGGGCCCTCAGAACCAGCGTGAGCCACCCTGAGCCACCCTGAGAAAACCAATCCAGCCTCAAAGGTTCAGAACACGGTGGAGGCTTCCAGTCAAACCCAACTCTCTCGGCAGCCCGGGGAATCCAGATTCGCATCCGGTACTGCTGGGCACCCAGAGGGCAGCAGTGCAGCCATACCATCCTCTCCAGAAAGGTCTGGCTTACCCTCCGATGCAGCAATCGACATCCATGGTACCCCTCGAGAGGGGCCCAGACCATTTCTTGGGCAGCTCCACAGGCTGTAAAGTGCTGGCAGAATGAGAAGCCCTCAGAGGTTGGTTCCTTGGAGGGGAGTTCCTCACCATCACCGTGAGACCATCCAGGCAACTGCTTCTGCTAGGAGGAACACCAGATCTGGGCAGAGGCACTGGAACCCCACTCCTTTGCAGGAAACAGAGTCTCATCAGCAACTCCGCAACGGTCACTCTCCCACAATGAGAGCATGATTCGCCCAAACACGTGAGGCAGTGATCGTGACTATCACCCGGCGCCAGGTAACGACCACAACCAGAAACACACAGGCGGAAGGGCATCTATACCCAGATGCAAAGACGTAACGTCGAGTTGGTACAGCTGTAACGTTGCCTTTAAAAAGACGTGCCACCTGTGAATACTCTTTTAGGAAAGCACTTTCAATGTGCTGAAGTGCACAGGGGAGATCACCACCTGCAACACAAACAGGGGCTGGTGCAGCCTGATGTGTGCAACCCACTAGACATGAGAAAACGACCACCGCTGAAACGCCACACTGTCAACACCAAGAGCTGCAAGAGCACGCTAAACTCGTTCAGTTTACTCTCTGTAGAGTAGTCAGGAGCAGAACGATGTGACCGCAAGTCAAGGTTTTTGCCATGACTGTTACAGCTTTTTCATTAAGACCCAAAAGAATCATATCAACTTATGGAAAATGGGCATCTGATGACCCCTTTAAAATATATACACATTAAATTACTATAAGAAAGAATTAATGGAGACCTTGAACAGCGTTGTTCATGCCCTCACATCTCTCCTTGTGCGTTTAGGATATTCCATGGACAGAGCAAAAACTCAGAGATTAACATGGACTATCTGGATTCGGATATCTATCACCGACTACCCCCTGTAATTGGTGAAAATATCTTATGTCCCCATGAGAGATAATTACCGTTCAAATCGGCATGTTGTTGTGAGGACTTTTATTATAACGGGTGTGAAAGGAGAGTGAGGAGAACAGAATGGACCTTTATCTCACTTCCTATAAGCAAAGCAGTGTATCCCCACTTCCAGTCCCATCACAACGCAATGAAAACTAATGGGAGAATTCTCTCTTTCCTTTCTTTCGCCAGTGTTACTGCAGTGTACCTGGCTGCTTTTATTCTAAACAATGACACACTCAGTTTTCACACATTTATTCTAAACAATGACACTCCTTAGTTTTCACGATTTCTTGACACAACACGGATGCGTGAGATGAATTAAGGTCCTTCTAAAATATTACGCGGGAGCACGTTCATGTAGAGTATGCATTTCAAAACTGAGGATGATTAGGATCTCATATCACCTGCTGAAATGTTCCTATTAATATATTTCTCTTCAAAATGTGTGTTCTGAATAATAAATAAATTTAACCTGCTGCAGTCAATTTCGTCTTCTCATTAACAATGTTTCTCTCATCATATTTTATACCTGTTTACATTAAAATAAATTTGACTGATAAACACCTTACACAATTAACCATGGATTTACTAAGTAAATATGTAGTAAATATGTAGTAACCATGTTATATTTTATTTTATTTTTTTCCGCGGACTGATTTCCATTTGTATTGCCACAGTTTTACTGCACATACCATGGTTAATTTTCGTAAGAGCAGTATTAAAATAGATGAATGAATGCACGGGCGTTGCCTTAAAGAAATAATGTTGAACATTTTAGCTAATTAATCTTAAACAATATAACGCGTTGACAGCGTGACTTATTAATTAAGAATTTTGGCATAAATATGTGAATTACATGCAGTGAAATGACTGTGAATGAAAAATGACAGAATAAAGACTAAAATTTAATACAAATGAATAAATATGTTGATTCTGATCTTATTCATCAGGTCTCACACACACTACAGCATTGACGCAGTGTGGTGAAATCACATGTTTACGAGCCATGGGTTTCACAAATCGGTACGTTGGATTAAAACTACAAGTTCTGTTTGGAAAATTCTGTGCACAGTAATCATCAAAATATTTCTTCGCCTGTCTCTGAAAATGTCTGCATTTTGAAATCATCCTGCAGATACTCATTTCAACAGGCTTTTATTCAAATAGGTGATCACAGCATATTGAAAAATATACATAACCAGAAGAATCGATACACTGCTTCGACAAGCAAATCTGGTGTTCAATTCCAGGGCGATAAAGGTCCAAAAAGGAGAGGAGAGTGTTAAGAAGAGCTTGTCAGTGTCCCAGGGTTTTATTTTATTAATCTATTAATCTTCTAACTTTGTCCGAATTAAAGCCCCAAAAGCACCCACAAACAAGTATTACACTGGTGGCAGCGGACATTCGAGTTTATTTATATATATATATATATATATATATATATTTTTTTTTTTTTTCTTTCTTTCTTTCTTTCTTTCCAACAAAGTTTCACAGTGTGTACAGTCCGGTGTGCCATAGATAATCTTCAGTCAAGTCGGACGAGGAAGCACAACATTACAGGAGAAGTGTGCTCGTGCCTCGCTGCCACGCCACAGACAAAAAAACTCCAAAAGACATTTCATTACCACCGCCATTTCGCAACAATGGCTGTGGGCTACGAGGTTTTTAGTCACATGGTCAAGGAAAGGATAAAAGAAGATTGTAACTGTTGCTCGCCCTGCAAACAAGCCTGCACTGGCCCTTTACGGGCCCACTCAGGGCTAGCCTAAGGGCCCACAACAGGCTGCCAGCGCAGGGCTTCTGAGAATTTGTTCATTGGCAAAACATTGGCCCGTTAGTGCTGGCCCTGCACAGGCTGCCCTCACTTAGCCCACACTATTAATCTACAACAGGGGTGCCCAACCAAAGCCACTAGATGGCAAGCCATCAACCATTAGCCGAAAAAACTTAACGGCTAAAGCTAACGATTCCGGTCTGGTAGTATGTGGGAAAGGAGACCAGAGGTTGTTTTCTTTGAATGGATGTCAATGTAAGAGAGACTTCACTACGCTGATGTAAGAGGTGAAATTATTTCTTCATGAATTTAAAGTCCAGGACCTCCGACAAAAACAGATGCAATGCAACAAAACAATAAAACTAATCTGGAGAAGAGATCCTCAAAGAGGGCAAACAACACCACCCCTCTTGCTCATTTACGACCCACTTCCTCCCTCTCATTTCCCTTCCCTGCATCTCACCCTTCTTCCACCAAAACAGGAATGCCCATGTACCATGTGTGTTTTATCTTGTGAATATGTTGATTTTTCCCTTTCATGTTTGGTATCATTCTAAACGTCTTTGTGTGACTGATAAAATGGTCTCAATTTCACAGCAGTCACTTATATTATAAGGAAGATTGAACATTTTTGTAGAATTGTGTTTTGCTGCTGTGTTTTCCCCTTAGGGTTGGGTGATAATCTCCAGCCAGGTGTGACCCTGGGTCATGAGATCTCCTCACAAACCAAAAGGTCTTTATGTTTTTACAACTGAATGGAAAATTTGTTTGTTTTGGTCTGGGTATATAAGCATATATATGATGTGTCTAACAATGAAAAATGCCTGTATTGTAAAAGACAGTTTAGCTTTAAACAGCACCAGACAGAATTAAAAAAAAGAAAACATGAGCACCTGTACAATACTGGTGTTGCCCTAAATAGTGGTCACAAAATTTAAACTTAAAACTGTAAAACTTTCAAAACTTTTTTTCTTATATAAGAAAACAACATTGTTTAGACGGATAGTTCACACAAAAATGGGAATTCTGTCAATTACTCACCCTCATACCATTCCAAACCCATAAGACTTTCATTCATTTTTAGAACACAAATAAAGAGTATTTTTAATGAAATCTGGGTACTTTCTGTCCCTCTATTGATAGTCTACGCAACTACCAATTTCAAGGTCCAGAAAGGTATAAAGACATCAATAAAGTATGTGACTCCAGTGGCTCGACAACAGAATTTTGAAGTTCATTATAACTGAAATATCATTGAAGTGATGCAGTTCATTATAGGGCATGTATTATTTCCCATTTATCTGCATGTTTAATACAGATTAATACAAAAGTTTTTTTTTTATTTAAAAAAAGCTCAAACATCACATCGATTTTTGAAATTGTTCATGCAAGAGTCTTGGAGGAATGTGTAGCCACTTGGTTGCCTTCTTCTCAACCCTCGTTCAGGGTTTCTTCACAGGAAAATTCTAAAAGAAATGGATATGACAAAAAATGAAATGAATTAAACTGAACTACAGAGTAACATGCAGGTTGGAGTGGAAAAGTAGTCATACAGTATTTTAAGTTATTTAAATCAACTGCAATCCATAATATTTTCCAATTGTTTAAACATTGCTTAACTTACATTTCCAATAGTCTCCATTTGCATCTGTCATATGAGCTTGTCAAATCAACTATGTCTTACAATATACTTCATTATTTTCAACTAAATAAACAGCAACACAACCAAATGCTTCATACACATTTCATAACATAAGTGTTGCTTACTTCTGTATGAATTCCAGCATAAGTGCCGCCTCCTCTGGGTATTTGTAGCTCACAACCACAACAGGAGAGAAGATGTGTTCATTAACTTCTCGAACGACAGCAATCTTTAACTGCCCATCACCTTAAACAAAAAAGACATTACAAAATTGCCATACAGGCGTCTCTGAACACCTTTGAAGATGTGTTCAGCAACTTCACATTGTAAATGTCAACAATAAATAACTCAATAACTCTATTTTCTTTTCAATATTGAACACTAATGTTAAATAAAAACTGTTAATACAACAGAATACAAACCCACTTGGTTGCCTTCATCTCAACCCTCTTTCAGGATTTCTTCACAGGAAAACTCTAAAAGAAATGGATGTGACAAAAATGAAATGAATGAAACTGAACTACAGAGTAACATGCAGGTTGGAGATAAAAAAAAAAAAAAAAACAATCATACAGTATTGTAAGTTCAATTAAATGAACTGCTAACCCTAATAAAATATTGCCAATTAAAACATTTGTTTACAAATGACTTAACTTACATTTCCAGTAGTCTCCATTTGCATCTGTCATATGAGCTTGTCAGATCATCTGTGTCTTACAATATACTTCATTATTTTCAACTAAATAAACAGCACCACACCCAAATGCTCTATACACCTTTCATAACATACACGTTTGCTTACTTCTGTATGAATTCCAATGTAAGTTCCGCTTCCTCTGGGCTCACAACCGCAACAGTGGTCATTAACTTCTTAAACAACAGCAATGCTTGAACTGCCCATCACCTTACACACAAAAGACATTACACAATGACCATATACATAATGACAAGCAGTTTGAACACACCTTATACACATATCAGACAGCAACCAACTTCACATTGTTGTGAAAGTCAACAGAATAAATGACTCAATAACTATTTTCTTTCCGATACTGAACACTAATGTTTAAACTGTTAAACTGTTAATAAAACAGAATACAAACCCATGATAATAATGTAGGTGTGTTTGAGATTCACAGTACAGCAGCAATAACGTCCTGTCATTAGAAAAGAAAACGAAAGAAACACAGCGGTCATTCTGAAATAATGTTATGTGCATTTGTCCATTAGAGTTACTGGCACGCTGACCTGAAGCGGCATTCTGGTGCGGCTACTGCACATCGGATGCCTTTGTTTACACAGTCGCTTCACAGACAGCTTGATAGTAACATTACCGAATTAATTTCTGTTTTGCATTTTATCATCCGTGTGTGTGTGTAAAACAAGACAATAAAAGGTCTGAACTTGACTAATTTGGCAGAAAACTCCACGAGGAAGATGTGATGTGATGATATGCTGAGAATGTTGAGTGTGACGTTCATTTGCCAAACAAGCCAGACAGCAACTAAGTTAACTTTACGTAAACACTTTGTGACATTTAACAACATATAATTTACCACGAAGAGCAAAAACTGGTTTCCCAAATTCAAAAGCCAACACTAAAATGAAACTTTGACCGAGAAACTCTCCACGTCTTCTCTTCACTGTATTAGCGCCTATAAGCCACCAAGGTTCTTGTTCCCACAATGCAAAGCGTAATTCAAAAACAGAGAAAAACACCTGTAAAAACCAAATACGGAAAAGTTCCTTAAATTATTAGGGTATATTGTACTGTAATTTTACAGATTTTTTTCAGTGTACACTTTTTGTGAGGGCAAACAGTATGCAGCTGTCAAAAAGGTATTAGTCTCCAACAGACCTCTGACTAACATCAGACTGGAAACAATCAAACAAACAAACAAACAAAACATCAGACTGGAGTTTTTGTGAGCGTGAGATTGGCACAACGGCCAACGCCAAACTCAAATGAGACATTGGGTCCCCAATAAACGAATAATTGAAAGTATGGAATTTCCAGAATAATCAAGTAATTAATAATTAATACATAATCGATATTTGCGATCAGTGTAAATTAGAGAAAGCGCCTAAATTTAAATGATCACATAAAATTGAAGTCAGATTAAACATGGAGCTAGATAAAAATTTAAACTAAATCCTGATAAATTAAGTGAACTTTGCAGAAGCTGTGAAAAGATCAAACATGCACTAAACCTTCAACCAGGCCACTGGACTCCGTGTTTGGGCTGGTGGATGGATCCTTACACTGAATAAACAGCTTTTTAGAGGAAATGGCTTATCATATAATGAATTGACAGGCTATCTACTAATCTTCAACATATTTTACACTAAACAATATGTGACGAGTGGGGCGGGGCAGAGAGCCGTGGGAACAGAACGAGGTCGGTGGAGTATAATGATAATGAGCGACATCTGCGGTCAATTTATGATTAAAGTGTTCCCGCCTCCTTCTTCCCGGGTTCCGGCACCAATGTAACATAGTTCGTAGAACAGGAAGAAGGAGTGGGAACCGGCGAACATTTAAACACTTGAATAATAAAATAAACAAACACAAAAGTAAGGCGGCCGTCCCTCACAGACGACTGCCGCACACAAAACACAAAATTAAGTCCAGGCCTGGTCCTCTCTCATCTTCCACTGTCGTCGCTCCTCCTTTTATCCTTCTGGAGCTCCTCCGTGGGACTCGAGACCGGTGAGTGGCACAGGTGTCGCTCATTATCATTATACTCCACCAGCCTCGTTCCCACGGCTCTCGGCCCCGCCCCACTCGTCATATTGAAAATATTCACATCATACTGAAATATTCTTGACCACTCAGGCGTTACTTCAAAGCGCCGTCAGCTGCGCTAAAGGGATCTGCCCATATGTTGTTAAAGTTCGTTATTTAAGGCAATCATAATAAATATGAATAAAGGAAGACGCCCAGTTTCAATATATGACATTATTTAAACGGCAAAGGTAAAATATAAATGTAAATTTTTAAGACAGATGTGAAGGGGAAGGAGAATTTATACGTGCATCACGTTTAGTTGCTAAAACACTTCCGCAAAGGATACACCCAGCTTAAGGATGATGTCAGCATGCTTACTAACTATGCACACAGTGATTGGCTGATAGGGGAGGGGTCTCTGTCAGAGATTTATTCATAGAAACATTATAGAGCACCATATTATGTTGCTGTTTTCAAATAAAGATCAATTCAAATAATTATTTAAAAATAAAAGAAAAATTTGGAATTGGGATGACCTCCAAAACCAAAAAAAAAGATGCGTGGGAAAATGTGTGCAAATAGCGCAGCATGTTTCTAAAATGTTTATTTTCTGAGGCAGATTGCCGGCAACAGCCATTTTAGTCCTGCTGAAAAAATAAAAACAAAAAAACAATAGAAACACAGAATTTCATCACAGAATTTGTAATGGTTTTACTGGTTTAATGGGGATTTTTACTTGTTTTAAAGGTAACTGTAATGGTGCCTGTTGATCTCTATCTCTAATTGGTCACCTTCTATTTGTGGCTTGTTAAAAGCACTAAATCCTAATGGAACATGTACCAATGTTCCATTGTATCACAGTACAGGAAACCATTTTTTAAATTGGTTTTAATAATGGTTAAAAGTTGATGGTTTGTAATGTTTGCAATGGTATTTGTAGTGGAAACCATTACAATTTCTGTGAATTGTTTTTGTTGTTGTTGTTGTTGTTGTTTTGTTTTTTTTTTTGTTTTGTTTTTTTTCAGCAGGGAGGATAGTTTGTGATTTGGTCTTAGTGACTTAGGAGTCCTCTTCACTACTCCTAACGTTTCACAGATTTATGAGCTAGTTTTAGCACTAAAACGCTTTGTGAAATACTCTTAGAGCAAAAAATTAGAAGTCCTAAATTTAGGATTGACACACCCATTATTTTTAAGATTTTCTCCTAAATCGGCAAGTTCTGAGTTACTTTTAGCCTTGAAATAAATGCAGTCACCACATAACTAATGTCTATATTGTCAAAAATGTACAGTAGTCAAATGGATTTCAAATCAATGGATTTATTAAACACAAAATAGAAAACATTCAATTCAGGTTAATGCAGCTACATATAGCCAAAAACGTAAATACACAAAAGTACAAAAATAAATATAGATTATTTAAATTAAAAAAAAGCAAACAAAGCAATGTAAGATTGCAGGATTTTGTAACGTAAAAGTTGATGTGCAAAAGTCTTATCTGTAGCACATCAATGTCCAAACATTGTCCATAGCTGAAGTTGGCTGATAACAAATGAATAATCCAACCTATTGTAATGAAAACACACCACAGCTCTCTTCCTAACCAGGAACAGTCAAAAATAGTCCAGAATATGGTTCCACATCAAAAAGAACTTTAAAAACTTTAAAAATTTAAATATTCAAACTGGACCATGATGTGACCTCACCAATAAAGAATCCTTCTAAAATGCTTACAAATGCATTTTAATGCAGTCTTAAACTCTTAGCATCAGTCCAAACATAGGCCATACATCTGCAAAAAAAAAAAAAAAAAAAAAACATCAGTAATGTAAAAAAAACTCCTTCAGACTGGGCTTGAAATGACATATTTCCCAACCAGGACACAGTACAGTGTCTTCCGCAGGTAAGCCATGCTGGCTACTGTTGCTTGCTATTGCCAAAGAGTGTAGAATGCCAAGAGGCGAAACTCTGATGTCTTTTTTGGTAACAGCCACTAGGTGGCGCTTCGGTAGCGCAGCCACCATTTTGAGGTGAAAATGCCAACTGGACAACCGCACAGAAGCAGACAGAATGACAACAAAAGAGAAGTCAAAGTGGAAATAATAGAATGCAATGACTGCAGGGAAGTAGTGTGTGACACGAAAAAGTGCAAAAAGTCACTCACTCTACATGGTTAGATTTTTTTTACGGATCAGAATCCATCACATCTTATGCACTCAAAATTGGTGAATCTAACAGCCAAATCAGAAGCACAATAGAAAATTTCTCAAATCAGTAAATTTTATGACTACTACAGTAAATGTTGTATTGTATTATTGTATATGTTTTATGTTATCAGTTGTGGAATCCAACCATTATACATTTGATACAGTTTTAGCCTGTACTAAAGTACTTTCACTTCATGCAATGTTACACATTACTATTATTACTATGAGTTACTATTGTAGGTCTGAAATATATATTGTATTTGTATGTAGTATTCATTATATTGTATGTTTTAATTCCCTGGAACATAACTGATTATTCATAACTGAATAATTAAATAATTTTGGAAACAGTGGCTATGTTTTTATTTTTTATTTATTTATTTTTTTGTTTACAGTCATGCTTTAACGGACATTATGCCTGTCCTTAATTGCAGTGAGCCCAAAGCTGTGGGCCTCGCCTGGGCAAGCCCACACTGGGCATGTTTAGGTTTGGAGTGGGCTGGCTCTAGCTAGAGGTGGCAAAGTGAAGCCTCATGAAGCTTTGAAGCTTTTCAGCCAAGTGGTTCCCCCTCAGTCTCTCAGGCAACGTTTTACTTACATGCTGGGTACAATTAATTGGTTATGTTTTTTTTCATCCTTCATCTGTTTTGTAACAAATTCAAGTGTAGCCATAACAAAATATTGTTATTAAACCATTTCAGTTTTAAATTATGTGCTAACTAGTTGTGATTCAACATTAACATTGAAGTGCTACCTATTCCAATACATTATAGTCACTCAGTAGCAATGCTTTCCCACATATTTAGCTATTCTAACTGTGCTTATTTCCGTCATTGGTATAAGTGGCAGTGGGTGGTAATAGACAAGAAATCAACAGATTTACACCATCTTTTTGATAAAGTTTCTTTAATCATTTGGCAATCCAACAGCCTGAACCACTGTAGGGAAACCACCCTTACAGACATATGTAGACTGGTCAAAGAGGCTTTTCCAGATTTTGGCTGGTCTGGATCAAGATCTGCAGATTAAATGCCATGAGTACAACAGCTCCAAGACTCAGCGCCGAAGGACGACTTTCTGGTAAACAGCCAGGAAAGCCAGGACAACATACTTCAGCCACCGGAAACACCAGCGCCAGAGCCCCGCTCACCAGACACCTTATCCCTCTCTCCAGCATCTCCACTTCTAAGCTTCTCACAGAAAATGGAGGAACTGGTATATGCTGGAACCAGACTCTCCCACTCTTTTGCTGCAAGCCCCTAGATGTCAACTAAAAAACAGCGGGCACCACAACCACCAAAGCCTGTGGGCCCAGCTTGCCCTCCTCCTTCTTCGAGAGCTCTCCGGCCGCTGCCACAACGCCAAGGCCCAAACCTGCTGTAGGTGAACCAAAAACAACTGATAACAACTCTCAGTGATATGTGTCAAGTCCTCGCTATGATAGTAGCAACATTCAGAAATGTTTACATAACAAGCGGGAACCCGTACGGCTAATCTGTGGCCTATTAGGTATCAAAATAGAACAGCTTTAGAGACAAAAAGTAATAGCATCAAGTTAACATTCGCTCACTAAAAAATAAATCATTTCTGATCAATGACTTAATAACCACATACAACCTGGATTTTATGTTTCTAATTGAAACATGGCTTGAAGACAGCTGCAGTGCAACAATCCTCAATGAAACAGCCCCTCCTAACTTTACTTTCATGAGTGTCTGCAGAGCTGTTAGGAGAGGTGGTGGTGTAGCTGCTCTTCTTAAAGATGTCTATCAATGTAAGCAAGTGTCATTTGGTCAGTACTTGTCTTTTGAATATCTAGGGATTGTGCTGAAAGGTGCTCCACGAATTCTATTTATCATTATTTACAGGCCTCCAAAATACTCTCCAGCCTTTGTTGAAGAGTTCACAGAACTGTTATCAATGATTTCCTCAGAGTTTGACTGTTTTGCTATTGCAGGGGAATTTAATTTTCACATAGAAAATGCAGAAATCAAAACTACAAAAGAAATGATAACCGTTTTAAACAATTTTGACCTGATTCAGCATGTGCATGGACCCACACACAATCGTGGACATACTCTAGATTTACACATCCTCAAGTTATGCAGAGGTCAGATAGATATGACCGCAATTTCAAAAAGAAGTCACTTTGTCTGTTTTTGAAGCAATTGATAGCAAAACTTTGGAAGAAATAGTACAGCACCTTAAATCCTCAACCTGCAACCTTGACACACTTCCCACATCTTTATTCAAAAGTGTGTTTAACTGTTTAGAAGCAGATCTCTTAGAAGTGGTGAACACCTCACTTCTTTCTGGGACTTTTCCAAACTCCCTGAAAACTGCAGTTGTTAAGCCCCTTCTGAAAAAGAGCAATCTTGATAACACCATATTGAGTAACTATAGACCAATATCTAATCTTCCTTTTATAGGCAAGATTATTGAAAAAGTAGTTTTCAATCAGTTGAACAACTACTTAAACTCAAATGGATACCTGGACGATTTTCAATCTGGTTTCCGACCGCATCACAGCACAGAGACAGCGCTTGTTAAGATACTAAATGATATTCGCCTAAATTCTGATTCTGGCAAAATATTAGTGCTGGTATTACTAGATCTTAGTGCTGCATTTGACACTGTCGATCATAACATTCTTCTAGAGAGACTGGAAAACTGGGTCAGGCTTTCTGGGATGGCTCTCAGTTGGTTCAGGTCATACTTAGAAGGGAGAGGTTATTATGTGAGTATAGGAGAGCATCAGTCTAAGTGGACGTCCATGACATGCGGAGTCCCTCAAGGCTCAATTCTTGCGCCACTCTTGTTTAGCCTGTATATGCTCCCACTAAGTCAAATAATGAGAAAGAACCAAACTGCCTATCACAGCTATGCTGATGATACCCAGATTTACCTAGCCTTATCACCAAATGACTACAGCCCCATTGATTCCCTCTGCCAATGCATTGATGAAATTAACAGTTGGATGTGCCAGAACTTCCTTCAGTTAAACAAGGAGAAAACTGAAGTCATTGCATTCGGAAGCAAAGAGGAAGTTCTTAAGGTGAATGCATACCTTGATGCTAGGGGTCATACAACCAAAAATCAAGTCAGGAATCTTGGTGTGATTCTGGAGTCAGACCTTAGTTTCAGTAGTCATGTCAAAGCAGTAACTAAATCAGCATACTATCATCTCAAAAACATTGCAAGAATTAGATGTTTTGTTTCCAGTCAAGACTTGGAGAAACTTGTTCATGCCTTTATCACAAGCAGGGTGGATTATTCTAATGGTCTCCTCACCGGCCTTCCCAAGAAGACCATTAGACAGCTGCAGCTCGTCCAGAATGCTGCTGCCAGGATTCTGACTAGAACCAGAAAATCTGAGCATATCACACCAGTCCTCAGGTCTCTACACTGGCTTCCAGTTATATTTAGAATTGATTTTAAAGTACTTTTACTCATTTATAAATCACTCAATGGCCTAGGACCTAAATACATTGCAGATATGCTCACTGAATATAAACCTAACAGACCGCTCAGATCATTAGGATCGAGTCAGATAGAAATACCAAGGGTTCACACAAAACAAGGGGAATCCGCTTTTAGCTATTATGCTGCCCGCAGTTGGAACCAGCTTCCGGAAGAGATCAAATGTGCTAAAACATTAGCAACATTTAAATCTAGACTCAAAACTCATCTGTTTAGCTGTGCATTTACTGAATGAGCACTGTGCTTCGTCCGAACTGACTGCATTATGTATAATCATTTTCTGTTTTTAACTGTCTTAAATTTATTTTAAATCAATTTTTAAATCATTTTTAAATTATTAAATCAATCAGTTTTTACATTTTACATTTTTTGTTTTATTGTTGTGATCAATGTTTCTATGATTGTTCTATTTCCTTTTTTGTGATTATTGTTTTTATTATTGCTTTTATGATTATTCTACTTCCTTTTATGTAAAGCACTTTGAATTACCTTTGTGTATGAAATGTGCTATATAAATAAACTTGCCTTGCCTTGCCTTGCCTTGCCTTGCCTTGCCTTGAGAGGGGAGTGAAAACTTTCAAAGATGCCTTCCAAGTCACTACCCAAGCTGAGTGGGCTTGCCAGGCAGCTAGACTGGTACAGCCAGTTTCATATGCTGTGAGAAACCATTCTGCAGTGCAGACACTCAGTGCTATTTCTGATTCTGACACAGTTGTTCTAAAGCAAGTTGTTACTGATCCTACTAACACAGTTAAAGAGTTAAGTAAGGATGTTTCAGCATTGAAACTGCAGTTGCATGATCAGCGAGGCTGATCTCATCAAACTCTATCACCACATCACTGCAGCCCAACTAGATATGTTACATCTGGAAGTGCATCATATGGACATTCAATGGACCAGACATTCTGATGTTTGTTCTCCTTCGCTGGACAGCTACAGAAGATCCCCAATCTGTTGCAGAGACCTGTGCAGCAGAACCAACAACACGTACCATAGTAATGACCAAGTGGAGAGGTTCCAGGATTGCTATTACCCAAAATACTTAGCTGATTTCTGCACTGACTACTACGAGGATGGCAGGCGAGGATGACGGAATGACTCCACACTGTACAACAGTTCCTCATTTCAACAATGGAGTCCAAGCCCTCATCAGAAGCATGTCACCTTTGATGACTACAGAGACCATCATCAGAGACCTCAAGAGCCCAGCATGGATCTTTAGAGTGGTCCACGGGGAATTTACAGAGATCACCACAGACATCATCAGGAAAACTTCCACTAACTGATGAGGCGGGGCACACATCAGCTATTTCGCCACCATGGTGTGTCGACACCATACGGGTGACAGCCACAGAAACCAGTCTTCAAGATAATGAACACTGTCCTGTTACAGACCTGATGGACACTTGTACAGCACACATCAACAGCATTGTTGAAGGTACTGACATGCACATCATGATAGACACTGGTTCTAGCATTTTGTTCATTAATGAAACTACCCGTATGGCAATTCCATCTTTGTGTAAAAGACCACTGAAGAGAAATTTCACTTTGTCGAAGTCTGTTACTGGTCAGAATTGAGACACTTTGGGGGACTGTTACTAAGACTAGGTACACCCTTACCAAAAATAGGTATGTTTCAAGTTTATTTTATAAGTAAAGTTTGAGTATATTTTAAGTATACTTTAAGTAGTAAGTATACAAATATCAGTGTACTAGTAGTATACTTGTAAGCGTACTATTTCAGTACTTCTTGGGACTAAATTGGCCCACTTTCTAGCATATAAAAGTATACTTTTAGTACACTTTGAAGTATAGTCTCAGTAAACTACTAGTTCAGTAGTTTTATACTGCAAGTATACTCATAAGTGAACTTTACATAATACTTTAAGTATACTGCTGTGTCCCTAATTAGGTATTAATTAGTATATATTTTGTTATATTAATATCTGAACATACAAAACATCAAAAGATTTGCTTGTAAACAAAAGCATTTTATTCTAGCTTCATGGATTCTTTTTTATAAACATTTGAATGTGGGTACGTTTCCTAAATTAAATAAATAAATACATAAATAAATGTTTTGAACAAAAAGCTGAAAAAAGACTTCAAAATAGTTTTCTCTCTCTTTTATTCTTTCAGAAGGCAACACAAGTGAAAAAAAAAGATGTCTAGCTAACATTAGCATGCGGCACCAACATCACTATCAGAATGCATGAAATCTAATGCTTAAACCTCTTCGGTTACATAAAGTCACCATGACATCTAAATTGTCAATTCTTTTTTATGGAGTGCTGCAGTGATTATTACACATGATTCATCTGTGCATATTATTTATAATCTTTCATTAAAAAAACATTAACATCCCCCTCTGCTCTTCTCTGATGACTGTGTATATTGACACAAGAGCTGGAGAATAAAGTTGTTCAATATTTAAGAGGCATTTCAATCCCTTTTCAGAGCAACCTGCCACTCACATTAATCAATTATGTTATTAGGCTTAAAATGATTTCCTATCATATCCTATATATATTATATTATCCCTAGGATCCTCTAGTGGATAAAATTAGCATTATAGCTGTTATCTGTCATGTCAAGTCAAAAATTAATCAAAGTGGTTTTGATCGCTTTTTTTTTTTTTTTTTTTTTTTTTTTTCTGTCAGGAGTATCTCTAGATTTTGAAAACCAAGAAATAGGTTTTGGTTTTTCAGGGTTTTGTTGTTGTTGTTTGTTTGTTTGTTTTGTTTTTTCAATTTGTTTAAAATATTAGGGCCTTGCATTCTAATAACTCTAATTTTAATGGATCTCATGTCCCTCTTTCCATATTGGGGCAATCATTTCTATTATCCTTTTTCTATTCACCTTCAGGAAGAGCAGGTATGTGACAGAGACACAAATATGTGTTTTTTGTGGTGTTCTGTGCAACAACCTGTTTGACGAGTTTTCAAGAAAACAACACGTACTTCTGGCTTTGCATAGTGGAAGAGGGGCTGGCCATCAGGAATATATAGCCTTATATAGTCTTAAAATCCTTATTCAGTCAGATCTGTGACTCATATTCTTGAATACTCTGTGAAATAAAGGAATCTTCACATACAGAGAAAACAGAAGGCTGGAATTTTTGTTCTTCACACAGTCATAAGGTTGATAGCAAGAAACGCAAGGAAACAAACACAGAAAAAGAGCAATATGGAGATCAGAGGAAAAGAATCCCTTCCTCCATACCACAGGAGGACCAGTCTAATATACTACCAAAACAGGAGAGCATTGATAAAAAGACAAATTGTAAGTATATTATGAAGTTGTAATACAATACAGCAATTCACTATATGATTTTTTTTTAACTGTTCTATTTGATATACTGTGATATATAACTGTTTATTCCTATTTACTTTTATGAGCCTCATGTGCTTAAACAGATGTGATTGATCTGATGGATAACAATGTGACAGCACAAAGTTAGCAAAAATGTCTGTCCACCACATGCAAACTGTATAAAGATAATTAAATGTATTGTTCCAGTGGTCCAGAACAGTGTCAACCTGACGTAAAAGGCAGATGATAAGGTGAGATATAATGTGATGAGATTGTTTGCTATTCATTATTTCCATTTTAGATACTGAGTATTGGCTGTGGCTGAATGTTTGTGACTGTTTGACTGTTTGACTCCTCAGAAAATGAGAACATGACTACAGTAACATCTTCAGCCTGTTCTACCACCTCCACCCAGTGGAGGAATATGGAACTACCTACAAAAATGTATATATTATATTTATATTATATTTATATTTACATGTGTATTTTATTCTCATCTTATTTTTATAAGTTTTGTCTATTAATATTTACATATGTGTATTTTATTCTCATCTTATGTTTATTGTCTGTATGTTGTTGCTGTCTCTGTGTACTGGAAGCTAATGACACTAAAACAAATTCCTAGTATGTGCAAGCATACTTGGCAATAAAAGCTCTTTCTGATTCTGATTCTGATACCTGAAAAGTTTATGAACTTATTTGCTGATTAAAAACACTACAATGTGACTCTAACGCTAACTCTAACTCTAAGTCTACTTAAGATGCCTCCAGAGTGACATTAACCCAAAAGCCATTCACTGGGGATTCACTTGCCAGTTTTCATTCTCCTTACAGATACTCAGATATAATGCAATAGCAGAGAAGCAGCTGAAGGAACTTTGAGAAGGACCAAGACCTTTGAGGAGCTATCTTTGCATTGACGCTACACACTAAATACTTCTCACACAATGATTGCTTTTACAAAATACAGGATTTTAGATGCGTGTTTGAGATGAAGCCCATGAATCAGCTGTCTGAAACACAAGAGAGGATGATGCTACAGATTTACAACTTATCTAAACACATCACAGAAGACTGATAAGGACTTAAAAAAAATCTCTCAACAGGTGCACTACTGAACTCTACTGGGCGATATACTGTGAATAATTTGAACAAATGTGATGATTTGTAGTTTTCTATAAATTTTGTTCATATTATTTCATACTTTTTTTTTCACAATAGTGAATAGCTTGTAGTAATGCATTATAATTAACCTGGATTATGTGTAACCTGAGTTACAAAATCAGATTACAAAAATCAGTAACTGTTTTATTTGAACTGCTGTATCGGTATGCGCTGTAGTCTTTTTGACACGATCGACCCGAGTTTGAATCTGCTATTTGCAGAACATTTTTTTTCTCTCTTTTTATATCTCATATCACATCAGAACAGCATTTATTTTCAATATGGTTAGGATAGGTGTAGGGAGGGCTTTATTGTCTCAATGAGGTGGTATTAATTTAATAATTTGAATTAAAATGATATAATTTACACTCAAAATGTTTTTATTGCGTAATGTTTTATAATGTACTTTAATACTGAGGTGCAGATAATTACCACTATTTGCAATAAATAGTATAAACAGCACAAAATCCTCCTATTTTAACAGTGTAGATAAAATATAGCTATTTGCACCTATAAATAGCATATCACTAAAAAATACTGCTAAATATGCTATTTTCACTTGTAAATAGCATCTAATATGTAAATAGTGTAAATAGTCTATATCGCTAAATAGCCCCCACCCCCAAAATCTATTATAAGGACTATGAAATTCTTCCCAATTTAACATGAATCATTTAGCAATTCTAAATCTTCACTTTTGGTAGTAAGTTCACTAGTTAATATTTATAAAGATTTTTTCCAGGCCTTTGAGAAGAAAAGGGTAAAAAGCACAGACAACAACCATGGCTGCCAACTCTCATGCATTCAGCATTAGACTCACACTATTGACACATTTCTTACCCACTCACGCCACACATCCATTTTCTCACGCAATCAAGACCACCTTCAGTAGCTGTAATAATATGATATTGGCAAAACAGATTTGGTAAAGGCTCCAGTACGTACTTGTGTTTGCTCTCTGGAAATCGCCAAAAGATTCTATTTACCACAGCCGATCACAGACATATCTGTTGATTTCTTGATTTCATATGCCCTATACAAGCCGCAAAGTTTCAGGAGTGAGCATATGAGAATATACTGTAAATCATGAATGCGTGATTCATTTTTGAATAGGAGAAAAATATAATTTCTCAAAACAGATTTTTAAGAAATGCAGACTAATTGATTAATAGAAAAAGATTTGAATTTGCATGTCAAAATATTTTTAAATGCAGTTACAATTATTTATAAAAGTTACTAATGACTTGTTGTAATTAGTAAGAATGACATCGTCATTGTACATTGCCATTCTTATGTTAAAAGTTATACTGTGTCATGACATACCCAGGTGTCATACAAATATATGTTAGCACTGTCAGTCGATTAAAATTTTTAAATAATTAATTACATGATGTTTCGATAAATTAATTGAATTAATCGCAAATTAAATTTGGCTGAGAAATTACTCCCAAAAAATAATTTAAAGTCATTGTTGTGTAAATTATCAGACAGATATTACAAAAAGTAGCTTCAGAAAGGAACAATTTAATAAAATTTATTGTATTTGATTCAAAATAGAATTTATTAAACATAAACATTTAGGATGCAACTGCCTAACGTAAACTATGGAAAAGATTATCTTTTTTTTTTTCATATATATATATATATATATATATATATTATGCAATTATATTTTAAATAAGAAACTACCTAATCTGCCAGCAGGTGACAGTAAATGTCTTTGGTTCATTCAAACGGCTGATTAATTCAGGAATTATGTAAACGGCTCTCTTTATCAATGGACCTTTAAATCATTGGTTCACACGCATATAGATAGTTTTGAGTAATGCATAATGATCCTCTACATTCTAAACAAATGTGTTACAATTTACCAGAATGATTATTGGACATTGTTTTTTGGGGGGATCCTCCCCTATCTTACCCTATGTGTCTACATGAAGTCCTGGCTGTGTCACAGCTTCACTGCGACCATCTCACACACAGCTCCATCGACACTGCACATTTACACCAACAGCAACGGCCATCCCTGAACTGAACCATCTGATGAATGATGAGACATCAGTGTGGACATGATGCTTTTGGGCTTTTAAATTATCATAGTAAAATCATTAGACAGACAAATTAATTTGCTCAACCATTGTTTTTGGAGTAAAGCAGGTGAAAACAGCAGTATTATCAAACTTGGTGAATACACACACACACACACACACACAAACACACACTGATAAAACTAATAATTAAAACAAGAGTCCATGAATCATTATTATTATTATCATTAAGCGTCTTTGAGAATCAAACAGTTTGATGCCTGTGATCCGATTCCTGCAAATCACATGACTAAAAGAAAAAATGAAACTGAAAGGAAAACTGCAAAGTCTAATAGGAGATGCTGTTTTATGTTCATTTTACAATAAAAGCCATTGCTGCACTTCAGTCATTCACTTCAATAATAAGTGTTGTATACTCTTATCTTTCTGTTACCTAAGATCACATCATCTCCCCCTCTGTTGTTTGGTACAGTCCTATGAGACAAAAGAGAGTCGTGACAGTGGTGGTCCGTATAGCCTTCTGACAGCAGCAGAGAAGCATTCCAAGTTCAGGGTGAGTGTCTGTAATTTCTTTTCATGGCTGCTTGATATCTTCAGTACTGTGCAAGTCTTATGCATGTTAAAATTTTCATCATCACACACACACACGACTCAAGACAGTGATGTTTGCTTTTAACTGTAATAGTCCAGTGAGATTTCTGTATGCACAAAGAGTCAGACAACAGATGCCATGATCCACACAGAATGCACTATTAACATTCTAGTAACTACTATTAACTAACAAGGAACTCTGATTAATGAATCAGTAAGTAATAGCAGTCAATGAATGTGGTAGTTCACTATTAGCTAATCAGTAACTACTGTAAAGATCATGGTAACAAACTATAATGACTTAAGTATTACCAAATCTGTCAAAAGGAACTACAAATTATTTGGATCAGTATTCTAAAGTGAAGATCATTATAACTCCCCAATAATGACTAAAGTCATTGTAAACTTAGGTTAGGTTTCTGTAAGGTTCTGGATTGTAATACTTCTGATGGATTTGGTAACACTTGAGTCATTACTAGTGGGTTACCATGATCTTCACGTTAGAATACGGATCCAAATAATTAGTAATCCCGTCTGAAGCATTTGGTAATACTTAAGTCATTACTAGTGGGTTACCATGTTTTTTTTTTTTGTTTTTTTTTTCACTTTAGAATTAATTTTGCATCATTCACATTAATTAATAACTAGTATATAGTAGTTCTTAGTAGTACTGCCGGAGATATGAAAAAAATAATTACTGATTAGCTAATAGTCAGCTACCACATTCAACTGAGCACTATTACTTACTGATTTGTTAATCAGAGTTTCTTGTTAACTAGTAGTAGTTACTATAATGTTAATAATGCATTAGTCATTTGTTCCTGTGTAGTTATTCATTAATGATGGAACAGTATACGTAATAAATGTATTGTTCATTGTTAGTTAATATTAGTTAATGCATTAATTAAAGTTAACTAATGAACATTATTGTAAAGTGTTATTACTAAATCCATGGTGCTTGGAGCTCATTGAAGCTTGAGGGCAATGTTGAATTAAAATGTTGAGCTAAAAATGATTTTGAAAAAAAAAAAAAAAAAAAAATTCTTATTTTGTAAAAAATCATTTTTGAAAAAGAGATATGAACTTTGAGAAAATATAAAGGGCCCCTAACTTTGTCAATTCTTTCTTTCTTGGTATTTATTTATTTATTTATTTATTTTACTGAACTGTACCATAAATTTGTCCTACGGTGTGACATACCAAAAATTGAGAAGATATTATATAAATAGCATAAGAGAGATTTATCTTTCATTGTTAGACACTTTTTTCATATAGTGTTATTTATTTAATATGAAATTATAATTAACATCATATTGTCCCCATGACTTGTTGGACAATTTCAAGATAAACTTCACTGTCATCTGTTCAAAACTGCTGAATATTATAGCATTTTAAGATGAGTGATATTTCTGTCTCCCTCATTGCAATACTTAACTGTTTTTTTTTTTGGTTTTTTTTTAAGATATTTTTAAATAAAAACAAATCTGTGGTTCTTTTATCACACTAAAGGACAGAAATAGTGGTTATTAAAGTATTTCAATTTAATTTGTCAAAAGAGAAAGAACGTTGAATTTTGATACTAACAATATCAACATGTTTTTCTTTTTTAAGCAAAACAAAACAATTTGTATCAACAAAATTCAGTCTCTTAGTCATGTTACTGAAACTCTTCTAGCCCCCCGCTGCATGTGCGGCACAGCTAAATATGATTGATATTTATGATGAAGCTAAATATTGATATATGATTAAAACTATATTCATTAAGATGTGAATGCTTTTTTAAAACCATATGGCTACATTTTTTAAGGTATCATTTTGATTCTATTTACTTTCTGCATCATTCTGTTAGGATCTCCTCCTTTCTGGTGGATCCCTGTTCATTTTCTGTCTATGTTTCTGTATCCTCTCTCTTCCACTAATTTCTCTTCCTCAATTCTTTCTGTTTCAACAACAAAGTATCACATTTTATACTTATTTTCATGACACTTTATAACAATACAAGTTTTCTGCAAAAAGGAATTAAACAAATCTTATTTAATTACTTAAAAAGCTTTTTAAAGAGGCCCTTGTCCTCTGGTGTGACATCTTTGACCTATGGTGTGACAGTACAGGCATCACACACATTATCTGTCACACCATAGGACATTCACCATAATTATGTAGTTTAACATACAGGTTTTAATTAGAAAATATAATTTAGGGGTGTCACACCAGAGGACAACAAAACGTAACACTTTTGTAGTGGTTCCAAAATAGTTAAATATTTGAACAATTCTGAGACAAAAACTTACCATGTGCACATGTCATGGGCTTCAAAGGGGGCTTCAGTAAAATCAGGATATGGTGTCACACCAGAGGACATGGTTTTCAAAGACAAACGTAAGAACAAAACATATTATACAAGCAAAAGTACATAACCTTAAATGGCAGGGGAAATACAGTTAGATGAGAAAATGAAATTAAATGAAAATAAAATGAAAATTTGCATTGTCTCCAAAAAATTACAGTGGGTATGCTCCTCTGGTGCATACTTGCAGAAATGCTGCAAATGGTGAAACTGTTTCCATTGTGATACTGGTAGAATAACACATGGGTGGAAACACCTCTCAGATATGAGGACTGGAATGAACTGTTGTATAAAATTAGATAAATTGGATTAAATATAACTTTTTTTTTTTCTTTTTTTCATTTGCAATAATTGCTACTAATATACAGCTGTAATATCACTCCATGACAATATGTATTAATAAACACTATAAATAGAGAGAAGGATAAGGTCATGTTTGTTTTTCTTGATCACTAACAGTAGTACTGCTCTCTTTTTCTCCCTTTTGACTGGCCTGGCTGCAGTATGGATTCAGTGGGAGTGAATGTTATTGAAACTGCAGCTCTGGGGAGACCCTTCCAGCTGGGGATGCTGTATGACTGCAGAAAAGATGCAGTATTACCAGGTACCAATGCAGAAATAAAACTTATACTGTAATGATTTAAACAGGCAATGTGACATAAGTCAACAAATGTATTCAAACAGGGAACCACGATAACATAAACATCATAAAGAAAAAAAAAAAATCAATGAAAGCAGAAAATTAAAACACAACTCAAGTGGTCTACCATAAAACTTACTGGATCCGTCATAAGTAATAAATCAAATAATAACACACCACAAGTGAAATGATGTTCTGATCTTTTGTTGCATTTATCACTTTTTTTTTTTTTGCTATATATATTTATATATCTTTTTTCTATTTTTACATTTCAGGAATCACGTTATGGGATAAAGAGCAGCTGCAGCAGAATATACGTGCTCATCCTCAGATTAATACACATTTCAGTGTTACAGCTTTAGACTCCATTGAAGAAAAATGTAACTTACTGAACATTGACGGGCGTCTAAAATTAAGTCTTCTATGTGGACTCATCAGTGTAAGTGGAGCAGCCAAGTATCTTTGTGACACCAAGAAGTCCTTTAAACAACAGAGACTGACTTTACATTATCATTCAACTACCAAGTTTGAAGCACTGACCATGAACCACTTGGCTTCTGGAAATATAGCTCACTCTGAAGTGTTTGATAATGATACAGCCACACATGTGGTGACAGCTGTGCTGTTTGGGGCGGATGCTTGCTTTGTTTTTGATAGAGAAGTTTCATCAGATGAAGACAAGAGCACTGTAGAAGGAGAATTAAAAGCCGCCTTTGAGAAACTAAAGGGCATTTCAGCAAGCGCAGAGATTAATCTGAGCATGAATAACAATCAGAACACTGCCACTCAAAAATTCAGTTGCACATTTTATGGTGACTTCCAGCTGCCATCTAATCCAGCCTCTTTTGAAGATGCTTTAAAGGTTTTTGCTGATCTTCCAAAACTACTGGGAGACAACAAAGAACTTGCAGTTCCATTGAGAGTTTGGCTTTATCCCTTGGACAAACTACATTCATCTGCTGCAAAACTTCAAAAAGAAATCCACACAAGTCCAATCAGAAATATTGAATCAGTAATCGAGAGCTTAAACATCACTGAAATGAAGTGCAATGACCTTCTGAAGGATGCACCTTCTTCGGCTATTGCAGGATTTCATGATAAATTAATGCACATGAAGCAAAATTGCTGTGCCTATAAGTTAAGTCTCCTGAAGAAACTTGGCTCTCTGTTGCCAAAAATCCGTGGGGGCATGAAAATGGAAAAAGCCCTGATTGATCTTCTGCTCAGTCATGATGAATGTCCATTCAGAGGAAGTGATCTTGAGCAATGGATGAAAGAGAAAGAGTCAGAATCGCTCATAGTTAAAACCTTGCTCAGACAATTGAATGATTCTGGTGCAAAAGTGGAAGAGAATGTAGATCAAATTTTAATGGATCCGACAGTTGAAAATGTGGTTGGCTACACTTTACCATCATTTGAGTGGCCAGATGTGCTCCTTTCTAAACAAAAGGCCTTCCTGAATCTATTAGCAAAAGACAACAATGATAGGAATGCACCTGATTCCAAAGAAAATACTGGTTTCTCCCCCGACATCAAAAACAATATGAGGAACAATTTGACAGCCTTTAAAAACTTGATCAAATCAAAAGCAAGTAAATCAACTAAATTTATTGTTGCGTCAAAAGTGATGGAAAACAGTCCAGATTCATGCATTGTTCTTTATGAAAATATCTCTCAGGAACCCACTTGTTTTACTTTTCCCTCAAAACCAGCCTGTCCAGTCATTGAGCAGATCACAAGTGACAGCATGGTTATTACAGTGTCTCCATCAGGTCCTGCAACAGAAGAGCTCAAGTTACTGTATAAAATGAAGGAGGTGAAGGACTGGAACCAGCAGTCTGTGCTACAGAGACAAAGTACAGTTACTCTGACAGATCTCAGACCAGACACTGAGTATGAGATCAAATGTGCAGCCGTGGGGAAACTGAACTACAGTGATGTCATCAGAGTTACTACACACCCAAACATCATCAGAGAGGTATGATGCTTATTTCTGAAATACTGTACCAGCTAAAGAAATTGCTTGTGTTTTTTCATGTAATCTCAGACTGACTCGATGGGAAGATCTGTGTGGATCATAGTTCCTATCACACTAAAGCAATGGATATAAATAACCATTTTAAAACAAATGTTTTTTTGAAGCGTTAATAAAAATCCAGCATTTTAAGTCAAAGGATCATTAGCAATTTAATTTTCATTAATGTCATTTTTTTCTCCACAGGGGAAGAGACAGGAAGCTTCAAGCCAGAGTAAGTTAAATTCCATCTCAAGTGGTCCAGTAGAGGTCCATGTTTTATTTTATTTTATAATTTTTTTTTTTTTTTTCTCAGTTCAGCGTGGTCACAGCCCATTATATATACATACATATACATATATAAGTGCCTTAATATAAAGGGGGTAAGATGCCTACTGTTATGCATTGCCCAGGGACACAGAGATTGAGAATCCAAATGCAGTGTGTTTAATGAAAGGGTAATCCACACACATAGTCAAAAACAGGCAAAATGTCCAAAGCACGGAGAGAGCAGTCCAAACAATAAAATTTAGAGCAAAGGTAATAGAGGAAACAAAGAAATAAAAAATAAATAAATAAAAAACAAGCACGCACACAAGGGCTTATAATAGCAGTGCTAACAAAAATAAGACTAAGTTAAGAATGAGTCTGAGGTGGAGTGCCCTCTGGAGGAGATTATGGGCACTTCAGCTGGATCGTGACACCTACAATTTGTTGAAATTTTTATATGCACATAAACAAACTGCTTTAAATTACTTTTTTCTCCACAATTGTCACGCCATATAACATTATGACGACAAAGCAAAAAACGTGCATTGTCTTAGCTGTGTGCTTAGGGCAGTGGTGGCTGTCAAAGGTCCTGCACTCTCATTTATGAACAGTGTGTAGAAAAGGTTCTATATTTTGTCCTATGAATGATATTTATAATGTGTGTAAGTACAAACACATCCGCATTTATTAAACGTGCGTACGCGGTTCTTCCGCACACCAGTAAGTTATGGTTGTTAATAAATCCCACATTCTTAAGCACCATGCTCGTTCATGGTCATTTGCATTCAGAAACACCTCCAATGGACCATATATGGTGGCAACACCCCCCTTTATAAATCATGTGAATGTATACATCCTCACCGAAATCATGGCAAAGAAGGTGGTACAGACTAGCCATTCTGTGCTCTCACTAAACTGATCAGCACGCTCTTTAAAAACGTGTCCTCTGCACAACACATGATTTGCTAAATCTTCCAGCAAAACGAGATCACCCATGACACTATACTGTAGCTACATTTCAAATTGACTTTCCAATTGTTTTTATTACATCTGTTTTCACACCAGTTGTGCAAATGTCTAGCTTGAACTAAGAAATGATTGAGTATTTGCAATTAAAAGACAGAGGACACATGCAGCGGCACTTTATTTTTGTAGTATCACCATTCTACCACTAGATTCTCTGCGTAAGCATGCTCAGAGTTGTGCTTATATTTACACACATTTCTATGTGTAAGTACAAGTTGGTAGATCCCACACTTCGTGTGAAATGTTCTTACGCACACACTGTTGATAAAATAAGTGCCCTGGAGAGCCACAGTCCTGCAGAGTTTTGCTCCAAACTTCATACAAAACTCACCTGCCTGTAGCTTTCTATTAATCTTTAGACCTTGATTATCTTGCACAGGTGTGTTTGATTAGGGTTGTAGCTGAACTCTCCAGGACTGTGCCTAAAGGTCATTGTCCATTGTCCTGATTTTCACTACACGATTATAGTATCTCAGTATCTACAGTATAGAAACAAATACGATAAATCATAAGATATATATAGGCCTATTAGTAGTTGTTGAAAGTCTCTTATTCTCTTATTGGCATGTTTAGACAAACCCTGCATTTAGCAAACAAAACAAGCCCTGTAAATTAAATAAAGAGCATCTTATACAAGAATTTCATATTTAATGGCATTTGATGACTTGATTAATTGCATTTAATATATAATGCTTTCAATAAAATATTTGCATTGGGGTTGTAAAAGCTTTATTTATGCATGTTTTGGCCTGAGTTTACACAATTTACAGTTTTGACCAGCAGATATCACCAGTGTGGTGTGGTGTTTTTAAAACAGTGAATCATTTTGAGAAGCGAATGGTTCAATTAATTTAAAGCTTTGAAAAGATAAACCACATACTGTTGTAATCGTGTGTTAATTCTCTTCACATTTCATCAGTCAAATATTTCTTTATGCATTTTTTTAGCTACAGCAATAGATGGATGCCTTTGTGCATGTAATGGATTTCATGGAAGGTCATTTGTTTTATTAGTCCTTTGAGTCTCGCTTGAGGCCTTTCTGTTCAATATCATGGTTATTTCCCTGTTGAAAAAAACAGCATATGCTGGTAGGTAGGTTTTGATGCTGGTTTATGCTGGTCCTTGACCAGCAACATGATCAGCTAAGCACCAGTATAAACCAGCAAATGACCAGCATAAACCAGCTAAGGACCAGCTTAAACCAGCATCAAAACCTACTTAACCAGCATCCCAGGCTCAAAACATACCTACCAGCATATGCTGTTTTTTTCACCAGGGCTCTAATAACGGTATATTACAACAATCCAGTTAAGCCAAAAACAATATATATATTTTTTTAATATAACGATTATCGCCAATACTAGTTTAACTTTCCTTCTTCTCTGATGAGTTCTTCAGTCCCTGTTGCTGAAAAACACCCTCACAGCATGAGGCTGTGCAGGTGATGAGCAGTGCCTGGTTAGTGCAGAAAAAAGCCACTCTGCGATCCCAGCCCTGGAATTATGGGACACAAGCCACTAGACTAAGGTCTACATAAGAAGAACTTCTCCACTTACAGAGGGGATTAGGTAAAAATCTGTTCCTGGAAGGCAGGAATGTCTCAGTTGTAAAACCTGGTGAAGGCAGACGGCTAAGATACCAATAGAAGCTTCGCTGGACCATGCCCAGGAAGAGGCCATTCCCCTAGTGTAGTTTTTCTCAACCCTCGTCCTGGGCACCCCTAATCAAACACACCTCATTCAACTCATCAGCTCATTAGAAGAAACTCCAGGACCTGAACTGGCTCTGTGTCCCAATGTGCATACTATTCACCCTATCTGCCCTAAATAGTATTAAAAAAAATTACTACTATCACATAGAATTTAGGATGGATAGTATGCACATTGGGATGCAGGCTGAGTGTGTCAGATAAGGGAGACATACAAAATATGCAATTATCCATCAAGATGGCAGCCCTTTAGTGCAGCTTCTGAGGCAACCTAAGAGGTGATCTGAATTCTGGAAATGGCTAGAGCACTCATACACTCTAAGAGCCTGAAGGGCAATGGCTTGTGCTCTGAACAGAGTGGAGAGGACCTTAGGCACATGGCCATATCATAGTTTGAGGACAACCCTACAGAGCTACAGTGACAGGGCTTGTAAGCTAAAGCTAAAGTCAGCCAACTGGAAGGGCTTAAAGGGAGGGCCTTGTAGGGCCCTGAAGACTGTGGATAAGTCCCATGTCGACACAGTATGAGGAAGAGGCAGATTCAATCTCCTTCATGCTCCCCTCAAGAACTTAACGACAAGATCGTTTTGGCCGACTGACTGGTCATGATATCATGATTTGCCATGATGGCTGCCACATAAACTTTGCCAAAATTAGAGTGGCCGCATATAAAGCAGCTCCAATGAAATTATAGAGGAGGTGGCTGACATGAGGCTTAGCATCCTCTTGAAAACTCTGAGGGGATGAGAAGCCCAGAATCTAAATTACGCTGCCAGCCATTGAACCATAAGTGAGTAGGCCCACATCTGGACTGAATCGATAAGTGTCCCCAGGAAGACGACTCTCTAATTTGATTTTTAGAACAAGAAGTTCCTGCTCCAATTTGGCTAATACCAAATCTCAAGAATGCTGTGTGATGAGTAATCTAGATGTAAAAGTAAACATCTTTCAGATCCACTGATTAAAAACTAGTGGCTGGGGCATACTTGTGCAAGGATCTGTTTCAAAGTCAACATCCTGAACATTCACTTCATTAATTGGTTCAAGGTGTCTGAGATTGACGATGTGCCTAAGCCCACCATCTTTTTTGGAAATGAGGAAGCCTTGGCTGTAAAAGCATGACACGCTGTTCGCCATCTCTATGGCCCCTTTTGCAAGCAGCTTTTGCATGTTGGCCCATAGAAAGTGACAGTCATTGTCCTAGCGAAATTGCAAACTGGTGCAAGTAACCTTGTTCTGTAGTCTTCAGGACCCGGCTTGACAAGCCAAGGTGAAAAAAAGTGCATTTCCATAATGTACTTAAAGTGCTCAAAATTTCTGGCTCTCAAGTGTCTTTTATATAGGGTAAGAAGCTGAGATTAGGAGCACTCTCTTAAACAGAGGGCTCCTAGTCTCAGCTTGTTACCTGTATAAAAGACACCTGTCCACAGAAGCAATCAATCAATTAGATTCCAAACTCTCAACTGTGGCCAAGACCAAAGACCTACACAAGGCTGGAATTGGCTACAAGTCCATCACCAAACAGCTTGGTGGGAAGGTGACTCCATGCAAGATCTCACCTCGTGGAGTTTCAGTGATCTTGAGAATGGTGAGGAATCAGCCTAGAACTACACAGGAGGATCTTGTCAATGATCTCAAGGCAGCTGGGACCATAGTCACCAAGTAAACAATTGGTAACACACTACGCTATGAAGGACTGAAATCCTGCAGTGCCTGCAAGGTCCCGCCGCTCAAAAAAGCACATGTACAGGCCTGTCTGAAGTTTGCCATTGAACATCTGAATGATTCAGAGGAGAACTGGGTGAAAGTGTTGTCGTCAAATGAGACCAAAATCAAGGGACGATGGACGGGGCCATGTGCCGTCAGGGCCAGGGCATTGAATCCAGCCACAGCATTGAAAATGTGTCGTGGATGGGTATTCCAGCATGACAGTGACCCAAAACACATGGCCAAAGCAACAAAGGAGTGGCTCAAGAAGAAGCACATTAAGGTCCTAGAGTGGCCTAGCCAGTCTCCAGACCTTAATCCTGTAGAAAATTTGTGGAGGGAGCTGAAGGTTCGAGTTGGCAAACGTCAGCCACCAAGTACTAAGTCATGTTTTGTGAAAGGGGTCAAATACTTATTTCACTCATTAAAATGCAAATCAATTTATAACTTTTTTGAAATGCATTTTTCTAGATTTTTTGTTGTTATTCTGTCTCTCACTGTTCAGATAAACCTACCATTAAAATTATAGACTGACCATTTCTTTGTCAGTGGGCAAACATACAAAATCAGTAGAGGATCTTTTTTTTTCCCTCACTGTAAGTTGCTGCGCGCAGCTCCAACGTGATAACTTTTGGCCTGCTGTACATGAGACCCCTACAGTGGTGGCTCAAGACCAAGGGGTTCTCCCCGAGGGGAAACCCGCTCCACATGATCAAGGTCACGCAGCGATACCTACGTGCCCTAGACAAGTGGAGGAGACCTTGGTTCTTGTCACAGGGCTCCTTGTTGCCGCATAATGCTAGCGACTCCACGTCCCGGGGTATCTCAACTTGGGAGCAGACGTCCTGTCGAGGCAGGGGCCGAGGCCCGGGGAATGGAAGCACATTTGGAGAGTGTTTGGCCAAGCTCAGGTGGACCTCTTCGCAACTCAGGAGAATGCGCAATCTCCCTGCTGGTTCTCTCTGACTCATCCAGCTCCCCTGGGGCTGGATGCCATGGTACAGATGTGGCCGAGGCTTCGTCTGTACGCCTTTCCCCCGATTGCTCTGCTCCCGGGAGTTCTAGAGAGAGTGCGTCGGGACGGGGTGTCCCTTCTTGTAGTAGCCCCATTCTGGCCGGGCCGAGTTTTGTTCTCGGACCTGATTTCCCTCCTCGACGGCTCTCCTTGGGAGATTCCCGTCAGGAGGGATCTCCTCTCACAGGCAGGGGGTTCCATTCTGCACCCCCGGCCGGAGCTGTGGAAGCCTGGGGTGTGGCCTCTGAGGGGGCGCAACTCTTAGCCACCGGTCTCTCAACCGAGGTTGTTGAGACCATCCTCCAATCTAGAGTTCCCTCTACTAGGAAACTGTATACCTTGAAGTGGAGGTTCTTCACTTCTTGGTGCGGACACCGCTTGCAAGATCCAGTTAACTGCTCAGTTGGTACAGTGCTGGAGTTCCTGCAGGATCGGCTCTCCGCAGGGTTAACGCACTCCACCTTGAAGGTCTACGTGGCGGCCATTGCGGCCTACCACGCCCTCCTTGGTGGTCTCTCCGTGGGTAAAAACACCCTTGTTACACGTTTTCTCCCGTGTCCCCTCTTGGGACCTGTCAGTGGTGTTAAAGGCTCTCTGTAGGCCTACTTTCGAGCCTATTGAGGACATCTCAGACCGTCACCTTACTATTAAAACGGTTCTTCTTCTTGCTCTTTCCTCCCTCAAGAGAGTTGGGGACATCCAGGCCCTCTCTGTGGCCCCTTCTTTTCTGGACTTTGTGCCAGGCCTGGCTAAAGCCTTTCTGTACCCTCGTGCGGGGTACATCCCTAAAGTCCCCTCCTCAAAACCACAGCCCGTCGTACTCCAGGCCTTTTGTCCTCATCCCTTCCGGGAGCCCGATCAGCATAAGCTTAACTGTATGTGTCCAGTGCTTCCAGGCAGACCCTAAGTTGCTGGATAGTGGATGCTATCTTTTGTTCTTATGAGTCCTCTGGCCTCCCTCCTCCATTGGGAGTCAAGGCTCATTCGACCAGGAGTATGGCTGCCTCCAAGGCCTTCCTTGCAGGTGTTCCTATGGAGGATATCTGCAACGCTGCGGGATGGTACACGCCCCTTACTTTTGTCAGGTTCTATGACCTAGACCTGCGAGTCTCTCCTGGCTCTTCTGTCCTGGCGGCATGGGCATCACGTTCCCATAGCGTTTTGGATGCAGCTCGAGTTCCTGAAGGGGAACGTCTCAGATTATGTATGTAACCCTGGCTGGGGGGATTCATGGTGTCTGGGACACTAATAAGCTGTCTAGGATCCTACCTGGAGCTGGATGTCATTTAGTTTGTATCAACACAGTTCGCAGAAGACAAACTCACTCATAACAGTGCTCAAATGGTTAGCTCCCAAATGTGGCTTAGAAGTATTTTGGAGATGAAGATAATCCAGAAACCCTTCTGCGGTTTAGTCAGTTAAGCTCGACAAAGCATGCAATCTTTGATCCTGTTATTCTATTTTGAACAGTGTTAGTTCACCTTTAGCTTGTTCCACATTGCAACATCCTAAAGCTCAATCATCTCATGCTCACTCAACTTCAACCTCACACATATTTATCCTTAAATTGATTTCTTTTCACCACTTCACTTCTTTCCGTCTTCTTTTAATCCTACTCTTTTAGACATTGCCAAAATTATTTTATAAAAAGCAGAGCAAACTGAGCAAGAGGGAGTGAATATAACTAATTTTGTTCTCATTTACAGGAATCATCATGAGGACACTCCTGGAAAAACTTGGTTTGGCAGAGTACTATGATAAGAAGCTCACTCTACACAGAGTTCTACAGATTGACAAGAACAGTATCACAGATGTACCTGTTCAGTCCCTTTCAGATCTGCCATGGCTGTTTTTGAAGCGACTGATGATGCTACAAAGGACAGCCAGGAGTGTTAAGCATTCGTTAACAGATGGAACAGAAGATTCAGATTGGGATGATGATCAGGAGAGTGAATTAGACTCTCCTCAGACAATGAATCCTTCAGATGTTTTGACTGCTGTGTTCCTTTGTTCTGACAGTTTTCTTCAGCAGTTAATGATCATGAAAATGTCCATGTGTCAGTTTGCAGTTCCTCTGCTGCTTCCAAACAGTGATAACAATCAGATCACTCTTATGCTTTGGGCAATGAGAGATGTTGTGAAAAAATACAGACCACACTCCTTATCAGATCCAAGTGCATTTGTGGAAGAAAGAATTGCTCTCTCAGAAATACCTTTAGTGTCTTTTGTAAGACTTGGTAGGTGCAACATTTCCAAATCAGAAATTCTGAATAAGTTGTTCAGCAATCCACAGCAGTACATTGATACCTTTGTGCACTTCAACACTGATTGTGGAAACATAAGTAAGAAAATATCAGATGGCCTAGTTGAGATGTCCTGGTATCTTCCTTGTGGAAACAAGAACATTGATGTCTTTCCTGAGCCTGTAGCGATTGCTAACTTGAGAGGTGACATTCAGAACTTTGAAACACAGTACGCTTTTCTGTGTGAAGCTTCAACTGCTGTGTTTGTGTTCTTTGAAACACAACTCTTAGATTCACAGTTCATTTCGGCCCCTAGTCAGAAATCTACGCCTCAGCTATTTTTTGTGGGAGACTCCAATAACACGACCACAAAAGCTACAGTCAACAAGCTTAACCTGAAAAAAAGCAATTTTATCTTTAAAGCTAAGCAGAGTGATGCAGAATTTGTTGACAAAATTCAGAGCAAGTTGCAAGATGCAATTAAGAACAACAGTCACAAAATGTCAGTTCTTCATTTAGCTGAGATTGCAAGAAATCTGGGAATCTTGGTAGATGAGGATGCTGAAGAATGTCAGCGTGCCAAAAAAAATGCAGATGAAATCACATCAAAAATCAGTGATATAGTGCAGTTCAAGAAGGAGGAACTGCCCTTGCAAGGGGAAATCTTGATGAAACTGGCCAAGTTAGAGAAGGAGGAATGCAATTTGAAGAAAATAGGGGATAAAAATACTGAGGACTACAAAAATGACCTTCAGATACAGAAAAAGAAACTCAGAGAAGAACAATACAGAAGAGGCATATCTGCTGTTATGAGCTGCTTTATCAATGCAATATCAATGCCAGAAAGGGCCTACTTTCTACAATGGATGAGAATCAATTTGGAGAATCTCTCATACAAAGTACTCCAATTGTGCAAATGGAATTGTCAAGATGTTTGTAGGAACAAGATGGAAGTTGCTGAGCTTGAAAAAAAGATTTCAAACAGTTCTTTAGGAATAGAGCATTTCTTTCGAGAGATGAGCCAGCTTTATGAAGCTGCAGTCTCACACCCAGAAGATGCACTTTACCAAAAACAATTGGAACATTTACCTAGACTCTGTGCTCAACTACTGCTGGATGGATTCTCACTTGAACTTCTGGATGGAGATTCTTCAAATATACCTGTAAAATGGCTTTCTAGTGTGTTTTATGAATTAAACACACTGGTGAACCCCAAAAACAAGATTGTGGTTGTCACTGTTTGGGGCGTCCAGAGTTCAAGAAAGTCAGTGATGCTGAACACCATGTTTGGAGTACAGTTTGCAGTGAGCAGTGGAAGATGCACCAGGGGAGCCTTTATGCAGCTCATTAAAGTAGCAGAGGAGTGTAACACAGAGCTCAATTGTGATTACATAGTGGTAATTGACACAGAAGGACTGACATCCCCTGAACATGATAATGAGTTGGCAACTTTTGTTGCTGGACTGGGTGATGTAACAATTGTCAACACTGCCACGGAAAACTCCACAGAGATGAAAGACATTTTACAGATCATTGTTCATGCCTTCATCAGAATGAAGGAAATGGGTAAGAAACACAAATGTTTGTTTGTACACCAGAATGTTGCTGATGTCTCAGCTTATGATTCAAACATGAGAGATCGTAAGTTTCTGCTGGAGCAACTGGATGAAATGACACAAGCTGCAGCCAATATGGAAAACAAATTTGAATTCAAGAAATTCATAGATGTGACGAATTATGACATCGAAATTGGTGACCACTACATCCCTGAACTGTGGCATGGAAACCCCCCAATGGCACCAGTGAGTATCGGCTATAGTGAATCTGTGTATGCTCTCAAAAAGCATGTAGTGGAGATCTTCAGAGATCTTCAACGTCACTGAACTTATTTAATTGACTGTAAGTTTTTGGACTGCTGTGAAATTTGAGAAATTCATCTTCAGCTTCAGAAACAGTCTGGTGGCTGATGCATACATCAAACTGACCAAAGAGTACAACAGATGGGACTGGACACTGTGAAAGCAAATACATACATGGGCATTAGACCATGGAAATCTGAAAACTCTTGAGGAGTGCACCTATGAAGATATCCATTGTCATTTACTATAATGACAAGCAGAAGCTAAGGTTTCAAAAGGACAATATGAAATTATTGACAAGATCACATCATACTATCAACATGGACAAAGCTAGATAATGGAAAATTATCAACAAGACTTGAACCGCACCAACTGTGCTCTAAAAACAATGAGAAAATCAGACATGTCAGACTCCAAACTAGAGTTGTCCACCCCACTCATAATTGCTACTTCTGTCTCTTTTTTCTTGACAAGAATTATGTTTATTTAGATGCAGATTGTCTTTATGATCACATCAAATGGGAGACATTTAAAATGCGCACTCCAACTTCTCCTCGGCACCAGGCAAATACAGAAAAGGTACTGTATAGGTGACAAAGGAGCTTCTGTAGAACAACAATGAACAAATGAAACAACAAGAATGCAATGTCATAGGCTAGTTATATTATTAGTTAAGTCATTAAGTTACCAAAAAATTAATGGTGCCCTAAAAATGTCCATGTATGTAAGTGTTTGTTATGTACAGTGTTGGGCAAAGTTATTAAAAAAAAAAAAAAAAAAGGCATTATAGTATTTATTGTTTTACAGTAATTACGTTACTTAATTACTTTTTATGGAAAGTAACGTACGTTACTTTTGCATTACTTTTTAAATCTGGGCAGGGCTTGCTTGTTTGTTTTTTATATAAAAAGTTATATTTTTGGCAAATGTAAAAGCCCTTTCACACAAAAAGTGAAATGAATACACCTCAGGCTGAAGGAAAAGTATATTCACGTCTGTACAGTAGAACGCAGGAGAAGAAAGCACAGATTTTTCCATCTAATTAGTTATTCGTCTCACCTGTGTTCCCCCTAATTATCCCATTTGCCCATGCATTTAAGTTCCAGTCCTTCGTGGCGTTATTTTAATGACAAATGTCGAGAACGCATTATTGTAGCGCGAAAGTAGATGTGCGCGCACTTACAAACTGTCTCTCCTCTCTCTCAAAGTGTGCGTGTGCACGTTCAAACTGTGTCCTGTGCACTCGCAAATCTCTTTGTGCTCATTTGCTAGAAAATAATTCTTTTAAAGTTATCAACCAATCAGATTTTTTTACGACTGAGAGATACAAATTCTATATGAAATCTTATTGGCTATAGGGAAATGAACCTGGAATTCCAAAGATGGATCTGTAATTTTTTTTATAATATGTGGTCATATTAATCAAATATATATAAGAAATAGCTAGGAATCGGGTGCTTGCATGATTTGTAAATAACCTCATTTGTTTGGTCAAACCCCTCTGAGCAATTTATGAAACAAACAAACCAAAAAGTATGATTCTTAAAGTTCATGCGGTCATATGTACTTGGGTTTATATATAACATCACTACATTATATTCTATAGGTTTGATGCATTTGCAGACAATGCAGTTACCTTTAACTGTCATATAACTGCATATTCACTGTTTTAGAGAAGAGTTTAGTGAGTTTTCATGAAACAAATAACTAAAATCAAATCAAATTTAAAAAAAATCCGATAAATGTCCAAAGAGTGATTCTATCAGAGCATTTATTGTGCTATGATGATATATTTCATCATTTACATCTATTTTTGCATTTGATGTTGATTTGATATAAATTGTTACTTATTATTGCCAACATACCAACTGAGAATTTATTGCAATTATTTTCATAAATCTGACATATGACATAACAGTGATCTTTTATATGAAGTTTTTAGAGCCACAGGCTATGATATGTTGCTTTTAGATAAATCGCTCAGAGGGTTTTGACCAACCAGTTGGACAGAGGTTATTTATATATAAACATCAAAGCACCCAATTTCTAATGGTCATTCGATTAACATTGCTAAATATTATTAAACTGGAAATGAATTAAAGATCCATCTTTGATTGTACATACATAAAAAAGATAGTAAAACGAAGTACAATAGCCAGTGTATGTTAAAACAAAAATACAACAATAAAAGAATAAAGGAAAGGCACTAAAATCTGGTTTGAGATGTTTTTTTTTTGTTTGTTTTGGGGTTTTTTTTGTGTGCATAATGATAGCTATTGAAAAACGTTTAATCCAGGTGCGAAAATAATTATTTTCTAGCGAATGAGCACGGAGAGATTTATAGTGTGTTTCCTGAGACAGCAATTGTGACAATTAGTTTATCTAAAGTAGTTTTTGCTTATTAGTATGGTTGAACTGGATCATCAAAGGCCACCAAAGACATTGGTTAATAAAATGGGATTAAATACATAAAGGATAATTGTGTTATTTACCATTTAATAATTGCAGATTTGTGTCATATTCTGCAGGGTTGGGGTCAATTCAGGAATGAACTCAACAATTCCAATTCAAAGAAGGAAATGGAATTGGAATTGGAATTCAACAACAATTGCAGGAAACAGAGTTGGAATTGAAATGGAATTACAGGAAGTGGAATTCAATTCAGGGAAATTCCACTGAATTCCGTTTATTGCTGTTTCTGAGCATTTATTTGTGATTGCATTTAGAGACATACATTTGAGCTTTATTTATGATGCTTTACAAATACCAAGTAATGTATGAAATAGAGTTGATCAAATGCAAGTAAATAAAAATGAGAACTGTACATTATGAATGAATAACTGAATGACAGTGGTGATAAGTTTCTGGATGTACTATACATTCAATATATGATTACCACATAATATATGTCTCAACTCACAAAAAAAATGAGTCATGTTCATTCATGTATTTCATTCACTTTTTATTGCATCGAATTATCATCATTTGCTGAAATTTGGCATCGCTAAGATTGCATCTCTCAGGCCTAAATATCTTACCAGCAATACTAAAAATGCATTCTACAGGAGCAGATGAAGCAGGCACAGCAAGATATTGGCATGCAATTTGAGCCAAAAAGGGGAAACGACTCTGGCTGTCCTTCCAGTACAGGAGAGGATCAGACTCCTCATTGTGACATGGTAGGCTTAGGTAACTTGGTACCTCCTCTGATGCTGGTAACTGTGTAGATGTAGAGGGAACTTGGGTGTCCATGAATGCAAAAAGTTTTGACTTTTTTTTGGTGGAGAAGAGCAGTCTTTTGAAGTTGGAACTGAAGGTGCAGAGAGTGAAATGACCTTCTTTGTTAGAATGTCTTTAATGGTTTGTCTTTCTTCATCTATGCACCAGTCAAGTTTAAACCTTGGGTCAAGGGTTGCAGTCAACTGAAACCACTCCATATCTTCAAATTGAGACAGACATTTCTCAACAGAGGATTTTATAATTGTGCTCATTTTATTTGGTTTCATTGATTCTGCAGTATGACGAAGACCCCGAACACATGGAATAACATAACTTGCAGTTATAACTTTATCAGCCTGACATTTATCAGTTGCTTCCTCAAATGGTTCCAGAGTTTCAGAAAGTTCTTTGATTAGCTTCATTTCATTAACTGTAAACTGAACAGGGGCTTGCAGCTCTGACAAAACATGTGAAGGTAACATTTATACTCCCAGGTTATGAACCTTCACCTTGCATGGAATTTTGGGAAATGTAGTTTAGGAAAATCTTGTCAGGGACACGCAGAGTGACACATGCAAAAAAGAATCATATTTAATATTTTACCTCTTTAAATATGCCTACAATTTGTGAAATGATCATGCTTAACATACTAAACATACAGTACTTTGTATTTCTTTTATATGTTTGTTGTTTATGTGATTTACAATATTTAATGTACTATAAACTATTAAGCAAATCAAGTCAAATTATTTTATTTAGCAACTCCAGTGGAATTTAGTGGAATTTATTTGATTTCAATTCTGTTTCCTGACATTCCAATTCAATTCCAATTCCATTTCCTGTCAGCTGCATGCAATTCCAATTCCAATTCCATTCCAGGAAGTGAACTGGAATTTACCATTCATTCTCAATTCAATTCATGAATGGCCCCAACCCTGATATTCTGAGTTTGCATTTCACTGTTCTTATTCATTTGGAGGAATACTGAATCTGTTTTTGTGCAGGTGAGATGAGTAAATGCATGTTCACATTTAGTCTAGAACTACAGTAACCATACACGGGGCACACAATACCACCTTATCGTGATTTCTCTCAACATGGGAACAGGAGAGCTGTCAGTCAATAAATGGGAAGTTTATTTGAAGATATTTCTTGTAAAATAAAAAGTAATTTACTAGTTACTTGAAAAAGTAATCTAATTATGTAACTCGCATTACTTGTAATGCATTACCCCCAACACTCATTATATATGACTCCCATTTCAGAACATGTCTCTGAAATGCAGTGTTTTTAAAACTGGTTTAAACTAGGTTTAACAATGGATTTATGTAATGATTGTTTCACTTAAATTCACTTAAATTAGAAGTTGAATGTTAAATGGCTATAGTCACTTAAACCAATACTACTTATATCTCTAGGAAATTATCATTTCCTAGAGATATAAGTCCCCTCACGCCCCTCACAGCATAAATACAAGGTCCCACCTGTCATCAGTGCAGAGTGTTGTCTAGTGTTAGCTACATTATGAAGCCCCTCAGAGTATTTCCTAGTTTTCCTAGTCTAGTTCAGTCTTGTTCCTACTCCGTATTGTCGCTGCTGCTATCCCTGAATCAAGTTAAGTCACAGTTGATCGTCACGCCTGACCTCCCAGAGCCTCATCATGTCAGGTCTGTCTGACACCTCTGCCTGTCCTGTCCCGGCCAAAGAGGCCATCTATGAACTCTGTGCCTGTCCTGTCATGGCTATGGAGGCCGTCTGTGAACTCCCTGTTTACCCTGTTCTGGCCGCAGAGGCCGTTTATGAACTCATGTCCTGCTCTGAACTGGCCATGGAGGCTGATTATGAACTGTCAGTCTATCCAGTGTCAGCCCATGAATCTGTTTCTGAATTATCTGTCTGTGCTATTTCAAGTATTATGTCTGAAACTTTTGTCAGCCCAGTGTCGGTCAATAAGTCTGATGTTCAACCATCTGTCTGTCCAGTTGCTAATAATCGTTCTGAGTGTGAATTGTTCACCTGTCCTGTTTCAGTTTACACATCCAATTTTGAACTGTCTGTCTATCTGGATTCTGCCATTGAATTAGGTTTTGAACTGTCAGTCTCGCCAGTTTCAGTCAGTGAGTCAAGTTGTGATCTCTCAACCCAACCAGTCTTTCCAATGAATTCAATATTGGACTGTCTGCCCATGAGGTTCCAGTGAACTTATCCAAATTGGAGCCATCTGTCATTACAAATTCAGTCAGTGCTCTTGATCCTGAACTGCCTGCCTGTCTACTTTCAAGTAGCGGTTCTGTTATTGAACTGTCTGATGGTTCAGCTACTCTCAAGGAGACCAACAATGAACTTTCTACCCTGTCAGTCATGCCCAAAGAGACTGTTAACTTCATCTTTTTTTAACAGTGCATTTGTAACTTAAGTAATGCAATTTTATTGACATGTAACTGTAATCAAATGCATATGACTTTTTGTAGGGGCTCACTATTGCGCAGTCAGATTGGTTATGGTTCTCAAAACCCCCAAAAGCTTGTTCTCATTGCATACTCATGGATGAGACATGCAAATATTGATAAGAATGTGGAAAAGGCTGGAAGTCAACAGCACATAAATGGCAGAATGGAAAATTAGTTATTTTATGCATTTAAATGGTTTCCCCACTGAAAAAAAAAATAAAAACAGGTAAAACCAGCCTAGGCTTGCTGGTTGGCAGCATGACCAGGCTGGGAAGTGGCCCCAATTTTAGCTGTTTTTTTAAGCAGGGTTCTTTTTCATACTTTACAAATTAATTTGAGAGAAACAAATTACCTTTTTCCTGCTTGTTTGACTCGCGCCTGGTGCTGAAGCAAGTTAAACTACATGCTTAAAAATTAAGGTGCTTTAAAGGGTTCTTCACAGTGATGGCATAGAAGAACCATTTTTGGTTCCACAAAGAACCATTCAGTCAAAGGTTCTTTAAAAAATCATCTCTTTCTTACCTTTTTACAATCTGAAGAACCTTCTTTTGCCCCAAAGAACCTTTTGTGAAACAGAAAGGTTCTTCAAATGTTAAAGGTTCTTTATGGAACCATTTAAACAAAAAGGTTATTCTATGGCATCGTAAAGCACCTTTATTTTTAAGAGTGTATGTGTCTAAAAAGTCTCCCATTTGATGTGGTCATAAAGAGATGCAGCGGTTCCGCGTCTTAATAAATGCACTTCTTGCTAAGAAAGAAAGGGACAAAAACTGCAGTTTTGAGTGGGGAAAACAGTGGTGGAGCCAGGGAGTGGCCAGGGGTAGCCATGGCTCCGCCACTGGTGTGCGCATGTAGACAAAAAAAAAATTATAAGCGTGCACATCAACCTGATCACTTTGTTTAGCGTTCATGTAAACACTACATTCTGATAAACTCATTCCGATTGAACCAAAAATTGTGCATGTAAACCTAGATAGTGTGTGATTCTGAGCATGAAATTAACTGTTTTGCCAATTGTGTGTTGCCAACTGTAATGAACATTATAGTTCTATTTGTAGGGGTGATTTAAAATCTCCAGTAGCTACACAAATGTCAGGCCATGTCAAAACTTCTACAGGCATACTTCAGAGTCTTGGTCTCCACAATTAACATCCTTGTTGAGAAGCTGCAGTCAATCAAGAAAGCAAGAAAGAAAGATGCAGTCAAGCAAGAAAACCTCCAAAATTATTAACCGATGCCATCATCAGTGAACAGACAATTCAGTTACCTTTCCAGTCAAAGGTATTTGATGGCAACGGCTTCACATCCTATGTTTCGTATGATTATTACTAAATGAGCAAAGAGACTGCATTATCTTAAAACTAAAACAGGAGCTTTCAGCACTCAGTCCACATGTTGCAAAGCCAGTTGTTTCAAGGGAGCCAGAAACTGAAAGTGATGACATCACGGCCTACTTCTCCAAGAACCAGGAGCCTGTTTTTGAAGTGTACTATCTTTAACATATTCCAAACATTTTCTCCTTATGTAACATAAACTATAACATTTTGACCCCTGGAGGTCATTGTTTTGGATGAAGTGGACAGGTTTCTACAGTCTACTGGAACCACACCTGACCCATACTTGGAATTTGTGCTCTGTATTTAACCCATCCAAGTGCATACACACAATAGTGAACACACACACACACTGTGAACACACCGAGAGCAGCCATATTGCTGAGGCACAGTTGGGGGTTTGGTGCTTTGCGCAAGGGTCTCACCTCAGTCGTGGTATTGAGGGTGGAGATAGCGCTGATCATTTACTCCCCCCACCAACAATCCCTGCCGGAAATGAGACTCAAACCCGTCCACTTCTCTAACCAATATGCCACGATCGCCCCAAAAAAGTAGTTTGGCTAGCTAATTTTTCAGAAGGATAACTTGATTGTAGCTTAACTAAGCTTGTAGCTTATCAAGGTACAGTTTCATAGTAGCTTCCCCAACACTGTTGATTCAGTTGATCAGCCGAAAAACAGTGATGCTGTCCAAATTCCCTATAAAGATCGTAATTAATTCCCTTTAAGCTGAATTTACCTTTTTCCATTACACTTGCATTTTCTGAATGAGAACTTAGTTAAACATGCAAAATGATGTCATTTTATGAAAGTTTTGCAGAGAACATTTAGCAAATTGAAACGTCTGTGAATCATCTACAGGGTTTTTATGCTACAGTACTTACACAAACAGTTTAATTACAGTTTACACAGTAGCAGCTACTTTAGATGAGGGATTTTTTTATGTGTAGTAAATACTGTACATGTTCTACACCCTGAGACTCATGATTGTCATATTTATTTGTAGCCATACAGAGGATGCTGAATTCATTTATTTTTAATTTGAATACAAAGTTTTGGCACAGAACTCTAGATTGCGCAGTCTGATAGGTCCAACTCAATCTGACCTAATGACATCATTATCACATGGCACAGCTGATTGGTTCTCTCCTGGATCAGTAAACGATGAGCTTGCTGCTCAACATTCAAATATATGTCAAGTGCTTGCTGTAGCAGTGGCAGCGTGTTTCAGAAAATAGCTGAAATCATCATCTAACAGGGCCGCACGATAAATCGAAATGAAATCGCAATTGCGATTAATCAGAAACTGTGATTGTTATGCATATCTATCCATGAAGCACGGTTCTGTGATCAGCAGTAAATCTTTATCCAAAAGCCAGAGGGTGCCCTCACACAGAAACTCCAAATACGCCCAAAGAAGAATCTAGTGCTTTTCATCTACTGTAAGATTTTACTGTAAGATCACTCTTTACAATAGTATAATGAAAATTAAAGCTCATTGTTTAATTTTACTGTATTGGCACTCATTTATGTTGTATATAAAATTAGTCCCTAAAGTGTTAACAGGTACTAGGCAGTTGAGTAGTCTGTGTATTTATTGGTTTTGTGTCATCTGTAGACAAGGCTTGATTGTTCACTAAAGTGAATGTTTTTGACAATGATATTTAAGGGAAAGAAAAGGAAAAGACATGACATGACATGTGACCATGTACAGTGACCTATACTCGGAATTTGTGCTCTGCATCTAACCCATCCAAGTAGTAGTGAACAAACACGCACATACACACCATGAACACACACCTGGACCAGTTGGGGGTTTGGTGCCTTGCTCAAGGGTCTCAACTCAGTGTAATGGTATTGAGTAATGAGGATGGAGAGAGCGCTGGTAATTCACACCCCCCACCAACAATCCCTGCTAGACCTGAGACATGAACCCACAACCATTGAGTTACAAGTCTGACTCTCTAACCATTAGGCCATGGCTGCCAGGTTACATAACTTGACAGTTTTGCTTTGTACATGTTGGTGTGTAGTTTTCAGATTGTGTTTACAGTTGTGAAAATTGTGTTAGCAATTAAGAAAACTACTGTATTTTATTTTAGTCAAAAACATACAGTACTTTTCAACAACATTCAAACTACACAGACTACTCCACTACCTAGATATCACTGACTCAACACTGTTACAAAAACCTTCTCTTGGAAATCAAATATTATTTTATAACTCATAGTGTATTACAGTGTATAACATAAATATAGAGGGATGCAGAGACCGTAAAACACAACACTGAGCTTTAGGAAAAATATTTTTCATTGCACCACTGTAAAGTGATCTTACAGAAGACGAAAAACACTAGAGAGCAAAAGTTCAAATACCAAAGAACTGAATATGGTCAAGTACTTGCCTACAATTCAATTTGAGGGTATACAACTTGTGCTATATTTACTTTACAAAGAACAGAAAAAAGTTATTGTGTACTGTAACTATATTGTATGTAGTATAAAACCCCTGTAGATAATTCTTTCAGGTCTCCCTCCAGTATTAGGATGCATTTTCTAAAGCATATTATCACCTGTGTTCCTATTTATATTATCCTGAAATTCTGATCAGTGTGTCATCAGTTTTGCTACTTAATGTTTACACATGGATGTGTGCTATTTGAGTTCACATTGTGATCCTTGAGGTAATTATATTGTGTATATTGTATTTATAACATAATTGTGTTTTCTGAATAAGAACATGGTTACGCCTGTGCAAAATAAAGGCATTTTTGTGTAGACCTTAGCTGAAAACTTGGAAATGTGTATAAACTGGAATGTGTATAAATAGGTGAAATATTTTGAAAGTTTTGAGAGATTTGTCTTTGTTTTTAATGAATAGTTCAGAGAATTGCGGCAGCTAAATCGACTGTAGTGTGTTAGCAATTGAGAAAAAAAAAAAAACTTTATTAAAAGTGTCCCTGACAATCAAAAAATGTGTGTTTGGGTTCTGATTCCTGAAAATCACATGACTGAAAGGAAAACTGAAACTGAAAGAAAACTGCAAGAGAAAAAGTCTAATTGGAGATGCTGCTTCATGTTAATAATACAAAGAAAGTCATTGCTACACTTCAACTATTCACTTCAGTAACAGGATTCTAGGTGTTAATATAATCTAATATATCTTTTTATACCTACGATCACATCATCTCCCCCTCTGTTGTTTGGTACAGTCCTATGAGATAAAAGAGAGTCCTGACAGTGGTGGTCCGCATAGCCTTCTGACAGCAGCAGAGAAGCGTTCGAGGTTCAGGGTAAGTTCTGTAATTTCTATTCACATTTAACATGAATTGATTTTCATGCCTGCTTGTGAACTATAGTACTGTGCAAAAATGTTATAATGGTAGGTTTTTCATCACAAAAGAAAAAAAAAAGAAAAGAAAAAGATACAGGACATTTATGTTGCTATTAATTGTAGTAATCCAGGGAGATTTTTGTATGCACAAGGAGTCGGACAACAGACGGCATGTTCTACACCTTAAATGACTCATATTTACATGGTGAGCTTTTCACATTTTTTAGATGGAGAAATATTTTTATGGAGAAAGCTATTGAGTCTATTACAACTTCTTTTCTTTCCATTAATGTGATTATGACAACATCCTCTGCTCTTGTTCAATGGTTACACAGATTAGCACAGAAAATAAGAGAAAAGTGCTCCCACCTCCAGACCTCACAGAAGTTTTTCCTGTGAAGAGTAAGTATACATTTTCTCTGTCTGCCAATGTCCTGCTATAATATTTTTATATATACTAGATGATTATTTTCTAGAACATTAAATTTATCTGTATAGTGTATATATAATATAATTTTGTTATATACATATATCCAGTGGTGTAGTGGTGCCTGGGAAGTGGGTATACGCTTCATTTATGATGATATCATTTAAGAGACATCTTCACCATCTTTAAAAAAAATCTTCAACAAATCAGCTCTAGACCCTCCTGGCAAAAGTTCTCAAAATAATTTCACTTGATCCAATTGCTATGAACATATTAGTGAATTCATTGGTCTGGCATTGCGCTTTTTCAGAAATTGATGGTTTCCGTGTTAAACGAGGTGTTTCCTGGAAACAGTGTGCAACGGGGTTTGAGATATGTTTTCTCTTGTTTGGTGGGTGTGTCAAAAATGTCAGCCAAATGTCAGCAGCAACATGTATATAGACCATGCGGTATTAAAGAGACACTGATTAATGTAACATAAAAATACGATACATATTTATATATTTTGCTATTGCATTGTGGAGTAACACTTTAATAAACTTTTCTATACTGCTGTGATTATGTAATGGTAAATATTACAATATCATAGTACATCAACAGTGGTTAGCAATAAGCCTAATAACGTTACTCACAATAAAAATAATAAGGCCATCTAAATCATAACAGTGGATTATCCTTCACCTGAAATGTTTGTCTTTTCATCCTGAAATGCGAGGCAAATGCTGGATCACAATAATTAGGAACCACAGTTTCCACAAACCCCTTCACTCGATTGGGATGTTCTCTTTTTTTCTGGATGGTAAGGGCAGTGATATTTTGCAGTATTAAACGTATTTATACCGATTTCATCAGGCTCCGAAAATTCTTCAGAAATAACACAAAGAATGACCTCCTCAGCTGCCATAGTTGCAACTCTTGCGTCATCAGAACAGGGTGTTCAACGCACCACTGTTTCCATTTGAAAGACTTTTGTTGGGGCTGAACGTAAGGCTGATGTTATGCTCCAATACCGGTTTCGTCACTTGCCCACCGCGGCACCGCCCCACCATCATTTTGTTTTTATTTTTTTATAGTAAATAAAAATTATTTAGTTCAGTTAGAGAACAGACAATACAATTAAAATTGAACGCGGCTGCTCAATGCAGTGTGAGGAACAACAGTCACATCGGATCCATAAGTAATTTGTTATTTTACATTTAGCCTATCCACAAGTTTTCTATGCCCCATGAGACCTTGCATCAAAAGTGGGAGGGTCTTCCGGTTTGAAGTAAACAAGCGGGACGTAACACTCATTCATTCAACAGCTCCAAGTCCAAGAGTGTGTGTGTTTGTTTGTTGAATTTCTGCCTCAGATAAATTCATTTATCCATTAAACTGTGGCATTAAATGCTAGTATGAATATGATCTAATAGAAGAATAATGTACACATGAAGTGCATATGGCAAATATTCAATTTGTGAAATAATTTGTATTTTTCATATTACCTGTATGACTGGGTATTTAAAAATATAAATGAATAAGTAAGATCTGGGGGTTCGAACCAACACACATTGAATATCGCAAGGGACTGGAGAGAAAGTGAGGTTTGTTTGTCACTGGTTTTGTGATGTTAACAGCACAAGCCTCGAATCGAGGCTTCATCTGGCACAACCCATAAGACAAGGTCCGATGCCTCGGTTCAAATGTCACATCAGTAGTTAACAGTCATTCAAGATTTAACAATCCATTCCAAACTTGCTAAAGATGTGGGAGCACAGCTTCGAACAACACGTTGTCCCTGAGTTGTCCCACGTTGTCCCTGAGTTTTCTCGCTAATTAGCACACAAAATAACATTGGTATACTACTACTGCCGCCTCACCGGAAGTTGTACCCACGTTCTTTCTTACAGTAGTGCCCCTCGGAAGCAAGCCTGTATTTTTATTTGTTTTGTTAATAAATTAATTATTCTATGTTGAGTTTATCATACTGTTTTGTTGTTGTCCATTCAATCAATTGACGCCAAATTGCCACTTATTCGAAACTTCTGCTGCCATAATAAAGACCCATTTCGAATGTTTACGTGCTTTTCTACTCTTTTTGCTCCCACCCGTTGTGATGAAGCTGTTATGCAGTATTGTTTTTTTAAATACTTTTCAGCATTTCAGAAATAAATATACATGCAAATTACAGCGACGTATAACAGCTAGGCTACCGTACGGTGTTTGGCAGTAGCCAAAAAGGTATTAAATATTGAATTTTTAATCGATTTCTTCTCAGAAACTCAAGAGACGTGGATTCGGACGTCAATTAAATTACCACACGACCTTGGTGTTCCTCAAAAAACAGTAGGTAATTCGACCAGGGATTTTTAAGAGGGTGGTGAGAGAAAAACACAGACATCCTATGTCTAATGAAAGATTAAGAAAAAATATTAACAAAATTAAGATGACAACACATTAACAGACGCCTCTTACTCTGCTAAACTGGAAATCAGGTCTCATCACTTCCGCTTGTCTGAGAACACAGGCACGTTCAAGCTCAAACTGGTGCGCAATATTTTGCTACGGTTTCCATGTTGAACAACAGGTGTGCAACAAGGTTTGAGATATGTTTTCTCTTTTTTGGTGGGTGTGTCAAAAATGTCAGCCCAATCAGCAGCAACACGTATATAAACCACACGGTAAAGAGACAGCTCACACAGTGGGTCCAAGTAAAGTCCGCTGCAGCTTGGTATACGCAGTGCTGGGAAGGTTACTTTGGAAGTTACTCTATTTAAAATGTAATAGTACATTTAGTAGTGTAACTTTTCAATTACTTTATTAAAGTAATGTAACATTACTTTTGATTACCTTTTGATTACGTTTCTAAATTTCTAATATTTTCAACTGTTAATCATTTTAAAACATTAAACCAGGCTGAGTTAAACTTACGGTAGCACTCAACACTGATTACTGTCAGACTTTATCACTTTAAGATAATTAAGATTATAATAAATAAGGGATAATATACATCTTTATTTTGCAATAACAACTGGCTGGATGTACATTATCCCACTTATTACACAGCTGCTTGCAAAAGTAAATAATTGGACACAAAACACTGATCTGAGTTGAAATATTTGAACACAAAACTTCCATGAAGAAATCAGTTCCTAGCAAGTGGCAGGTTGAGAGAATTAAGAAATTGCACACATAATAATGAATTGAGCTTTAATACTTTATTAGCTAAAAAAACGCAAAGCTTCCACCAAGAAGAACCATCATGCATACAGTGCCGGCTTATGACTGACCAATCAGAATCAAGCATTCCACAGAGCTGTGTAATAATTTAATTTAAAGCACAGCCACACAAATTCAGACTTAACACCTCTTATTTACTAGTTTTACATACTGTAAACTGATACTTATTTACTATCATACTGAGGTCAAATATAGATTTGAAATCATAACAAGAAATAGTTTAATAGCTGTGATACTGGTTTTGAAATCAAATGTTTGCATAATTATGACAGGAAACACTGGCATCTAACAATGCCTTGGAAAAAAAAAACAAATAATCTTAAAAAATAAAGTATATGCACAAACCCAAATAGGAAATAAATCAGTTGAGAATAAGCATGTGTCCTATTCTTTGTCCTAAACTCCTGAAACATTGGTGTCTCATTTTAGAGCAGTCAATGCAATTTTGGAAAGAAGTCAATTAAATCTGTATGTGGGTATGTGTGTGAAAAAAAAAAAAAAAAAAAAAAAAAAAAAAAAAAAGTAACCCCCTTTGTAATCATTAACATTTTCAAATGTAACTGTAATTTAATTACTCGTTTTTTTCTTAGTAACTGTAACTAATTACAGTTACATTTATTTTGTAATTAAATTACGTAATTCCGTTACATGTAAGTTACTCCCCAACACTGGGTATACGCAACAATTATAAAATATTGCAAGACATGTCGTAAGAGTTTTATAGTAACAATACAGCATATCAACATGATGATGTTGTTGTTTATATTTTTAGCTTCATTGCAAGACAGGTTTATTTATATACCAAATTTCATACACAAGTGTGTTACATAAAAATGCCCAACGTTTTGCTACGGTTTCCGGGTTGAATGACATGTTCCCCTTCAGGAACTCGAGCTGCGTCTACAAACGCTTTGGGGAACGCCTTCAGCGTGAACACGCTCTGAATCACATGTGTAATCAGTCCAATAGAGAAGAAAGACGTCATAGGCGGGTGACGTCACGAACCAGGAAGCTTTAAAGCACGTGCGCTGGAACCGGCATTCAGCTTCATTCATTCAGCGAAGCGCTCTGTGTGTGTGTGTCACTCTGTTTTTTGTGCTAGTTTGCACAGCTTTTATTTGAGAGTGTCACTATGTCCTACAAGCAAATATAAGCAGCGACATTTAAGACTGTGGATACACACAGTCTATTTGTTGTCTGTTTGGGAGCGAAGCATGGGAGTCAGTTCTCGAGGGAGCTGACTGCCCGCGTTTGCGTTCCCTTCAGCCGAGGCAGGGCGGCGGCGGCTGTGATCGTGGGGGATCGCATATAGATCTGCGGACGGGTTAGAGACGGGTCCGCCCTTTCTCTACCTATCTCGCTAGATCTAGCGCTCTTTCTCTGGGTCGGAAGCCCGCGCTGCGGTCCTTCCCCCTCTGAGTGAGAGCTCGCGGCGAAGCGGGCTGTGTCAGCTCTCGAGGGAGCTGACTGCCCGCATTTCCGCTGCGCACGCTTCGCTCCCGGAGAGCTCTCTTCGAGGAGGGAGTTCTCCTGAGTCCCCGCGGCTCAGTTCCCGCTTTTGCCGAGGCAGAGCGGCTACTGCGGCCGTGGGGATCGCAGCATGGATCTGGCGAACTGGTTAGAGACGGGTCCGCCCTCTCTCTGCCTTTCTCCCTAGATCTAGCGCTCTCTCTCGGGGTTCGGAAGCCCGCGCTGCGGTTCTCCCCCCTTCTGAGTGAGAGCTCGCGCTGCTGCGGCTATCTTTCTCCGAGGAGATTGATGCTGTCCAAATATGAGCAGACTGCATATTGGATCGCTCGTTTCTACCTGCCCTCGCTTCTAGGAAAACGGGGGGCAGGGATTCACACGATTTATGTGTGGTTTGTTCGGGAGCTGAGCATGCACAGTCCGCCCTTGAGGGGGCAGACCGTGTCCATTCATAATGTGTTCTTTCTTATATCAAAAAAGAAATAAAAGAAACGAAGAACAAATGTGCATCTTGAATGTTTAGCTCTTCTCCCATTGTCATTTAATTCTGAGGAATTAAATTCATTTACTGCACTCTCACCCCGTACTTTCACTAAGTGTGTGGATGTTGCTGTGGCTCATCTGTAACTTCAGGGCATCTGCATACTGAACCTTATTGAAATTTTGTCGGTATTAGTTCATTCTGAGCAGTGGCGGCTCGGCATCGAGATGTCGTCCTCGCCCATATGAAAGAACTGGGGTTGTGACTCAACGGCAAGAAAAGTGTGCTTTCTCCATTACAGAGAACCACTTATCTAGGCGTGGTGTGGGGATCGACCACGATGCAGGCATGTCTTTCTCCTGCTCAGATCGAGTCATCCTAGCGGTAGTCAAGAGAGTGGAAGTAAGCCGGTCACTCACTGTGAAGCAGTTTCAACAACTGCTGGGTCTGATGGCAGCTGCGTCCAACGTCGTACCTTTTGGCCTGCTGTACATGAGACCCCTACAGTGGTGGCTCAAGACCAAGGGGTTCTCCCTGAGGGGAAACCTGCTTTGCATGATCAAGGTCACGCATGTGCCTTGGACATGTAGAAGAGACCTTGGTTCTTGTCTCAGGGCCCGGTGTTGGGAGCTCCTGGTCGCCGCGTAATGCTAGCGACGGACGCGTCCCTCACCGGTTGGGGAGTGGTCATGAATGGCCACCCCGCCCGCGGTCTGTGGAGCGGTCACCATCCAGCTTGGCACATCAGCTGCCTGGAGACGCTGGCCATGTTTCAGGTCTGAAACACTTTCTCCCAGACCTATGAGGCATCATGTATAAGGAGAATCCTGACTCCTATGGTCCAGGACTTCTGAGGGCAGGCCCTTCTGGGGCAGAGTGGGGTCCACCGCATTCCACGGTGCCCGTCTCTCCTCAGTGCCCTCGGGAGATCAGCCTGCCAACCCTGCCAGTGTTTCAGGGCGCAGCAGTCTCCAGCGAGCCCACACCTCAGTCTCTTCCGCTCCCGGCAACGTAGCGGAGCTGGGGAACTCGCCAACCCTGCGGGGGTCTCTAGAACAGTTAGTTCAGCCAGTTCCTGCCGGCGTGCTGTTACAGGTCACTGAGCTAGTAGTTCACACAAATCCAGAGGCTGGTCTCGAGAGACTGGTTCCCCTAGTGGATTATTTGGCAGCGTGGAAGCTACTGCCAAATGTATCTGCATGGGTCCTGCGCACTGTAGAGCGAGGTTATCGCATTCAATTCGGCGCTCCGCCGCCACCTTTTAACGGGGTCTTCCCCACTGTGGTGAGCCCCGAGCAGGGTCTGGTAATGGAACAGGAAGTAGACACTCTCTTGAGGAAGGAGGCCATCGAGGTGGTCCCTCCTCACGACAGGGAGTCTGGGTTCTACAGCCGGTGCTTCATTGTTCCGAAGAAGGATGGGGGCTTGCGTCCCTTTTTAGATCTGAGGCAGCTGAACCGCTCAGTCATGTGGCTGAAGTTCAGAATGCTGACTGTCAGTCAAGTGGTGTCGCAGATCAGGTCTGAGGACTGGTTTGTGACCATAGATCTAAAAGATGCGTACTTCCACGTCTCCATCCTTCCTCAACAAGGAAGTTCCTGAGGTTTGCTTTCAGGGTTCTTCCGTTCGGCCTAACGCTCTCCCCCCGCACTTTCACGAAGTGTGTGGATGCTGCTCTGGCTCCTCTGCGACTCCAGGGCATCCGCATGCTCAATTACATCGATTGGCTGATTCTGGCTCAATCGGAGCACATGGCGGCTCAACATCGAGATGTTGTTCTCGCTCATATGAAAGAGCTGGGGTTGAGACTGAACGCCAAGAAGAGTGTGCTGTCTCCATTACAGAGAACCACTTATCTAGGCGTGGTGTGGGATTCGACCATGATACAGGCATGTTTTGTCACCTGCTCGGATCGAGTCGATCCTCTCTGCAGTCCAGCGACTGCTGGGTCTGATGGCAGCTGCGTCCAACGTCGTACCTTTTGGCCTGCTGTACATGAGACCCCTATAATGGTGGCTCAGGACCAAGGGGTTCTCCCCGAGGGGAAACCCGTTCCGCATGATCAAGGTCACGCGGCGATGCCTACGTGCCTTAGATATGTGGAAGAAGCCTTGGTTCCTGTCCCAGGGCCCGGTGTTAGGAGCTCCTTGTCGCCGCGTAACGCTAGCGACGGACGCGTCTCTCACCGGTTGGGGTGCGGTCATGAATGGCCACCCCACCCGTGATCTGTGGAGCGGTCGCCATCTTACTTGGCACATCAACTGCCTGGAGATGCTGGCCGAGTTTCGAGCGTTGAAACACTTTCTCCCAGACCGAATAGGCCGCCATGTGTTGGTGCGGTCCGACAACACAGCGGTGGTCTATTACATCAACCACCAGGGAGGTCTGCGGTCGCGCCCCTTGTACAAGCTGGCGCACCAGATCCTTGTGTAGTCCCAGGGGAAACTCCTCTTGCTGAGAGCAGTTCATGTGCCTGGGCACCTCAACATGGGAGCAGACGTCCTGTCGAGGCAGGGGCCGAGGCCCGGGGAATGGATGCTTCACCCTGAGGTGGTGAAGCAGATTTGGAGAGTGTTTGGCCAGGCTCAGGTGGACCTCTCCACGACTCAAGAGAATGCGCAATGTCCCCTCTGGTTCTCTCTGATTCATCCAGCTCCCCTGGGGCTGGATGCCATGGTACAGATGTGGCCGAGGCTTCGTCTGTACGCTTTTCCCCCGATCGCTCTGCTCCCGGGAGTTCTGGAGAGAGTGCGCCGGGACGGGGTCCGTCTTCTTTTAGTAGCCCCGTACTGGCCGGCCCGAGCATGGTTCTCGGACCTGATTTCCCTCCTCGACGGCTCTCTGTGGGAGATTCCCGTCAGGAGGGATCTCCTCTCTCAGGCGGGAGGCACTATCCTCCATCCTCGCCCGGAGTTGTGGAAGTTATGGGTGTGGCCCCTGAGGGGGCACGCCTCGTAGCTTCCGGTCTCTCAACCGAGATTGTTGAGACCATCCTCCAGTCCAGAGCTCCCTCTACGAGGAAACTGTACGCTTTGAAGTGGAAACTTTTCACTTCATGGTGCGGACACCACCGGCAGGACCCAGTTAACTGCCCAGTCGGTACAGTGCTGGAGTTCCTGCAGGACCGGTTTTCCGCAGGGTTAGCCCACTCCACCCTGAAGGTCTACGTGGCGGCTATTTCGGCCTACCATTCCCCACTTGGTGGCATGTCAGTGGGCAAGGACCCCCTTGCAGTACGTTTTCTCCATGGAGCGCTGAGGCTGAGGCCTCCAGTACGGCCTCGGGTCCCTACGTGGGACCTCGCCGTGGTGCTTGAGGCTCTTTGTAGGTCTCCTTTTGAGCCTATCGAAGAGTCCTTGTATCATCATCTCCATCGTATCCATCTCTCTGCCAAGACAGCACTTCTTTTAGCACTGACGTCTCTTAAGAGAGTAGGGGATCTTCAGGCCCTCTCTGTGGCCCCTTCCCATCTAGAGTTTGCCCCTGGCATGGCCAAGGCTTGTCTTTACCCCAGCAATCATCAGTGTTGGGAAGTAACTAGTTACAATTACCTAATTTAATTACAAAATAAATGTAATTGTAATTAGTTACAGTTACTGAGAAAAAAAGTGTAATTAATTACAGCTACTTTTGAAAATGTTAATGATTACAAAGAGGGTCACATTTAAATTTTTTCACACACACACACACACACACACACACACACACACACACACGTTGTGTTTACATGTTTTATGGGGATATTCCATAGGTGTAATGGTTTTTATACTGTACAAACCCTATTTTCTATCGCCCTACACCCACCCTACACCTAAACCTAGCCCTCACAGGAGACTGTGCACACTTTTACTTTCTCAAAAAAACTCATTCTGCATGATTTATAAGCCTGTTTCCTCACGGGGACCTCACAAATGTCCCCACAAGGTCAAAATTTACTGGTATTACTATCCTTGTGGGGACATTTGGTCCCCATAACGTGATAAATACCAGGTGCACACATACATACATACACACACACACACACATACAGATTTAATTTACTTCTTTCATAAATGCATTGACTGCTCTAAAATGAGACACCAATGTTTCAGGAGTTTAGGACATAGAATATGACACATGCTTATTCAATAACTGTTTTATTTCCTATTTGGGTTTCTGCATATGCCTTATTTGTTAAAATTGATTTATTTTTTCCAAGGCATTGTTAGATGCCAGTGTTTCCTGTCATAACTATGCAAACTTTTGATTTCAAAACCAGTATCATAGCTATTAAACTATTTCTTGTTATGTTTTAAAATCTGTATTTAACCTCAGAATTATCTCAAAATAAATAAGAAGTGTTAAGTCTGAATTTGTGGTGGCTGTGCTTTAAATTAAATTATTAAACAGCTCTGTGAAATGCTTGATTCTGATTGGTCAGCCATGACATTCCAAGGGATGTTATTCCCCAATAAAAATTGGTTAAAGCTAATAACACAGACTCATCTAGGCAACTTAAGTTGGTACTATACACTTGATAGTTTTTCTTAGTGGAAGCTTTGCATTTGGTTAGCTAATAAAATATTAAATCTCAATTCAGTATTATGTGTACAATTTCTTAATTCTGTCATCCTGGTATCGTGGACCTGCTCTCGTTTCATACGAACGCAGCTGCTGCCATTTTGTTTTGTACACTGTAATGGATTATAAGATAACTAACAAACTAGTACAGTTAATACTAGTCCTTAATTATTTATGTGGTGAAATTTTGTGTAATAAAAATTGGTATGAGTGCACCGTAGTCTAGTTTAAACTTGCCGCTTGCTAGCAACTGATTTCTTCATGGAAGCTTTGCGTTCAAATATTTCAACTGTTTCTTGTTTATTTACTTATGTGGCGAGCAGCTGTGTAATAAGTGGGATAATGTACATCCAGCCAGTTGTTATCACAAAATAAAGATGGATATTATGCCTTACTTATAATCCTAATTCAAGTGATGAAGGATTTTGAAAGTCACAATAATCATTGTGTTATATCAGAAAAATCTGGAAAAAAAACCTAGCAGGAGTATTCCACAAATTTCACAGAATGTGCTTTTCACAAAATCCTGAATAGCTCACTTCCTATTGGGCAGAGACCTCTGTGAGATCTATATGTGTACTGAGTTTTATATGTATGCATGCAAGTATGTATGCGATATGAGGCAAGTTTTCTGACTGTGTTCCAGGGGGCGCCGTAGAGCCCCTGTGCCACGCCTGGTCCCAGTCTCTGTGATGTCCTAGTGGCCGCAGATTCCAACGTGTGTGCCAATTTTCAAGAGCTTTTGAGCATGTTAAGGCCCTCAAAAAGCCCTGGATATTCAGGGTAAAAGCATTCTGTGAACTGCAACAAAAGAAACACTAAACAATACAGTATATATGTTGGTATATGTAGATGTGTGAAAGCACTTTACCACTCAGAGATGTGTGGCCACATCTTGGGGCATCACACTCATTTAAGTCATTTTTTCACAGTTTCAACAAAACCTCATCTATAGTAGCCAGGTATGCAAGATTACATTTGTGATAACAATGTTCAGTGTATCACAGAAATCCAAATGATTTGCATGGCATAATTGAATGACAGCTCAATATGTGACTACTGTTTCTCCCTCTTTTCTTTCCTGGCTTTAGTATGGATTCAGTGGGAGTGAATGTTATTGAAAGTGCAGCTCTGGGGAGACCCTTCCAGCTGGGGATGTTGTATGACTGCAGAAAAGAAGCACTAATACCAGGTACCAGAAATTATGTTCTGATTTTCTGTTGCATTTATCACACTGACTTTACAGTATGTAGTCTGTGTAGTCACTCATCCTGCCCACATATGTGGTTGTGACTTAATTAATTTATTTGTTTGTTTGTTTTAACTTCTAAAAGTTAAACCTGTATTTTTTTTTTTTATTTCAGGAGTCACACTATGGGACAATGAGCAGCTGCAGCAGAATATACGTTCTCATCCTCAAATTAATACACATTTCAATGTTACAGCTTCAGACTCCATTGAAGAAAAATCTCACCTGCTGAACATTGACGGTTGTCTAAAATTGAGTTTTTTATGTGGGTGCGTCAATGTAAGTGGAGCAGGCAAGTATCTCAGTGATACCAAGAAGTCATTCAAACAACAGAGACTGACTCTACATTATCATTCAACCACCAAGTTTGAGGCACTGGCCATGAACCACTTGGCTTCTGGAAATATAGCTCACTCTGAAGTGTTTGATAATGATACAGCCACACATGTGGTGACAGCTGTGCTGTTTGGGGCGGATGCTTGCTTTGTTTTTGATAGAGAAGTTTCATCAGATGAAGACAAGAGCACTGTAGAAGGAGAAGTAAAAGCCGCCTTTGAGAAACTAAAGGGCATTTCGGCAAATGGAGAGATTAATGCGAGCATAAATGACCATCAGAAGAATGCTGTTCAAAAATTCAGTTGCACTTTTTATGGTGATTTTCAGTTACCATCTAATCCAGCCTCTTTTGAAGATGCTTTGAGGGTTTTTGCTGATCTTCCAAAACTCCTGGGAGACAACAAAGAACTTGTAGTTCCATTGAGAGTTTGGCTTTATCCCTTGGACAAACTACATTCATCTGCTGCAAAACTTCAAAAAGAAATCCACACAAGTCTAATAAAAAATGTTGAATCAGTAATCGAGAGTTTAAACATCACTGAAATGAAATGCAGTGACCTCCTGAAGGATACACCATCTTTGGCTTTTACAGGATTTCATAATAAAATAATGCTCATTAAGCAAAATTGCTGTGCCTATAAGTTGAGTCTTATGAGGAAACTTGGCTCTCTGTTGCCAAAAATCCGTGGGGACTTGGAAAAGGAAACAGCCCTGACTGATCTTCTGCTCAATCATGAGGAATGTCCATTCAGAGGAAGTGATCTTGAGCAATGGATGAAAGAGAAAGAGACAGAATCAATCACAATTAAATCATTACTTAGACAACTGAAGGACTCTGGAGCAAAGGTGGAAGAAATTCTAGATGAAATTTTGATGGATCTGGATGTTGAAAATGTGGTTAGCTACACTTTCACATCATTAGAGTGGCCAGATGTGCTCCTTTCCAAGCAGAAGGCCTTCCTGAATCCATCAGCAAAAGACCACAATGATGGCAATGCACCTGACCCTGAACAAAATACTGGCTTCTTCCCTGACATCAAAATGACTATGAGGAGAAACTTGACAATCTTTAAAAATCTGATCAAATCAAATACATGTAGATCAACTAAATTTATTGTCACATCAAAAGAGATGAAAAACCTTCCAGGTTCTTGCATTCTCCTGTATGAAAATGGATCTGAGGAAGCCACCTGCTTTACTCCTCCATTAAAACCATCCTGCTCAGTCACTAAACACATCGCAAGTGACAGCGTGGTTATTACAGTCTCTCCATCATGTCCTGCAACAGAAGAGCTCAAGTTACAGTACAGAATGAAGGAGGACAAGGACTGGAAATATCAATCTGTGCTAAAGGGACAAAGTAAAGCTACTCTGAAAGATCTCAGACCAGACATTGAGTATGAGATCAAATGTGCAGCTGTGGGGAAACTGAACTACACCGTAGAAAGTGATGTCATCAAAGTTACTACACACAGTAACTACAAAAGAAAGGTATGATCATTATTCATGAAAAACAAACAAAAATCATACAGAATTATTGCAATGTTTGCAAAAGGAAGTTTGGAATTCAAAAGCTGATATTTCCTGCAGGCACACTAAAACAATCTATAGCAACAACAAACTGACAGGCAAAAACAAATACCCTGGCAGGTTGTCATGGAGAACATTTTGGGGAGCTGATAGAAGAGTATAATTTTATAATGAGAGTTTATGGTCTGGTGGACGAGATATTCTTATTCAGAAAGAAAGAATGCATTTCATACACAAGAAAACAATGCACTTTTTTCAGCCATTTCGCTCTTCTGGGGAAAAAAATGCTAAACCAAAGTCACAAATTGAGAATATATTCATAAACTATGAGCTGGAGAGTATGCATCCTTGTCATCATTAGTCTTCCCTTGTCATCTTAGTTTTTCTCTGCATTATAGTAATCCTCATCTCAGTTCAACAAAAGAGATCAAAAAGAGAACAGACACGGAATAAAATTATTTATGAGAAATATCTTGTTTAGTCCAATCACTGCACTGTATTATTCATGATGTTGTGTTACAGTGAAGAATTCAAATGCTGAAACTGAAAATTCAAAGAAGAATAAACAGAAAAGTAACTCTATTATTCTCATTGCATAAGTGTATTCAATTGATGTGCTTAATTTGTTAATTTGTCATGAATATGTTATGCAATATTGGTAACACTTAATTTCAAAGACTAATTCTCACTACTAACTAGTTGCTTATTAAGTGTAACACTTATTAAGTGTAATACAAGTGTACACAATAATAAATTCACAGAGGATGGTTGCACGTTTAAGGTGGACTTTTATTCTGAACAATATGAATTAATCGTTTTAGTAGCGGCACTTGTGGTTAACACGCATTTACTCTCGCTCTACAGTTCCATAACTCACCACCATAGACTGTAAAAAAACATGGACATATTGTCCGTGACATTACTGGTAGGTTTCTAAAGAGCATTTTTGAAGCCTAAAGTGGGCGTGGCGCTCACCACACCACTTCACTGCCACCTGCTGGTTTAATCTGAGACTGTGATTTTTGAATCCCACAATGTCTATTTAATATTAGAACCATGGTACGTAGCTTACTTCTTATTTACATTTCTGGAATGCACTTGAAAAAAAAAAAAAAAACTACTTAAAAAAAGTTGTTTTAACTTAAAAAAGTAAGTGTTCGTCCTGCTTTAAAATTTTAAGTTTACTTAACTCAAATATCGACGTTTTCATGTAGTACAACTTAACATTTCATGTTGACTTACCTTAAAATTTTAAGGTATCACGAACATTTACTTGTTTGACTTTAAAACTTTTTTAAATTGTTTTTTTTTTTTACAGTGTGCAATGTAATTGCGTTACACTAGCATGCATATTACTAGCATATTGACGGTTTATTGATACTTATGAAGCACATATTAATGCCTTATTCTGCATGACCTTAACAACTACCTTACAAACTAATAATATGCAAATTAGGAGTTTATTGAGGGAAAAGTCAAAATAAAGTGTTGCTGAAATATCTTTTAAGAACCAATAGCTCATTTGTTAAAATTTTTAAGATGCATTTGTTAATAAAGGGGGGTTTCATGACATTTTTAATTGGTTCGCGCATTTAAAATTTCATTTTCTGGAATGTCGTTTTTGTTTTTTTTCCACAGGGAAAGAAAACAGAATCTTTAAATGACGGTAAGTTAAATACCTTTCTAGAATCATGTTTAATATGCAGTTTGTAATTGAATTTTTTAAAAGGATAGTTCACCCAAAAATGAAACTTTGCTGTTAATATACTCACCCTCAGGCCATCTAAGATGTAGATGACGTTGTCTTTAGTATAACTGTAAAGAATTTTTTTTAGGTGAAATCATTGTCAACAAATTAACAAATTCATATACTTCACATCTGTGGCTGCTTGGTTTTGACCGTCAAAAAATATGAATATATATTATTTACAACATTATTATTACTTGTAGTCCATAGCCTGGGCAAACGGTTCTCAGTGCATTACAAAGAATACACTGTATCTTTAGTAATTAACATTTGAAGTGGATCAAAACCTTTCATCAAAGTTGTCCTAAAACCAGAACAATATACTGTTCTTGTCCTAGGACAAATTTGATGGACTTTTTTGATCCACTTTAAATGTTGACTACTGTATACAGAATCTACACACCACAGTAGTTAGTCTTAGATAATGTTAACTTATAATATATGCATTTGGTTACACATTATTTTAAGGTGTCCTTGTTAAAGTGTCATTATACATTTAAGTACTGAGAAAAGTACATATTATATGGTTAGGATTAGGGTTTAGGGTTTATTTTAGGGTTTAGGGTTACTTGCATTTTATCATGCATAATTTTTTGTTATTACAATATTAAGTACATGTAATGTGTAACAAGGACACCTTAAAATAAAGTGTTACCATGCAAGTCCCCCTGTATAGTCAAAAACTGTATCCCTTAAAACTCACCTTTGATCATCGAAATTACACATTTAAATGTTTTTTCTTGTGAAAATAATTTTCTCATGTCTTAAAACAGCTTGAATGTAACTCAACCCAGCTTGCCTCATTTACTATACGTGGATCTATGAATACACAAATTAGCCCTGCCTTCACTCAGTCACACCAGCCAGAGCTTCCTGATCCACTAAATGAACTGTAGTACACGTAATATAATGGAGATACATTGATAGTGACTGATAAAACTATGTTTTTACTAGCGGACAACTACGGTGGATCCTATAACATTCGTTAAAGTTACTTACTTGATGATGTTGTGTCCACAAAATGCCTTGAAGACTTGAATACAGCCTAGTTTGTGATTCCAATTCATGCCCGCGAGCAAATGTGTGTGAATTGCGAACGCCAAGCGGGAGAGGTGCTTCTGACTCCGGGCTGCTTTTACAATTCCAGATAGAACATGTACATCTGAAAGATGTCTGTTAAAGATCTTTTGATCTGGAAAGCATCTGCTGTGTACAAGCGTCTGGCAGATGTCTATAAGATGTCAGTTTTACATACAATCATAAACATCTTAAAGACATCTAATAGATGTCTATTTGACATCTGATAGGAAACGTCCAGTAGACGTATTGCAGATGAGCAAACTACGTCTTGCTGATGTAAATGCAGACGTCAAATAGATGTCTCCGAGATGTACGTGTCCTATCAGGGACTGTTGCCGCGGGTTATTATTCAAGTTAGCGGCTAGCGGTTTTGCTCTGTTTAATTTTTGGTTTTGTGCTGGTAATCCTACTAGTATATTTTGGATGCTAATGATAGGAATCTATCCATTGACCTGATTGGTCATTGAAGTTTGTGATGTAGCAAAAAAAGTGCTGTTTCAAACCACGTTTCTGGGACAGCCTTTGGGAAACTACAGTTTTAAGCAGAAAATACTCAGCAGTGGTGTTAATTAATGGATTGGCACATGGTTTATCTAAAAGCACGTTAAAAACACCACATAGACAAATAAATATAAAACATAGATTTCCACTACAGGGGGACTTTAACATTAAGAGCTTAAACTATTAAACTGCAAAACCTCACTGAATGGAAACCTATTAAACATCAGTTAATGTTTCTAATGGTCGTGGAAATAAAAATAGTGCAGAATCTTGTAAAATTGAAATCATTTTGCCAATCATTGTTTTACACTTTATTTCAGGTTTAAATTAGATCTTGAAAACCAAATTACCACTGTGACTCTACTGTGTGTGGCATCTTCCCTTTATGTAGTTTGAGCATCAGTGTCATTCTGACTTGTGTCTGGTTAAGGACCCTGTATACCAGGTTAAGAGTCTGTCTACCTTAAGATAATTTGTTTTCTTGTTTTTGTCTTCAAAACAAAAATTTAGAACCCACTTTTCAATAGTATTTACATTTCAATTACATTTGCATTTATTCATTTAGCAGATGCTTTTATCCAAAACAACTTGAATATTTTCAGGTATTCGGCATTATGGGTGAGGGTAGGAAAATCATTCTACCAGCAAGGAACAGTGAACGAAAATGTACAGGAAAGTCATTTTGTGCCTCTCTATGATGGTCCGGTAAGCTAGACACTTACCGACCTCCAGCTTCTGGAGGGGCTGTTGACTCGTAAGAGCGAGTGGAAGTAGGAGAGTGCAGAGCGCATTGCTGTTCTGTATTCATGCATGTGCGTTTCCGCTAGCAGGCGTGCCTCATCGGTGCTTCCTCGGGGGCCAACGGCCAGGGATTTTTGGCTCACTGAATACCTTGGGCCAAAGCGAGCCAAATGGGGCTAGATGAGTGGTCATGTTCAAAGGCAGAGTTTATCAGGAGACAGTCGGCACTGCTTCTCATTTCCTGTGTTTTCATATCAAGCTACCAACTAAAACAGCATTTAAAACGTTCAAAACTATTTTACTTATAACGATTATAAACTATTTTAAATTTAACCTTCATACACTAGCGAGTGTTTGAAATAACTTACGATTGCAGGCCATTCTGTTCATTGTGTGAGGCAAAAATTTATTATATGCAATGCTAAAAGCTACATATGATAACCATCGGCATAATAATAAACACACGTTATGCTTATGAAAATACCAGAGACCACTGGAAGAAATTAGACAAATCATATATGATTATAATTGAGTATTTATTTGGTTTCTTGTTCTGTCTTTGTTTTGTGTCTTTGTTGATGTCGAACTTCTGCATCTGCATATGTAATAAATTTCATATCCGTTTAATAACTTATATAACTCCAGTTTTCGGTCCGTGAGCTCCCTTTGTCCCTTTGAAAGAATAACAGTAGCCTATAGTGAGATGGGAGACACTCAGACTTCCTCACATTATATAATGTAATTGAAAATTAATATAAATTCTCCTTTTTTCTAAAGAGGTTGAAGCAAATGGGTTTATCAGTGTTTTTCTATTGTGTTATATGTGTATGCCTTTGGACTTAAATTGACTGAGTTAAGGAGCCGCGACTAAAGTAGGCTATGTGTTTTCTCTTTTTATGTGAAATAATTATTCATATTAGTTGGAGTTATCATCATTAATGTGCACTTTATAAAGTCTTTTTAAATGTTTATATAAGGACGAAACATCCGTTTCTGTCAAGTTTTGTGATATTTGTCATTTATTTTCCCCTCACTGGTGAAATAGTGATGTTGTGTGACGTTTGCTTCAGAGAGGCGTGTTAAGGATGGGTTTTATAGTAGTGCTGGTCTGACAGTGGAAATGCAGTGGCTTGAGGTGTGAGGCAATTGGCCAAGCTTGGCTCATTGTTAGCCCTGGCTCACATTGGGCCGACAGTGGAAAAGCGGCTAATGTGTAGGGAGATAAAGAGGTATGATATAGACCCTTTAGGGCCCACTGAAGACCAGTCGTGCTGCTGCATTCTGAATCATTTGTAGAGGTTTGATTGCACATGATGGAAGTCCAGCCAGAAGTCCAGCCTAGACATTACAAGGGCTTGAACAAGAAGTTGTGCAGCATGCTGCATTAGGAAAGGCCTGATCTTCCCAAAGTTGTTTATTGCAAACCTGCATGACCAAGTGGTTTTTGCAGTGTGTTCCTTGAAAGTCAGCTGGTCATCAAAAATTACACCAGGATTTCTGACCAAACTTGATGGGGTAATTGTTGAACCTAGCTGGATGGTGAAACTGCGCTGTAGAGTCAGACTGGCAGGGAAGATGATAAGTTCAGTCTTTGCCAGGTTGAACTGCAGGTGATTTTCTTTTATCTATGACGAGATGTCCGCCAGGCAGCTAGAGATTTGTGCAGCTACCACTGTATCATCTGGTTGAAAAGAAAAAGCTGAGCTGAGAGCTGAGCTGTGTGTCGTGTGATGAGTGAATTTTGCTACAAAAAGAGCAGAAGAAATACCATGCAAGTGTCTCAGAACCGGCAAAAGCTATGAAAAGACTGACACTGTATCTTATGGAGTACAACGCAGCCTGCAGAAGTGACATGCATGGTTGTGTCACCACTAGAATTACCTACTGTAGCCAAAGCACAATAAACACCTCTTCCAACACCCATATTTACAAAATATAGACTTCTGGGAATCCATACTCTGGTCTCAAGAGACCAAGCCAATCATTTCGGATCCAAAAGCATCCAAAATGTTCTGGTGTTGCTAGAGAAGGAGTACAGTGAGAAGTGCCTGGTTCCCACAGTGACGTTCAGTGGTAGTAAAGCTCTTCTATAGGGATGTGTGAGTGCTGAAGGTGTGAGGGAGTTGTGCTTTATCAATGCTATCATGAATTCACACACCACTGTGTGAATTACACAGTGTAATACAAAAAACAGAAACTGAAGATGCTACCCTCCCCTCATTCCCTGCATTATTGGTCATTTTTTCAGCATGACAATGAAGATATTCATTCTCCCAAGGTGAAAATCCTTCAGTGGACATGTATTTCACTCAATCTTAACACTCTTGAGCAGCTGTGGGGGATACTGTAAAGAACGAGCTGAGCAAAACTCCCCATTAAAGACCAGGGCATTTAAGGAGGCCGTCTTCCAGGAATTAAACAGGACATATATATTTTGTTGTTCTTATTAGGTATATGTTTAATACATTTAAATTTTGCCATCTTTCCATGAATTATATTAGTGATCATTAAGAAAATACATCTTTTATATTTATTCAGAGGGGGTGTACTCATTTATGCTGTGCACTGCGTATATATATATATATATATATATATATATATATGTGTGTGTGTGTGTGTATGTGTGTGTGTGTGAGTGTGACATATCAGGACACAAATTTGTACAATGGCATGGGTGAAATATGAGGACATTCTGAGTGTCCTCATAATTCAAAAGGCTTATAAATCATACAGAATGAGTTTTTCTGAAAAAGTAAAAATGTGCACAGTTTCCTGTGAGGGCTAGATTTGTTGGTAGGGTTGGTGTAGGGCGATAGAAAATATGGTTTGTACAGTATAAAAACAATAAAAGTCTATGGAAAGTCCCCACAATTCACAAAAACAAACCTGTGTGAGTGTGCATATATATAAAGTTAATTTCTACACTATTTGTGCTATATCTCAAAATACAAGGGGTGATCAGAAGTTCAAAGACTATGCCCATGACAATGTAAATTAAATTCTAATCTGACTCCATTTTACTTCGACCTTGAATTTGGGTTAGAATGCCAATCATTATTGATCATTCATAGGATAATTTATCTAGACATCTGATGATTCTATTTACTCTTTAATATTATTGTACTCGTTCATTCGGGTGCTCATGTCGTTCAAAGATATTGTCTTGGTTATTGTCTTGGTTATTAGACAGAGGTAAATGACTAATACTTTAGACGGCCACCCATATGCTTGCTCGTTCTAAAAGTACTTTTATTTAGTCCCCATAGATCTGTACACACTTGAAGAAAGCAACATTATTTTAGTCAGAGGTCACGACCACTACTATAGGTATAAGCCAACCAACATTACTTTCCCTGGTAGTAGTTTTGGTATGGTCATGCCATGGTTTCTCATGTACACTTAGCTCGAGTAATATTACAATAAATAGAGGTTAGGCTCACCCTATTTAGGTTGGTTAAACCACATTCAGCTGACCTAAACGGAAATTCCCTATAAGCCCTTACCTTAGTCTAAGTACAACTGAACTAATACCAAGTGTTAGCCGGATATCTAAAGATACAGTTGGTGTGCCCTATGCTCCATCTCACCTGAATTTTAGTCAGATAGTTGACACAGAAAATGCAGTAACAAGGATACAACGTAATCTACTAGGAAAATAAATAAAAAAATAAATAAAAAATCTGAGTAAATCAGAATAGAATCAAATGTAACCATTTATTATCAGTCAGGTAAAGATGTAAAACTGTCCTCTTCAGGGTAGTGTTAGTCTGTTTGTGTTTCCAATTAAAGAGGGCAGTAAATGCATTTTCTGCAGTAATTACAATTGCATATTGTAATGAGATTAATGTTATTATTTTAAACATAACATTTTGAATACAGAAATATGAAATCAATGACTAAATTAAACAATATTTTGATTATGAAAGTAATATTGCCCGGAGATGGCAGCAAGTCATTGTGTTAATGAATGAGCCATTTATTCAATCAATTTATTTAAAAGGCTGATTGATATTGGTCTCTATTAATGGGTCACTGAATCACTTACTTAACCAATTCATTCAAAGATTCATTCAGGAATGAAACACCACATTGTGCACCTATGCTGGGAGTCAGTCACACATTGGTTCTGTGATTTTGCTTTGGAAGTTTGGTTGGCACAGAAAATAAAACACACTGAATTGACCTTATGCACAATTACTTCCTTGTTTTAGACAAGCCAGCTCAGTCATTTCCGGTCAACTGTACTGTGCCGTAAGGGGAGTGCCCTTTGCTCGTTTTCGCTACATAAACCATTTACAATTTGAAGAAAATTTTTGTTTGTCTAAGAGGACCGAACTTCCACGTATACTGTTTCAAGAATTACAAACGTGAGTGTAAATCCGTTAAATATGCCGCAAGTCATTACTATGACTGACAGTAATAACAGAACAAAACATCTGACAAGCCGATGTCAAAAACAGAGCTGTGCATTAAATGATTCGGACTAAATTCAAAGTAACAAAATTACAGCAGTTACAAGTTTGTGTTGGTTGAATATAGGCTATTTAATAGCTTTTACAGTTCAAGATAAAACTTAAAAGATGTAGTTATTAAATTAAATCTAAAATATTTCACATTTATATTGATCTATTGAATGCATTATTTAATTGTTACACCATTAATATTTAACTTATTTAATTTGTAGTTAACTATTTAAATAATTAACCCTTGTAGGCTGCTGGTGTCTGGGCTTATTTATTTATTTATTTATTTAAATGGCTTTCTGCACTTGCTGTACTATATACTTCAGTGCAATAAAAGTACTCAAATTTGTTAGAATGGTCACTTTAAAGTAAATAAAAAAGCAGGACTTGAAAAAAAAGTTGAAATTGCAGATCATCTGCTGCCATCTCCTTGTTATAAAGGTAATTTCATGTCATTTTTATCTTTAAAATTCTTTGTTTTCCATGAAAAGACATTTTCCATGTCATCTTTATGACTGAAAAGTGAATATTTGAAGTGAATTTTACTGCACAGCTGTAGAGATGAAAAATAGTAAAGGCTTTAAAATATTATTAGGATTTTAAAAATGTGTTCATGATTATGAAGCAAGTTATTGATTATCCTGAATACTATTACGATGTCCTTGAAGAGATAACATCACTAGCTAGCTAAAGTTAGCCTAAACAGTTATGATAGTGTTTAGCTGTCAGCATTTAAATGTACAACTACACTGCCACTCAAAAGTCTGGGATCAGTAAGACTTGTAATGTTTTTTAAAGAAGTCTCTTATGTTCATCAAGGCTGCATTTATTAGATCAACAATACAGAAAAAACAGTAATGTTGTAAAATGTTATTACAATATAAATCAATGGTTTTTATTTTAATATACTTTACAATATTATATATTCCTGTGATGCAACGTTGAATTTTCATCAGCTGTTGCTGCAGTCTTGTCACATGATCCTACAGAAATTATTCCAATATGCTGAGTTATTATTGGAATGATCAATGTTGGAAACAGCTGTGCTGCCAAATATGCATATTTCTGGAACCTGTGATTCTTTTTTTTTTTTTAGGATGAATAACAAGTTAAAAAAAATCGCATTTATTCAAAATATAAATCTTTTCTAACAATGTAAATCTATGCTAAATCTATAGCTAATCTATAGCTAAGTCTATACTTCACTTTGATTTTTCCTCCTTTCAGTCATCTTTAAAAAAAGTGTTGAAAATGAGCGGTCTTTCTTGTTAAATTTAATCTTCATATTAAAACAATAAAAGCATTTATTTATAAAAAGCATCAGCTACAACACTAATAAGCAAAATAAATGTAGAATGTCGAATGTTTTCAAATGGAGAAAATAAATATTAAAATATTAAAGGTGCAATAGGTGATTGTCTTCAGAAACATTTTTTATTATGCTGGTTGAAAGTCTCTTCACATCCCAATAGCAATCATTTTGTTATGAGGTCTAAATGTATTTATATTTAATTATATATTTTGTGGCGTAGGACCAAGAAATGTTCGTCCAATGAAAATGCTCGGTCCGAACATTACCATAGGCTGACGTACCTGCCTGTCAACATATGTATTTGTATTCCTCTGCACACCCTGTTCGCGCAGACAGCATACATCATCAGCTCGTTCACATAAACGCCATGCAGACAGAGCGAGAATGACAGGCAAGCATCAACAACCTCATCTTCCTTCCTGCTATTGTAATACTTCTACTAACTGTACTATAAAGTGTTCTCTCGGTTAATGATGTGATGTTGTTACGGCCACTAGAACATTTACGGTAGTTTTGTGGCAGACTGACAACTATGCATGTGCATAATGTGTGTCTGTACGTTCTGGAAAGGAGAAGAGATGATTTTATGATTTATCTGATTATGATTGATTTTTATCTGTTTGTGACCTGAGTTGAATGCATGCTTGTGTACATTTTGTGTACATGAGGCGTTTTATTAAACTCAGGAAAAATCCGCCATTTTCACGTCTTCTGTGTATTATTAGCACCACACAGTTTTCCTATTTTGGCTGTTTAATATTAACTCAGTGTTACAATTTATTGAAGTAATGCTGTCTCTAGTCGTCTAGTCTGTGTGCGCTCATGCATTCGGGAGGCGTGGCTTTGGATGCCGATTTGCCGGGAGAGTGGGACGTTCGCTTTCAGTGCTATCAGCCTAAAGTTAGCATTTTCCAAGATCTCCTATTGCACTTTTAACTTTATTTTAAAACACAGTTTTAGTAGGTTTATAAGACGTTTAATATAAAGAGTGAAGAATAATTCACAGGATAATAATTCACTGAATAATATTGGAATGTAACAAACAAAACATATTTTATTGCATTTCTCAACTGGTATGTTATATCAGAATTACTAATGTTTTGTCGTTCTAGATTCTGACAAAGCTCTGTTTATCTGTGGCTGTATATTATTTAATTCAGGCAAATTTACGTCTTTATTGGGACAGGACTTGATGGTTTATCTTGTGTGTTCGTCTCTATTTCTTAGAGCCAATCTGCATAAATCAGCTACATATCAGGCATTTATGTAACACATCTAATTCTAATGTAACGCATCTGTTATGTTGAATAAAGTTTACTAATTACCACTAAGCAAATGCTTTACCTTTGCACGACACTGTTGTTGTGTTGTTTCCCATCGCTGCAATGGCAACCCTGCCTGTAATTTTCAAAACACCCACAAGATGACGGCGTTTATCGTTGTCTCCGATATTACAAAAAGATAACCGATTATGGTAAAATGCTTAAAATTCAATATATAGGTCGATTTCTAATACTGACCACAAACTTTTCAACAGTAGTGTATATTGTTAAAAAAAAAAATCTATTTTAAATAAATGCTGTTCTTTTTAACCTTTTATTGATCAAAGAATCCTGTAAAAAAGTATCAGAGGTTCCAAAAAAATTTTAAGCAGCACAACTGTTTTCAACATTGATAATAAATCAGCATATTAGAATGATTTCTGAAGGACAATGTGACACTGAAGACTGAAGTAACAGCTGATGAAAATTCATCACAGGAATAAATTATATTTTAAAGTATAGTAAAATAAAAACTATTATTTTATATTGTAATAATATTTTGCAATATTACTGTTTTTTTCTGTATTTTTTATCAAATAAATGCAGCCTTGATGAGCATAAGAGACTTCTTTAAAAAAAAACATTACAAATCTTACTGATCCCAAACTTTTCAGCGGCAGTATAAGTGTCTAGGGATTACCTGGCTTATATGTTTGATTATAAATTTTATGTTGTTAAAAAACATGAAACTGAATGTGATTGCTGCTGTCATTATTTACGGTGTTGAATGAGGCAGGAGAGGAGTCTCAAGAGTCTCCACCTATATGTAGCACCGGAAGTTTACAAGCTGGCATATCATTATGCAGGAAGTTCTAAAGAATGCTTAGCATATGATTAACTGTGTGACATTCCATCTACTCAGTAGTAATTAAATAAACTCAGCATAATATATAAAACAAAACTTACTATGACTGCTGCATATTTAGACTTGGACCTATACTGGTTTGTGCTTCACTGCAGTGTGAAAACTGATTCGCCTTGTGTTATCCTGTGCATTGCAGAGATTTGCTCAATTCAGCTACATAAAAATGGTACACTGATATTTCTAACATAAACGCCAATAATACACTACTTATCTGGCATGTGTAGCAATACTGAACCTATGTCTACAAAGAAGAAAGCCCTATGTAGGCTCTGCCTTAGTATGGTTCGTGTCAAGCCATTCATTAGTCTGGTTGTTTCATGAAAAAGAGATGAAATGAAGTTTTTTAAGAATTCATACAACTACAGCAGGGGATAATAATTATTCTGCTACAGTATGACTAAGGCAAAAATAACTTACCTTGTCTGATTCCCATCTAAAAGGAGGTCACACTAGTCTTTTTCACTCAGTTGATGTTCATTATTATGTAATGTTAATGTCAGTAATATGAATTGTCTGAGCAGTGGCGAAATTAACCTTTGCCAACAAGGTTGACTATTTGAACTTTTTATAGTATAATATAGTATTATATTATTGTATAGAATTATGTAATGGGGGAATGGCATTGCTCTTAAAATCATGCCGTGTTCTCATTTACAGGGAACTTCATGAAGAAACTCCTGGAACATTTGGGTTTGGCCGAGTACTATGATAAGAAGCTCACTCTACAAACAGTGTTGCAGATTGGCAGGAACAGTGTGACAGATGTGCCTGTTCAGTCCCCTTCAGATCTGCCATGGCTGTTTTTGAAGCGACTGATGATGCTACAAAGGACAGCCAGGAGTTTTAAGCGTTCGTTAACAGATGGAACAGAAGATTCAGATTGGGATGATGATCAGGAGAGTGAATTAGACTCTCCTCAGACAATGAATCCTTTAGATGTTTTGACTGCTGTGTTCCTTTGTTCTGACAGTTTTCTTCAGCAGTTAATGATCATGAAAATGTCCATGTGTCAGTTTGCAGTTCCTCTGCTGCTTCCAAACAGTGATAACAATCAGATCACTCTTATGCTTTGGGCAATGAGAGATGTTGTGAAAATATACAGACCACACTCCTTATCAGATCCAAGTGCATTTGTGGAAGAAAGGATTGCTCTGTCAGAAATACCTTTAGTGTCTTTTGTAAGACTTGGTAGGTGCAACATTTCCAAATCAGAAATTCTGAATAAGTTGTTCAGCAATCCACAGCAGTACATTGATACCTTTGTGCACTTCAACACTGATTGTGGAAACATCAATAAGAAAATATCAAATGGCTTAGTTGAGATGGCCTGGTATCTTCCTTGTGGAAACAAGAACATTGACGTCTTTCCTGAGCCTGTAGCGATTGCTAACTTGAGAGGTGACATTCAGGACTTTGAAACACAGTACACTTTTCTTTGTGAGGCTTCAGCTGCTGTGTTTGTGTTCTTTGAATCACAACTTTTAGATTCACAGTTAATATCAGACCCCAGTCAGAAATCTACTCAGCTATTTTTTGTGGGAGACTCCAAAAATGAGAGCATAAAAGCTACAGTCAGAAAGCTCAATCTGAAGAAAAGTAATTTAATTTTTAAAGCTAAGCAGAATGATGCAGACTTTGTTGACAAAATCCAGAGCAAGCTGCAAGATGTAATTAATAACAATAATTACAAAACATCTGTAGCTCATTTAGCTAAGACTGCACAAAAACTGAAAATCTTGGTGGATGAGGATGCTGAAGAATGTCAGCGTGCCAAAGCAAGTGCAGATGGAATCACATCAGAAATTAATGATATAGTTCAGTTTAAGAAGAATGAGCTGCCCCTGCAAGGAGAAATATTGATGAAATTGGCCAAGTTAGAGAAGGAGGAATGCCGATTTAAGAAAGTTGGTGTTAAGAGTGTTGAGGACTACAAAGATGAACTTCTAATGGAGAAAAAGAAGCTCAGAGAAGAGCAATGCAGCAAAGGCATGTCTGCTACTATGAGCTGCTTTATCAGTGCAATATCATCACCAGAAAGGGCCTACTTCTTAAAATGGTTGAGAATCAATTTGGAGAATCGTTCACATGAGATACTGCCCCAACTCAGAGAAAAGTACAAACAGAAATGTCAAGATATTTGTGGGAACAAGACTGAAATTGCTGAGCTTGATAAAAAGATTTCAAACAGTTCTTTAGGAGTGGAGCACTTCATTCGAGAGATGAGCCAGCTTTACGAAGCTGCAGTCTCACTTCCAGAAGATGCACTTTACCGAAAACAGCTGGAACATTTACCTAGACTCTGTGCTGAACTACTGCTGGATGGATTTTCACTTGAACTTGTGAATGGAGATTCTTCAAATATACCTGTAGAATGGGTTTCTAGTGTGTTTTCTGAATTAAACACACTGGTGGAGGCCAAAAACAAGATTATGGTTGTCACCGTTTTGGGCGTCCAGAGTTCAGGAAAGTCAACGCTGCTGAACACCATGTTTGGAGTTCAGTTTGCAGTGAGCAGTGGAAGATGCACCAGAGGAGCCTTTATGCAGCTCATTAAAGTAACAGAAGAGTTTAATGCAGAACTCAGATGTGATTATATAGTGATAATTGACACTGAAGGACTGAAATCCCCCGAGCTTGCACAACTGGACAACAGCTATGAACATGATAATGAGTTGGCGACTCTTGTTGTTGGACTGAGTGATGTAACAATTGTCAACATCGCCATGGAGAATTCAACAGAGATGAAAGACATTTTACAGATCATTGTTCATGCCTTCCTCAGGATGAAGGAAATAGGAAAGAAACAAACATGTTTGTTTGTACACCAGAATGTTGCTGATGTTTCAGCTGATGATTCAAACATGAGAGACCGTAAATTTCTTTTGGAGCAACTAAATGAAATGACAGAAGCTGCAGCCAAAATGGAGAACAAGACGGAGATCAAGACATTCACAGATGTGATGAATTACGACACTGAGACGGGTGACCACTACATCCCTGGATTGTGGCATGGAAACCCCCCGATGGCACCAGTGAGTATTGGCTATAGTGAGTCTGTGTATGCTCTCAAAAAGCACATAATGGAGATCTTTAGAGGTTACAGGCCCAGTGACATGAATGAATTTGTTAGATGGACCAAAGACTTGTGGACTGCTGTGAAATATGAGAAATTCATCTTCAGCTTTAGAAACAGTCTGGTGGCTGATGCATACATGAAACTGTGCACAGAGTACAACAAATGGGACTGGACACTGAGAAAGCAAATACACACATGGGCTTTAGAGGCTGAAACAAAGATCTTAAACCATGGAAAATTTGAAAAATCTGAGCAGTGCACCATTGAAGACGTCTATTATATTTTAATACAAGAAGCAGAATCTGAGCTTTCAAAAGGACAAGATGAAATTACTGACAAGATCAAATTATACTATGAACAAGGAGAAGGTCATGTTGAACTTGTGGAAAGTTATCGACAAGACTTTATAAACTCTGCCAAGTCTTTGAAGACGGAGCTTTCAAATTCAGTCAAAATCAAACTGGATGCAGCTCTTTCACGTCGAAATGGAATGATGAAGGTGGAAGGAATCAAAACAACATACATGGATGCAATGGAGAAGAAAGTGCTGAACTTGCTAAAAGACTGTCGTGAGAACAAGTCAGACATGACAGATTCCATGCTGGATGAAGCGTTTGAAAAGATGTGGCAGGAGACTGTCAGCACATTGTCATACACAGGACTCCAGAAACAAGATATCATCAAAAGAGTTCTTTTTCATCTGAGGAAAAATCTCCAGTCTAGAGGAAGTTCAGTGGCTCAAAGCTTAGAAGAAGTGAAGGATCTGCACAATCAAGGCCGTGGAAATTTTGTTGCCCACAAAGGTAACATTATATCCAAGAAGTGGTACGCTCAATGGATCAAGACAGTTCAAGAGATGTCAGACAACCTTATCAAGGACTGTAGGGAATTTGTTAAAGCAAAGAGTGAAAGTAAGGATGATTATGATGACACATACATCAGGGAAATTCTTAACATGATTGATGAGAAACTTAAGGCTCACGAAGATCTTAAGTTAAAGGACAATTTTGAACTGTCCCTTAAATTATACATCTGTGGCTTTGCAAGCAGAGCATTTCAAAAGATTCACAATCAGTTCATCCAGGAAAACAACCCGCGAACAGCCTTGGAGAACTTCAAAGAGTCATACCGTTCTGACTTCATTGACCTTTACCATGAACGAGTGTCAGAAGAAAGCTGATGAATTCATGAGTAACTGCCTAGAACCTGCTTTGGAAAAATACATGTCTGAGATCATGGGCATGAAAATGGCAGACAAGATGGTGACTGGAGAAAACTCCAAAATTTTTGGATCGAGGATGTCATTTCAGAATTCAGTCCTGAAAAGTCTTCTTGATGAATCTAACTTGATGAATCTAAATAAAACATATTTCCATTTCACTGAGTCATATGAAACATTTGTCAAAGGCTTTATTTTTGACAAAGTCAGAGAGCACTTTACAGCAGAGAACAGAATGATCAAACTAGAGGAAAAGCTTCTAAATGAAGTCATCAGTGAAATTACTCAGGCAATCGAAGAGGCAGAACAAGACTCAAATGTAAATGACACCAAGGGATTTATTCAAGACATCTGCAGGAAACTTCAAGAAAGACTTGTTATTCCGAAGGATGTTGTTGACAAAATTGGCACACTGAACAATGCAAATCCAAAAAAAATTGCTGAATGCCTTCAATGTTCTGTGAAGGACATGGATAAATCACTGAAAGATAGTTTCCAAAAAAAAATGTTTCAAAACAAAATAGATTGTCTTCAAACCAAACCACAGGATGTGCTGTTCAAGCGAGTGTGGGGCTGTGGGAAACAGTGTCCATTCTGTAAAGCACCATGTGAGGCTGGAGGAGAAGCCCACACCAAACACTTTGTCTCAATCCACAGACCAGAAGGTCTCGGCCGCTACAGATTTGTTGATTCTAAAAAACTAGTGACAGACATCTGTACATCATTGGTGCACAGCGACGTGAGCTTTAAGTGCTGTGACACCAATGACAAGTGGCATCCATACAAGGACTACAGTAAAATCTATCCAGACTGGCGAATTGATCCAGACTCCAGCATACAGGCCTCAGCATACTGGAAATATGTGATGGCACAATTCAATGAGCAGTTTGCTGAAGAGTACAATGCAAAGCCAGGACATATACCCTCATCTTGGAAATACATAAAGGACAAAGCAAAGGCAAGCCTAGAGTAAACATCATTCAACCAGAATGAATAATTGAATTAATTAATTAATCAATCAATCTAACAATAGTAAATACATGCTTTGGATCAGTAGTTAATGCTTGCATATCATGATTAATGCATGAAACGGAGAACAATTTAGTCCCATTAGACAAAATCCTTTATATTTAAACAAAGCAGCAATTTTATAACGATTTCTGATGTAGACAGACGACAGCTTGCAGTTGGTCCTGCCATAAGAAAAGTCATGAAAAGTAAAGTGATTTTTTTTTTTTGGTTTGTTTGTTTGTTTTATTACAGTAAAACCATCATTCAAATGTTGTAGATATAAGATATACTCTTGGTGAACCATTATTTTTTTCTCCTATACATTCATGGATATTTTTGTTCTCTTGACATGCCTTAAAGGTATTTTATTTTTGGCTGTTGAAAGTTTTTTTAAATTACTCTCTGCTTTATATACCATAACTGTGTTGTGTTTTCACAAGCTATGTTTTTTATTTTGAGTTAGTTTTAATACATTTTATTCTGTCTATTATAGCTATCTTGAGAGCTGTAGTTCTGTGTTTTACATATACAGACATATCTGTGCAGTTGGGGTAACAACTGACATCATTAATTTTGGAGACTTAATTTGCCAAAATACATGCAAACAAATAAATTCTGATATTGTTATGCTGAAAATCTGATTGTCTGTCATCAGTCTACAATTAAACATGGTCACCACCATCAAAGAACTAGTTACGATATATAAACATTATAAATCACATAGACGCATGAAATGTTTATGCACATTTATTGGCTCTCCCATTATGCTATTGATTGGAATTTGAGTTTCTTCTGTAGCATCCTCTTCCTTCCAGAAAGCAGAAGTTGTTATTCCAAGTGAGGCACATTTCAGTTGTCACTAGTCTGGTTTATCCTTCTCACTACCTTCCTTTTGCAATACATGTTGAACCCAGTCCAAAGCGACTTACAAATGAGGACAATGGAAGCAATCAAAATTAACAAAAGAGCAATGATATGTAAGTGCTATGACAAGTCTCAATTAGCTTAACGCGGTACATGTAGCATGGTTTTTTTTTTTTAATTTATTTATTTTTTTTTATTATAATAAATAAAAAGAAAACAGATAAAAAAGAATAGAGCAAGCTAGTGTTAGAGTTAGAGTGCAGAGCCAGTGATGGTTTTTTAGGCAAACATGAATGCCTTGAAATTTATGTGAGCACAAGCAGTTCTGTCTTGGTAAGCTTGAGTTAAAGGTTGTTACGAATCTGGTCGGTGTTCCGCGGTCCGTTCACCACCAGATGTCACTCTCACTTTATCACACACTGACTGTTGCATTACACCCCGGACTACATCTCCCAGTATCCATCGCGCTGATTGCGTCAGCACCCGTGACCAATCAGCAGCGCTATAAAAGCCCCGGTCTTTCCCCACGCAAGCCACAGAGTATTGTTGTTAGGGGTTCGAGTGCGTAGCACTGAAACCCTATTGTTATTGTAAGGATTTTTAGGGGTTCGAGCGCGTAGCGCTGAAACCCTATTGTAATTGTTAAGATTTTTAGGGGTTCGAGCGCGTAGCGCTGAAACCCTATTGTAATTGTTAGGATTTTTAGGGGTTCGAGCACGCAGTGCTGAAACCCTATTGTAATTGTTAGGATTTTTTTTATTATTATTATTATTATTCTTCCCTAAAACTGAATGTGCAGCCCAAACCGTAAGGCCTAGAGAGCTGAAACTTGGTCAGATGGTAGTAGTCTTCCTCGCTACTCAGGCGCAAAGACTCAGCCAAATCGGCCTATAGGTGGCGCTACAGCGATCAAAAACGTGAAAGTGCTCATAACTCCTAAACCGCTTGTCGTAGACTCAAAAATTTTACATTTTTGGAATCCTTGGGTCAATACAAATTGAAAATACCCCCTGTGATTTTGGGTCCTGGTGGCCCCGTTTTTCCGCAAATGTTAATTATGTCCAAAACCTACTTTTGCGAACTAGTCCTAGGTTTTTCGCCTGATCGGAACCAAACCAGTGCAGAAATATTCTCTGAACAGTGAATCCCAATAATTATTAAAAAAATGTCAAATTTTGACTCATCGTTGCGAAAGGGCCCCAAAAAGTTTGTCAGGTGGAGGGCCATTTTTACTAAAATGGCTATAACTCATGAACCAAATGAGATATATTCACCAAACTTGGGAAATGTATGTACGAGCTCAATCTTTGGTCAAATCAAAAAAATTGCACAGTTCTACCACTTGGTGGCGCTATAAGCCTGAAAAAACATAAAAATGACTATAACTATGCAATCGTTGGTCCGATCGACTTGAAAATTGGTATGCAGTGTCTCTGTCCAATGTGTCATAAGGATCTATGAGGACATTGGCGTATCTCAAAAAACATGGCCGCCATTGGCCAATGAAGTTTGAGCACCTATTAGACAAGGTTAATGAAGGTCAATCGGAACAAAACTCACTGGGCATGTTTGACTCATGGCCCTAAAGGTCTGTAAGAATTTTGAAAGAAATCGGCCACTAGTTGGCGCTAACGAGTTTTATGGCTCTGTAATCACGTGCTGTTTCACAAATCCACACAATATGCATATCATTTGATAGATCTGCTCATGATGAACAACTTTGCCTCAAGAACCATTGCTGTCAATCAAACCGTTCATTAATTATTCACAAATATGTGAAAAACCTACTTTTGCGAACTAGTCCTAGGTTTTTCACTCAATCTCGATCAAACCACTGCAGCGCAGTTCTCCAGACTCTCTAGATCAATAATTATCAAAAAAATGTTGAATTTTGTCCTTTCGTTAGCTATAACGGGGTCATTTAGAAAAGGGGCGTGGCCACATATATCCAAAAGCCTATAAAACCTAAACAAAAACTCAAAACTTTACAAAAGTTGAAGAAAACATGTGTCAGATGACTCTTAAGAAGCATGCAAAGTTTCGTGAAGATCGGACCATAGGTGGCGCTATAACAGTTAAAAAGGCTTCAAAAACACAAGCTGTGTATGGTAATTGGCTTCAAATGGAAAAATAAATGCTAGTATATTAACATAAACACTAGATCTTCATATCATCTGATAGATCTCCTCATGATGAACAACTTTGCCTCAAGAACCATTGCTGTCATTCAAGTCGTTCATTAATCATTCACAAATATGTTAAAAACCTACTTTTGCGAACTAGTCCTAGGTTTTTCGCTTAATCTCGATCAAACCACTGCAGTAATATTCTCTGGACTCTCTAGATCAATAATTATCAAAAAAATGTTGAATTTTGTCCTTCGGTTAGCTATAACGGGGTCATTTACAACAGGGGCGTGGCCACATATACCCAAAAGCCTATCAAAACTAAACAAAAACTCAAAACTTTACGAAAATTGGTGAAAACATGTGTCAGATGATTCTTAACAAGCATGCAAAGTTTCGTGAAGATCGGACCATAGGTGGCGCTATAACAGTTAAAAAGGCTTCAAAAACACAAGCTGTGTATGGTAAATGGCTTCAAATGGCTAAATAAATGCTCATATATTCACACAAACACTAGATCTTCATATCATTTGATAGATCTCCTAATGATGAACAACTTTGACTCTTGGACCATTAATGTCAATCCAATTGTTCTTTAAATATTTCATATTATTTAAAAAACCTACTTTTGTGAACTAGTTCTAGGTGTTTAACTCAAAATCAATAAAACCACTGCAGTAAAATTGCCTGGACTCTATAGATAAACATTTATCAAAAAAAAATGTTAAACATTTGCATTTAGATTTAGCCATTTAGTAGGGGTGTGACGAGACACTAATCCCATGAGACGAGACGAGACATGAGATTGGGTTCACGAGAACGAGACGAGATGAGATTTTTAAACTTTTCTTAAGAAATCCTCAATGATGAAATATATAGGGAAAATAGTCTTTTATTCAACTGAAAAACACAAAATGCAAAAAAATTAAGGTGCATTTTGAACTTTATGAAATTAAACTTCAATTTTAATGAATAATATGCAGTAATAAACAACATTTTAACAAGAGCTTCATGATTCTGGATAAATTGAGAATCCTAGTTGTTTTTTATAAATTGGACATTATGATTCTCTCACGATTCTGGAGAAAAAAAGATTAGAAAAGTAAACAAAATAACAATTTACTAGTGGTTCTGACAAACTGTTCATTGCTTAAGTCTTTTAAAAACATATATTCATTTAAACAAAATAAAAATAAAAAACATTCAATAAAGGAGACAGTGTCTCACTTCATTAAGACTTGTTTGACTATTGAAATCTCCTGAATGAATTATTCAATGACATACTTTTTTTTAAAACGGGCAGTTGTCGCCACCTCCTGGCGGAAGAGGATAAGCGTTACAATAGATACACGTGTTAAAATACTTTCGTTTCGATCGCTACTGTAGACAATAAGTGTTTATACCCAAACTATAAACTTTTATCCCAGTACTTCTATTATTTAAATATCTGTAACACAGAAATAATGATTATAATGTGGTTGAAAAGACTGTTTGTGTTGCTCTTTCACATTTACTCCGACCTTCTAATTCATTAATATGGGCAGCGACAAAACCTGCTTCTCACGCTCCACTGACACTGGCGATGTGTAACAGTCCTAACAGACATAGATAACTCGTTGTCATTTAGGAATAAGATCGCGTGGGTGTTTGAATCGACACCTCAATATTTTAAGGATTAATAGTGCAGCTCTAATGTAAACATGGCAAAATGTTGTTGGAGGATACTGTCACGAGATCTCGCGAAATCCGACTGGTCTCGTCACATCCCTACCATTTAGATAGCCACTTAATAATAAGATCATGATCTACTGTACCCGAGTCTATAAACCCTAAAAGAAAAGAAAATTTCACAAACCTAAGTCAAATCATCATCATACGATTCTAAACAAGCCTGCATTTCAAAGACATCAGGCAAAAAAAGGAAATGTAACAGTTATAAAGCTTAAAAACAATGCATCTCTTTAAAATGTCATGAAATTACAACTATAACCACTAGATGGCAGTAGAAGACCACTAATGGCTCATTGAAATGAACACTGCTATTCACAGATTGTTTTCCATTCATTTCAATTCATACATAGAGTAAATCACTGTCATAACATTTCAAGTCACATTTAGTCAAAGTTTAACACTTCGTTTAAACACATATATCATATTTGACAATAATACAAGATTATGATTACAGTGAAACCTGAAAATGATATATAAAATCTTAAAAAGACAAGACTTGAACTAAACATTTTGTCACCTACCATTTAATACACAAATCTCTTATGTGCAACAAAATGTGTGTGTGTGTGTGTGTGTGTGTGTGTGTGTGTGTGTGTGGTAATGCTTAATGAACATTAATATAACAGTTTAATCATTTAATTTCTGTGTTTGTGAGTCTATTCTCCATCACGGATGTGTTTTATTGTGTTAGCCATATATTTTGCGTTGCACTACATCTTAAATCCACACACCCTTTCATGATGCTAAACAGGCATGCAAAGTTTCATGAAGAGCGGAGCATAGGTGGCGCTATAACAGTTAAATAGGCTTCAAAAAACAACATTTCTATAGCAGTTAGCCTCAAATTGCTAAAAAAAATTATGCTCATATATTTTCACAAACACTAGCACTAGGCAATGTAACAGTTATAAAGCTTAAAAACAATACATCTGTCTTTAATGCCATGAAATTGCAACTATAACCACTAGATGTCAGTAGAAGACCACTAATGGGTCATTGAAATGAGTAGAACAGTGTTTTCATGGTTTGTTTTCAATTAATTTCAATTCATGCATAGACTAAATCACTGTCATAACATTTCAAGTCACATTTAGTCAAAGTTTAACACTTCATTTGTACAGATGTATCATATTTGACAATAATACAAGATTATGATTACAGTGGAACCTGAAAATGATGTATAAAATCTTAAAAAGACAAGACTTGAACTAAACATTTTGTCACCTACCATTTATTACAGAAATCTCTTATGTGCAACAAAATGTGTGTGTGTGTGTGTGTGTGTAGTAATGCTTAATGAACATTAATATAACAGTTTAACTATTTAATTTCTGTGTTTGTGTGTTTGTGAGCGTTTTCTCCATCATGGATGTGTTTTACTGTGTTAGCCATATATTTTGCATTGCACTACATCTTAAATCCAGACAACCTTATTTGCTCGAACCCCGGTAATTGCTGCTAGCAGCTATATTTTTTATTATTATTATTATTATTCTTCCCTAAAACTGAATGTGCAGCCCAAACCGTAAGGCCTAGAGAGCTGAAACTTGGTCGGATGGTAGTAGTCCCCCTCGCTACTCAGATACAAAGACTCAGCCAAATTGGCCTATAGGTGGCGCTACAGCGATCAAAAACGCGAAAGTGCTCATAACTCCTAAACCGCTTGTCGTAGACTCAAAAATTTTACATTTTTGGAATCCTTGGGTCAATACAAATTGAAAACCCCCCCTGTGATTTGGGGTCCTGGAGGCCCCGTTTTTCCGCAAATGTTAATGATGTCCGAAACCTACTTTTGCGAACTAGTCCTAGGTTTTTCGCCGGATCGAAACCAAACCACTGCCGAAATATTCTCTGGACAGTGAATACCAATAATTATCAAAAAAATGTCAAAATTCGACTCATCATTGCGAAAGGGCCCCAAAAAGTTTGTCAGGTGGAGGGCCATTTTTACTAAAATGGCTATAACTCATGAACCAAATGAGATATCTTCACCAAACTTGGGAAACGTATGTATAAGCTCAATCTTTGGTCAAATAAAAAAAAATTGCACAGTTCTACCACTTGGTGGCGCTATAAGCCTGAAAAAACATAAAAATGACTATAACTATGCAATCGTTGGTCCGATTGACTTGAAAATTAGTATGCAGTGTCTCTGTCCAATGTGCCATAAGGGTCTATGAGGACATTGGCGTATCTCAAAAAACATGGCCGCCATTGGCCAATGAAGTTTGAGCACCTATTAGACAAGGTTAACGAAGGTCAATCGGAATGAAACTCATTGGGCATGTTCGACTCATGGCCCTAAAGGTCTGTAAGAATTTTGAAAGAAATCGGTCACTAGTTGGCACTAACGAGTTTTATGGCTCTGTAATCACGTGGTGTTTAACACATCCACACAATATGCATATCATTTGATAGAACTCCTCATGATGAAAAACTTTGCCTCAAGAACCATTGCTGTCAATCAAACCGTTCATTAATTATTCACAAATATGTGAAAAACCTACTTTTGCGAACTAGTCCTAGGTTTTTCGCTCAATCTCGATCAAACCACTGCAGCGCAGTTCTCCAGACTGTCTAGATCAATAATTATCAAAAAAATGTGGAATTTTGTCCTTTGGGTAGCTATAACGGGGTCATTTAGAAAAGGGGCGTGGCCACATATACCCAAAAGCCTATAAAACCTAAACAAAAACTCAAAACTTTACGAAAGTTGGTGAAAACATGTGTCAGATGACTCTTAAGAACCATGTAAAATTTCATGGAGATCGGACCATAGGTGGCGCTATGACAGTTAAAAAGGCTTCAACAACACGAAATTTCAAAAGTAAATTGCCTTAAATTGCTATAACATGCTCATATAATCACAGAAACACTAGAACTTCATACCATATGATAGATCTCCTCATGCTGAGCAACTTTGCCTCAAGAAGCACTGCTGTCAATCAAGTCGTTTATTACATATTCACAAATATGTGAAAAACCCACTTTTGCGAACTAGTCCTAGGTTATTCACTCGATCTCGATCAAACCACTGCAGCACAGTTCTCCAGACTCCCTAGATCAAAAATTATCAAAAAGAAGTTAAACTTTTGACTCACGGTCGCAAAGGGGTGCCAAAACGTTCGAAAGAGGAGGGGCCACTTTCACTAAAATGGCTATAACTTTGGAACAGAATGACATATCATCACCAAACTCGGAACACATATGTAAAAGTTCAGCCTTTGGTCAAATCCAAAAAATTGCGGAGCTTGACCACTTGGTGGCGCTATAATAGAGGAAAAACATAAAAATGGCTATAACTTTGCAACCGTCAGTCCAATCAACCTGAAAATTGGTATGCAGTGTCCCTGTCCAATGTGCCATAAGGGTCTATAAGGCCATTGGCGTATCTCAAAAAACATGGCCGCCATTGATCAATGAATTTTGAGCACCTATTAGACAAGGTTAACAGAGGTCGATCGGAACGAAACTCACTGGGCATGTTCGACTCATGGCCCTAAAGGTCTGTAAGAATTTTGAAACAAATCGGCCACTAGTTGGCGCTAACGAGTTTTATGGCTCTGTAATCACGTGGTGTTTCACAAATCCACACAATATGCATATCATTTGATAGATTTCCTCATGATGAACAGCTTTGCCTCAAGAACCATTGCTGTCAATCAAACCGTTCATTAATTATTCAACAATATGTCAAAAACCTACTTTGGCGAACTAGTCCTAGGTTTTTCGCTCAATCTCGATCAAACCACTGCAGTAATGTTCTCTGGACTCTCTAGATCAATAATTATCAAAAAAATGTTGAATTTTGTCCTTCGGTTAGCTGTAATGGGGCCATTTACAATAGGGGCGTGGCCACATATACTCAAAAGCTTATAAAACCAAAACGAAAACTCAAAACGTTACGAAAATTGGAGAAAACATGTGTCTGATGATTCTTAACAAGCATGCAAAGTTTCATGGAGATCGGAGCATAGCTGGTGCTATAACAGTTAAAAAGGCTTTAAAATCAAGATTTCTATGGTAAATTGCCTCAAATTGTTAAAAAATGCTCATCCATTCACACAAACACTAGATCTTACACTTATATCTGTATGATATATCCTCTCATTCTGAACAAATTTGCATACCACCTCAAAGGCCTTAAATGCTCGAACCCCGGTAATTGCTGCTTGCAGCTATATTTTTTATTATTATTATTATTCCGCGCTAAAACTGATCGTGCAGCCCAAACCGTAAGGCCTAGAGAGCTGAAACTTGGTCAGAAGGTAGTAGTCTTCCTCGCTACTCAGGCGCAAAGAACCGGCCCAATCGGCCCAAAGGTGGCGCTACAGCGCAAAAAACGAACTTTTTTCGCATTTTTGGCCGTAGCTCGTACATTTTTTGTCGTAGACTCAAAAACTTTACATCGTTGTGATCCTTGGGTCAATACGCACAAAAGTGCACTGGCGCAGATTTTTCGTACGAAGCCCGGTTTTTTCCGCAAAATGGCCGAATGTCCGAAACCTACTTTTGCGAACTAGTCCTAGGTTTTTCGCCCGATCGGAACCGAACCAGTGCAGAAATGTTCTCTGGACACTGAATATCAATAATTATCAAAAAAAAGTTGAAATTTTGACTCACGGTCGAATAGGAATGCCAAAACGTTCTATGCTAATGTTAGCAAATTCTTACATTTGGCTATAACTTTTGAATGGAATGAGATATCTTCACCAAACTCGGTACACATGTGTATAAGCTCAATCTTTGGTCAAATAACAAAAATTGCACAGCTCTGCCACTTGGTGGCGCTATAAGCCTGAAAAAACATGAAAATGACTATAACTATGCAATTGTTAGTCCGATCGACTTGAAAATTGGTATGCAGTGTCTTTGTCCAATGGGCCATAAGGGTCTATGAGGACATTGGCGTATCTCAAAAAACATGGCTGCCATCGGCCAATGAAATTTGAGCACCTATTAGACATGGTTAACGGAGGCCGATCGGAATGAAACTCACTGGGCATGTTCGACTCATGGCCCTAAAGGTCTGTAAGAATTTTGAAAGAAATCGGCCACTAGTTGGCGCTAACGACTTCTATGGCTCTGTAATCACGTGGTGTTTCACACATCCACACAATATGCATATCATTTGATAGATCTCCTCCTAATGAGCAACTTTGCCTTAAGAACCATTGCTGTCAATCAAACCGTTCATTAATTATTCACAAATATGTGAAAAACCTACTTTTGCGAACTAGTCCCAGGTTTTTTGGTCCATCTCGAAAAAACCACTGCAGTAACATTCGCTGGACTCTCTAGATTAATAATTATCAAAAAAATGTGGAATTTTGTCTTTTGGGTAGCTATAATGGGGTCATTTACAAAAGCGGTGTGGTCAAGTGCATGCAAAAGCCTATATCTTCAAAGTAAAAATTCAAAACTTCACAAACCTTGGTGAGCACATGTGTCTTATGATGCTAAACAGGCATGCAAAGTTTCATGGAGATCGGACCATAGCTGGTGCTTTAACAGTTAAAAAGGCTTCATAAAACACAAAATTTCTATGGTAATTGGCCTCAAATTGTTAAAAAATGCTCATATATTCACACAAACACTAGATCTCCATATCATATATAGATCTTCTCATTCTGAACAACTTTGTCTCTAGGAGCATTGCTGTCAATACAACTGTTCTTTAAATATTTGATATTATTCATAGAACCTATTTTTGTGAACTACTCCTAGATTTTTGACTCAAAATCAATAAATCCACTGTAGTAACATTTTCTGGGCTCTCTAGATAAATTATTATCAAAAAAAATGTTAAACATTTGCATTTGGGCAGTGATAACAGGGCCACTTAATAAGATGATCATGATCTGCTGTACCCAAAAGTCTATAAAACCTAAAAGAAAACAAAACCTCACAAACCTTAGTAAAACCATCATCACATGTTTGTAAATAAGCATACGTTTTATGGGCATCGGGCAAGAAAAGGCAATGTAACAGTTATAAAGCTTAAAAACAATGCATCTCTCTCTAAAACGCCATGAAATTGCAACTATAACCACTAGATGGCAGTAGAAGACCACTAATGGGTCACTGAAATTATTAGAACAGTGCATTTTCATGGTTTGTTTTCAATTCATTTCAATTCAGGCATAGACTAAATGCCTGTTATAACATTTCAAATCACATTTAGTCAAAGGTCAACACTTCATTTATACAGATACATCATATTTGACAATAATACAAGATTATGATTACAGTGAAACCTGAAAATGATATATAAAATCATAAAAAGACCTGAACTAAACATTTTGTCACCTACCATTTATTACACAAATCTCTTATGTGCAACAAAATGTGTGTGTGTGTGTGTAGTAATGCTTAATGAATATCAATATAACACAAAATTTCTATGATAATTGGCTTTAAATTGCTAAAAAAAAAAAAAATAATAATAATAATAAAAAATGCTCAATTATTCACACAAACACTAGATCTTCATATGATATGATATGTCTCCTCATTCTGAACAACTTTGTCTCTAGGACCACTGCTGTCAATCCAACTGTTTAATTATTTGATATTATTTATAAAACCTATTTTTTTTTAACTAGTATTAAGTTTTTGACTCAATATCAATAAATCCACTGCAGTAACATGCTCTTGGCTCTCTAGATAAATTATTATCAAAAAAATATTGAACATTTGCATTTGGACAGCGATAACACGGCCACTTAATAAGATGATCATGATCTACTGTACCCAATAGTCTATAAAACCTAAAAGAAAACAAAACTTCACAAACCTAAGTAAAATCATCATCATATGATTTTAAACAAGCAGACATTTTATAGACATTAGGCAAAAAAGGCAATGTAACAGTTATAAAGCTTAAAAACAAAGCATTTCTCTAAAACGCCATGAAATTGCAACTATAACCACTAGATGGCAGTAGAAGACCACTAATGGGTCACTGAAATGACTAGAACAGTGCATTTTCATAGTTTCAAGCTTTGATTTCATACAAAGATGATACTAAATCACTGTTATAACATTTCAAATAACATTTAGTCAAAGTTTACCACTTCATTTATACAGATCTATTACATTTGACAATTATGCAAGATTATGATTACAGTGCAATCTGAAAATGACATATAAACTCTTAAAAACACAAGACTTACAGTAAGCATTTTGTCACCTACTATATATGACAGAAATTTCTTATGTGCAACAAAATGTGTGTCTGTGTGTGTGTGTAATAATGCTTAATGAACATTAATATAACAGTTTAACTATTTCATTTCTGTGTTTGTGTTCTCCATCATAGATGTGCTTTAGTTTTAGCCATATTTTGGGTTGGACTACATCCTAAAACCATAGCAACCGTAGCATCGGACCAGAGGTGGCACTATAACAGTTAAAAAGGCTTCAAAAAACACAACATTTTTTATTGTAATTGGCACCGAATTGCCCATTTATTCACACAAACACTAGATCTTCATACCATATGAAAGATCTCCTCATTCTCAACAATTTTGTCTCTAGGACCATTGCTGTCAATCCAACTGTTCTTTAAATATGTTCTTTAAATCTACTGTACCCAAAAGCCTAAAATCTTTAAAAGGAAGCTTGCAATTTCTCAAAACTGTGTAAAATGACAAATAATCTCATTCTAAACAAATATGCAAAATTGAAGAGAGATTGGGCAAAAATAACACTATAATAGTTATGATGTTTAAAATCTCAGTGTTTGTATGAGACATGTATGTCTCTGTGTGTGTGTAAACATGTTTATTCAGTATTAATATATCAGTTTAAACTTTTCGTTTCTGTGTGTGTATTTCTGTGAACATATTCTCCATTTTGGATGTGTTTTACTGTCAGCCATGAATCCAGGTTGGCCTAGACCCTAACCATACCACCTTAAAGACCTTAACAATGCTCGAACCCCGGTAATTGCTGCTTGCAGCTATATTTTTTATTATTATTTTTCTCCGCTAAAACTGATCGTGCAGACCAAACCGTAAGGCCTAGAGACCTGAAATTTGGCCAGAACGTAGAGCTCCCCGATGAACGAATCTATCAAAGTCTCGCCGTAATCGGCCTAAAGGTGGCGCTACAGTGCAAAAAACGAACTTTTTTTACATTTTTGGCCCTAGGTCGTACAATTTTTGTCTCAAAAACTTTACATCGTTGCAATCCTTGGGTCAAGGCGAACAAAAGTGTACTGGTGCAGATTTTTCGTACGAAGCCCGGTTTTTCCGCAAAATGGTGTTGTATCCGAAACCTACTCTTGCGAACTAGTCCTAGGTTTTTCGCCCGATCGGAACCAAACCAGTGCAGAAATGTTGTCTGGACAGTGAATATCAATAATTATCAAAAAAATCTTAAATTTTGACTCATCATTGCGAAAGGGCCCCAAAAAGTTTGTAAGGTCGGGGGCCTTTTTTACTAAAATGGCTATAACTCATGAACCAAATGAGATATCTTCACCAAACTTGGTACACATATGTATAAGCTAAATCTTTGGTCAAATAAAAAAAATTGCACAGCTCTGCCACTTGGTGGCGCTGTAAGCCTGAAAAAAACATATTATTGGCTATAAATACACCGCCGTTAGTCTGATTGACTTGAAAATTGGTATGCAGTCTCTTGGACCAAAGGGGCACAAGTGTCTATGAGGACATTGGCGTATCTCAAAAAACATGGCCGCCATCGGCCAATGAATTTTGAGCACTAATTAGACAAGGTTAACGGAGGTCGATCGGAACGAAACTCACTGGGCATATTCGACTCATGGCCCTACACGTCTGTAAGAATTTTTAAACAAATCGGCCACTAGTTGGCGCTAACGAGTTTTATGGCTCTGTAATCACGTGGTGTTTCACACATCCACACAATATGCATATCATTTCATAGATCTCCTCATGATGAAAAACTTTGCCTCAAGAACCATTGCTGTCAATCAAATCGTTCATTAATTATTCACAAATATGTTAAAAACCTACTTTTGCGAACTAGTCCTAGGTTTTTCACTCAATCTCGATCAAACCACTGCAGTCATATTCTCTGGACTCTCTACATCAATAATTATCAAAAAAATGTGGAATTTTGTCCTTTGGTTAGCTATAACGGGGTCATTTACAAAAGGGGCGTGGCCACATATACCCAAAAGCCTATAAAACCTAAACGAAAACTCAAAACGTTATGAAAATTGGAGAAAACATGTGTCAGATGATTCTTAACAAGCATGCAAAGTTTCATGGAGATCAGAGCATAGGTGGCGCTATAACAGCTAAAAAGGCTTTAAAAACAAGATTTCTATGGTAAATGGCCTCAAATAGTTAAAAAATGCTCATCTATTCACACAAACACTAGATCTTACACTTACATCTGTATGATATATCCCCTCATTCTGAATAACTTTGCATACCACCTGAAAGGCCTTATATGCTCGAACCCCGGTAATTGCTGCTTGCAGCTATATTTGTCTTTATTATTGTTAGCGTTTCCTAGTTCCCTGTGTATTGCTTTCTCGCCTGGCCTCCTCGTTTCGACTGCCTCGCCGCCTGCCTACTGGACTCTTGCTCGTTTTCTTGGATTATTCTCTATGTCTTGCCTGTGAAATACCTGTTTGCTCCTGTTTTGACCCTGCCTGTACGACCCTGTCTTTGTCTCGTCCTCTCAATAAAAGCTCGCAGATGGATCCGCTCGTCTCTCGCCTCTCACTCCCCATTACAGAATACTCCGTCACTACAGGATCCAGCAGCTTCGCCCCTGGACAATCGACAGATATAGACACAGACAGGGTACTTTTTCGGATTAAACAAGGACCACGCACTCTAGAACAACACAGTTTTTGGCCATTGCAAATTATTCCACCCTCCCGGACTGTACAATTATTGAAATATTCTGTGATGGCATAAATGATCCGTTGAAAACGAGACTGAGATGCGAGGGTCCGCGTTCATCACTGGCGGATTTTTTGGACTATGCACTACTGTGTGTGGGCTCTCCATTTACCGTGGGTGTCACGAATGAGGAGCGCGACGCCACAGGACCGTTGGCTGCATGGATCGCTCGTGAGATGGCGGCCACGCTGGAGGGCACTCGAGCTATGGCGACGGCTGCGGATAGCGCTGCTCTAATAGCGGCGACAGCGGTGCCCGTTCACAAAATGGCAGCTGCGCCGGAGCTCGTTCATACCAGGGCGGCGACAACAGAGCCCGTGCACAAAATGGCGGCGGCGCCGGCGCGCACTCACAAGATGGCGGCGACGGCGGAGCCCGTTCACAAGATGGCGGCGGGAACAGAGCTCCGTCACGTCACAGCTGCCATACCAGAGCCATATAAAGTTGCAGCGGCATTTCCTGAGTCAAGTCAAGTTTCCAAGTCAAGTCAAGTTACAGCTGCGTTTCCTGAGTCAAGTCAAGTTTCCAAGTCAAGTCAAGTTGCAGCTGTGTTTCCTGAGCCAAGTGCTGTCAAGATGGCCGCCGCGCCAGAGCCAGGTCACAAGATGGCTGCCATCCCAGAACCCGCAGCCAGCACTCGGAAGCCGCCTGTGGTCATGATGGCCCACATGCTGGACTCACCCCTAATGGCTGTATGGGCAGCCAAAATGGCGCTCCATCACGTCACGGCTGCTACCCCAGAGTCAAGTCAAACGTCAGAATCAAGTCAAGCTCCAGAGTCAAGTCGAGTTGCAGCTTCCGGGTCCGGTCAAGCCTCCAGGTCCGGTCAAGCCTCCAAGTCCAGTCAAGCTTCCAAGTTCAGTCAAGCCAAAGCCGTTGCTTCTTCAGGGTCAAGCAAGGTCTCACCCGAGCACTCCGAGCCACTGCACAAGATTGCAGCCACGCCCGCTAACGCCACGTCAGCCAAGCCAGCGCCCGCTAACGCCACGTCAGCCAAGCCAGCGCCCGCTAACGCCAAGTCAGCCAAGCCAGTGCCCGCTAACGCCACGTCAGCCAAGCCAGAGCCCGTTAACGCCACGTCAGCCAAGCCAGCGCCTGTTCATGTTATGTTTTCTGCTCCTGAGTCTACACCCATCATGGCCGCCCTTCCAGATGCAGCTCTTGAATCAAGTCAAATTACTGCCGCTGCTCCAGAGTCAAGACAAGCTCCAGCTACAGCTCCAGCTGCTGCTCCAGAGTCAGGTCAAGCTCCAGCTGCTGCTCCAGAGTCAAGTCAAGCTACAATTGCTGCTCCAGAGACAAGTCAAGCTACAGTTGGTCAAGTCAAGAGTCAAGTCAGAGCTACTCTTCCTAAGTCAAGTCAAGCTACAGCTGTTGTTCCTGTGTCAAATCAAGTCAGAGCTGCTCTTCCTAAGACAAGTCAAGTTAGAGCTGTCATCCCTGAGTCAAGCCAAGTCAGAGCTGTCGTTTCTGAGTCAAGCCAAGTCAGAGCTGTCGTTCCTGAGTCGAGCAAAGTCGCAGCCGTGGTTCCTGAGTCAAGCAAAGTCACAGCCGTGGTTTCTGAGTCAGCACAGTCAAAGCTGTCGTTCCGGAGCCAAGTCAAGTCTCTGCTGGTCTTCACGTGTCAGTTCAAGTCACTTCTGATCTCCATGAGTCTAGTCGGGTCACTACTCATCTTCACGAACCAAGTCAAGTCACCACTGATCTTCATAAGCCAAGTCTAGTCACTACAGATCTTCACAAGCCAGGTCAAGGCACTGCTGGACTTTATGAGCTAAGTCAAGCTTTAGCCGGTCTCCACGAACCAAGTCAAGCCACAGCCAATCTCCATGAGCCTGGTCAGGCCACAACTGATCCTCATGAGCCAAGTCACGTCCCGCCTGACGGCCCAGAGTCAAGTCACGTCCCGCCTGACGGCCCAGAATCAAGTCACGTCTCGTCAGACCGCCCAGTGTCTCGTCACGTCTCGTCTATCTGTCCAGAGCCTCGCCATGTCTCATCTGACCGCCCAGAGCCTCGCCATGTCTCGTCTGACCTCCCAGAGCCTTGTCACGTCATGTCTGCCAGTGTGATGGCGATCACCATTCTCACTATGTGGGCTGCACACTACACTCCAAAGGTTTCGTCTGTTCACAAGTCTGTTCCTGAGGTCACGTCTGTTCACAAGTCTGCTCCCGAGGTCACGTCTGTCCACAAGTCTGCTCCCGAGGTCACGTCTGTCCACAAGTCTGCTCCCAAGGTCACGTCTGTTCACAAGTCTGCTCCCGAGGTCACGTCCGTTCACAAGTCTGCTCCTGAGGTCACGTCTGTTCACAAGTCCGCCCCGGAGGTCACGCCTGGGCACAAGCCTGCTCCAGTGCTCCCGCCTGGTCACAAGCCTGCTCCAGTGCTCCCGTCTAACCACGAGTCAGCCCCAGAGGCCTCACCAGTCGGAGAAGCTGCGCCAATGCCTCCTGAGGTGTCAGCATCTGCTGTGGAACCTCCTAGGGAGGCGGCGTTCATCCTCAAACTCTCCGCTTCTCCCGTTATTCTGTCTGCCTCCTCTGTCTCTGTTCTCCCCAGGTCCCAGTCAATGACGCGGGTTCCTGCTCTGCCCTGGAGGGCCCCTGCACCTCCTGCTGGGCCTCCTGCGCCTCCTGCTCTGCCCTGGAGGGCTCCTGCGCCTCCTGCTGGGCCTCCTGCGCCTCCTGCTCCGCCGGTTCGGCCTCAGTCTCCTGGCCCTCCCACCGCTCCCCAGGACTGTTTTTCGGTTGGAGCGTCTGGAAGCCGCTCCTTGGGGGGGGGCTATGTTACGAATCTGGTCGGTGTTCCGCGGTCCGTTCACCACCAAATGTCACTCTCACCTTATCACACACTGACTGTTGCATTACACCCCAGACTACATCTCCCAGTATCCATCACACTGATTGCGTCAGCACCCGTGACCAATCAGCAGCGCTATAAAAGCCCCGGTCTTTCCCCACGCAAGCCACGGAGTATTGTTGTTGTCTTTATTATTGTTAGCGTTTCCTAGTTCCCTGTGTATTGCTTTCTCTCCTGGCCTCCTCGTTTCGACTGCCTCGCCGCCTGCCTACTGGACTCTTGCTCGTTTTCTTGGATTATTCTCTACGTCTTGCCTGTGAAATACCTGTTTGCTCCTGTTTCGACCCTGCCTGTACGACCCTGTCTTTGTCTCGTCCTCTCAATAAAAGCTCGCAGATGGATCCACTCGCCTCTCGCCTCTCACTCCCCGTTACAAAGGTGATGGTCCTTCATCCAGCAAGAAATGTCTGTTAGACAAACTGAGCTGCGATTAAATTTTAAAATATTCATAGTCTGATTACAGTTATGTATTGATTACAAAGTTTTAGTTAACTTAGTTTTGTGAATTGGTTTTGAACTCTGCTTAAAAATGTACAAAAAATAATGTGCTTGTGATGTTATTTCACAAATGTAACTGGTCTTACCTGTTTCTAAATGCAAATAGAAAACTCTGTAATTGTTAAAGGCATACAGCTTTATCAGCAGCACTCCCTTCATATTTTACACCATGTATTTACAATTTGTGATCCATTCTTTTGTTTGTGACAAAAACATCATTCATTCATTAAATGTCTTTTCATGATAAATAATTATACGTTACTGAACAGTGTTGATATATAGTTGTGAAGTCTTCTTAGTATTCAGTTCATCTGTATTTAATTGAAACAACAATATATTTAAAGGTTATATTATTATTAATCTTCATTTTGGTATTTTATTATCCTTCAGTAAGTTTACTTGTTAACATTTCTAAAGAATTTGAGTCTTTAAAGGGGCTGTTGGAGCCATTATGTTGAGTTGTAATCTTTGCTTTTGACACTAGAGGGCATATAATTATTTTCAGTGTATTTAAGTAAGGCATTGATTAGTTACAGGTGCACAATGGAAGGGCAAACAAACCTTTTGACCGTGCAGGACTCGTAGCAGTTTTTTTTGTCTTGAATTTAAATATTTTGTTTGTAACAAGAAAGACAAAGTTGTTTGCGATGCCAAATGGACAATAAATGGATGGGCATATCCGATTTTAACCCGAAGGTATGGACAATATGTTTATTTTTATTCAAGGCAGAAGCACGCATCAAAACCAGACTCTTAAACCATCTGCGTCCCTACAGGGGCAATTGGTATTTTAAAACTTTTCTAGTATTTTAACATTTTCTAAATGATATCCCATATATCCCTTGTACCAGTCAACTATCATTTATGGTTTGATAACAAATGATTTATATATTACTGCCTTGCCTACACCAGGCTCTCTCTCCCAACACTCCACACACCTCCACCTGCAAGCAATAAACATTAAATGGACTGCATAATCTCAGTCATTTGCTGTGTTCAAATGCACCCTCTGCGCTCATTCACTATTCCCAACATTAGTCCACTAATATAGACCAGTTGAAGGATCTAATAAAAACGGGTGAGTGAATTCAGACACTGACAATGCCTGAAACAACTGCAACTCTTGAATAGTTTGTGCTGGCTGTTTAACAATCATTAGAAAACTTATCAAACTGGCAGTTCCAGTATTAAAGAAAAGATTTATCCTGAACCCTGTTATATGGAAACTAGCATGTATAAACCTTAATTACGCTATTTATCAGTTTAAAAGAAATTTGTACGATATTACGCTGTACCCACAATGGACCAGTTGTTTTGAAAATGAATGAATGGATGGATGGATGATTCAGCCCCATCTTCTGGCAAACATGTGAAGTGATTCGGCACAATCTTCGCAGTGCGTTTTCAGTGTTCTCTACCTGTTGAGTGTACATTTTCTGTACACTCATTATTGCAGTACATTATGAGATTGAATGAGTACACTCAGTAACATTCACTCTGATTTCGGACTCCACCACAAATGGCTGTCCTGTATAGCACTATTTAAGGGAATAGGGGGTGATTTGGGACACAGCCATTGTCTAGTCTCCCTTCGGGTGTATGCTCTTCTCTTGCCATGGTTTATACTTACTTAGCTGTGCCTTCTTTCATTTCCAGTCAGATTTTCTCTGTATTCTTCATACGTTTTTCTCTGTCTACAATGAAGTCCTGCTGTTGATTTCATCTCAGTACAGTGTATTTCTGCTTCCTAATAATTAAACTTTTGTTTTTTGTAAACTTATTGTATGAAAATTTTGTTGGTGTCCCATAGATCTAGAAACACATTTCTGTGCATTTTTTTTTTTTTTTAAATTACATAAATCACCATGGAAACAAAATTTACTATTTTTAAATAGAATACTGCAGTGGTTATTACACATTTATTACTCATACAACGTCTAAAAAGATGCTTCAAGAAATCTACCTGCAAAGCTACAGTAGTGTTAAAGTTTCAGGCACTTGTGTAAAAATGCTGTAAAATGAGGATTGTAACGGAGAGTGAGTGACGAGAGACGAGCGGATCCACATGCGAACTTTTATTAAAGGGACGAGACAGATACATGGTCAAACTGGCAGGGTCAAACAACATAGCAGACAGGGATATCGTAGGCGAAGCACAATCGGAGTCCGTGAAACAGGCGTAAGTCCAATCGGGAGCGAACAAAGTCTGTGTAGGGTGATCCGAGAGAAAGGTCAGACAGGCGAGAGATCCGATAAACACTGGGAAACGCTAGGAAACACTAGGAAACACTAGGAAACACTGGGAAACTACTACTACAATCTGTAACATGAACTGGGAAGGTCTGGGGCTTTTATAGAAAGCCTGATTGGTCACGGGGGTTGACGCAATCAGTGCGGTGGAGGATGGGAGATGCAGTCCGAAATACAGAGTGACAGTCAGGCGTGAACGAAAAGGTGAGAGTGACATCTGGTGGTGGGTAGTCCGCAGAGCACTGACAGATTCGTGACATAGCCCCCCCCGAAGGAGCGGCTTCCAGACGCTCCAACAGAAACAACAGAAAAAACAGTCCAGGGGAGCGGTGGGGGGGCCAGGAGACTGAGGCAGAACCAGCTGGGCAAAGGCCCTCCAGGGCGGAGCGGCCCTCCGAGGCGGAGCCGGAGGCGCCCTCCAGGGCGGAGTCGGAGGCGAGCAGGAGGCTTTGGAGCCCTCCAGGGCGGAGGCGGAGCAGGAGGCTTTGGAGCCCTCCAGGGCGGAGGCGGAGCAGGAGCCCTCCAGGGCGGAGCTGGAGGCGGAGCAGGAGGTGCAGGAGCCCTCCAGGGCGGAGGTGGAGCAGGAGCCCTCCAGGGCAGAGCAGAAGCTGCAGGAGCCCTCCGGGGCGGAGCAAGAGGCGGAGCAGCCCTCCAGGGCGGAACAGGAGGCGGAGCAGGAGGCGCAGCAGCCCTCCGGGGCGGAACAGGAATCCGCGTCTCGGTCTGGGACCTGGGGAAAGCAGGGACAGAGAAGGTAGACAGAATAGGGGGAGAAGGCGGAGCAGCCCTCCGGGGCGGAACAGGAGGCAGAGCAGCCCTCCGGGGCGGAGCGGAAGGCGGTGCAGCCCTCCGGGGCGGAACAGGAACCCGCGTCACGGTCTGGAACCTGGGGAACGACGGGGAAGGCCTCTGGAGCGGACTTCAGACCAGACGGGACCTCTGGAGTAGACTTGAGACCAGACGGGACCTCTGGAGCAGACTTGAGACCAGACGGGACCTCTGGAGCAGACTTGAGACCAGACGGGAGCTCTGGAGCAGGCTTGTGAGCAGACGTGGCCTCAGGAGCTGACTTGTGAACAGACGTGACCTCAGGAGCAGGCTTGTGAGCAGACGTGGCCTCTGAAGCTGGCTTGTGAACAGACGTGACCTCAGGGGCTGACTTATGAGCAGGCGTGGCCTCAGGGGCACAGTGTGCAGCCCACACACAGTAGAGCAGCAGCGGGAGGTTGTGGTGGGCCCAATGCACTGGCTATCCCGATAGGCCGTGGTCTTGGGAGGTCAAACGAGATGTGGCTTGACTTGGGGTAGTCGGACGGGGCATGACTTGACTCTGGGCCGTCGAACGAGGCCTGGTAAGGCTCTGGGTGGTCAGACGAGACAAGACCTGGCTCTGGGTGGGTGAACGAGACGAGACTAGGTTTGTGAAGCTCAGTTGTGACTTGACGTGGTTCACGGAGACCAGCTGTGACCTTACTTGACTCGGGAATGTCGGTTGTGACCTTACTCGACTCAGAAACGACAGCCCTGACGTTGCGTGATTTGGAGGATTGACTTGACTCTGAAGCAGCAGCAGTGAACTTGCTTGACTCTGGAATCACAGCTTTGGCTTGGCCTGACTCGGAAGCTTGGTTGGAGGCTGAAGCTTGACTGGAGGCTGAAGCTGCATTAAAACAGGACTTGGAAACTTGACTTGACTCACGAAGATCTGCTGTGACCTGGCTTGGCTCATGAAGATCAGCTTTGGCCTGGCTTGTTTCAGGAACAACAGCTGTAACGTGATTTGGCTCGGGAACGACAGCTGTAACGTGACTTGGCTCATGGCTTGACTCGTGGTGCACAGCTGTGACTTGGCGTGACTCGTGAGGAACAGCAGTGTGTTGGCTTGACTCGTAGAGAACAGCAGTGTGTTGGCTTGACTCGTGGAGAACAGCGACTGTGTCTTGACCTGACCCTGTTGCTGGGCCAGACTTGGAAGCTTGACCGGATGTAAAGGCTTGACCGGACTTGGAGGCCTGACTTGACCTTGGAGCGGCAGCTGGAGCTTGACTTGACTCAGAAGATGCACCTGCAACTTGACTTGGCTCTGGAAGAGCGGCCTTAGCTTGGTTTAGCCTGGGAGACGCTTGACTTGACACTGGAAATGAAGCGGTGTCCTGACTAGTTTTTGCGGGAACAGCAGCTGTAACATGACTTGACTTAGCAAGGACAACAGCAGTAACGTGACTTGACTTGGTAGAAACAGCAGCTGTTACGTGACGGAGCTCCATCTTGGCTGCCCATACAGCCATTAGAGGTGAGTCCAGCACGTGGGCCATCATGTGAGCTGGCTGTGGGAGGGCAGCCATCTTGTGAACAGATTTGGGGATGGCGGCCATCTTGTGAACCGGCTCTGGGATGACGGCCATCTTGACGGCACTTGGTTCAGGAAAGGCGGTTGTAACTTGACTTGAAACAGGAGCAACAGTTCTGACTTTACTTGACACAGGAAACACAGCATTAACTTGACTTCTTGACTTGAAACAGGAGCAACAGTTCTGACTTTACTTGACACAGGAAACACAGCATTAACTTGACTTGCTTTGGGAAAGGCAGCTCTGACTTGACCTGACACTGGAACAGTAGCCGTAGCTTGACGCGACCTGGAAACTTGACTTGACTCAGGAAACACAGCTGCGACTTGGCTTGACTTGGAAACTTGACTTGACTCAGGAAACGCAGCTGCAACTTGACTTGACTTGGAAACTTGACTTGACTCAGGAAACACAGCTGCAACTTGACTGGACTCGGAAACTTGACTTGACTCAGGAAACACAGCTGCAACTTGGCTTGACTTGGAAACTTGACTTGACTCAGGAAATGCAGCTGCAACTTGGCTTGACTTGGAAACTTGACTTGACTCAGGAAATGCCGCTGCAACTTTATATGGCTCTGATATGGCAGTTGTGACGTGACAGAGCTCTGTTTTCGCCGCCATCTTGTGAACGGGGTCCGCCGTCGCCATTGCTTGAGCGCGCTCCTGCGCGGCCGCCATTTCACGAGTGATCCAGGCGGCAAACGTGTTTGTAGCGTCGTGATCCGGCGTGACCGCCAATCTGCGAGAGGGGTTCGCGGCTACCATGTCTGCGTTGTCGCGTTCCTCCTCCGCGACTCCCACAGTACACGGCGAGCCCACAAAGTTCATGAAAGCCACTAGCGAAGAGCGCGGACCCTCTCGTCTCAGCCTCACTTTTAACGGCTCATTCACGCCATCACAAAAGATCTCAATTATGGTGCAGTCCGGGAGAGTAGAATAGTTAGCTAAGGCTAGGAACTCACGGATATACTGGTTGAGTGAGCGTTGTCCCTGTTTGATCCTGAAGAGAGTGAAGTCAAAGTCCATATTCTCTGAATGTCTGGTTGAAAAGCTGCCGGATCCTGTCGTGATGGACTGTTCTGTAACGGAGAGTGAGTGACGAGAGACGAGCGGATCCACATGCGAACTTTTATTAAAGGGACGAGACAGATACATGGTCGAACTGGCATTGTCAAACAACATAGCAGACAGGGATAACGTAGGCAAAGCACAATCGGAGTCCGTGAAACAGGCGTAAGTCCAATCGGGAGCGAACAAAGTCCGTGTAGGGTGATCCGAGAGAAAGGTCAGACAGGCGAGAGATCCGATAAACACTGGGAAACGCTAGGAAACACTGGGAAACACTGGGAAACTACTACTACAATCCGTAACATGAACTGGGAAGGTCTGGGGCTTTTATAGAAAGCCTGATTGGTCACGGGGGTTGACGCAATCAGTGCGGTGGAGGATGGGAGATGCAGTCCGAAATACAGAGTGACAGTCAGGCGTGAACGAAAAGGTGAGAGTGACATCTGGTGGTGGGTAGTCCGCAGAGCACCGACAGATTCGTGACAAGGATGCTGTCAAAAATAATATCATAGATTTTCTTTATTAAGTAACGTCTGTTAACTAAATTGAGTCAACATTTGAAGTGACCATCCTTTGTGTTTAAAGCACCTTTTGCCCTAGGTGCATAGGTGCTTGTGCATAGTTCAGGTAACTTTGCAGGTAGGTCTCTTGAAGCATCTTGGCGATATTGCCACAGTTTTATTAAAATGCTACGCATTTAGCCCTAGATCTTACTACGTCTGTTTTTATATTGATTATAAACAGTATACATTTTTATATAACTAGCAGAGTAGATAGATATGAATGTTTATTTATAACCATACTGAAAATAAGTAAATATTGTTAGCTGATGCTAACTGTCTAGCAAACAAGCTTGCTGGTGCTAAGTTGAGGTAATTTTTAAATATAAAGTCCAAATATTTTTATTCAACCACTAAGATAAATTAGAGGGAAAAAGAGGGAAAATAAAAGGATGTGATGTGTTCAGAACATGGTAACTGCAGTAATTATCAAAGTGGGAAGTGATGCCCTCTGGGGGCATTTGGCCAGGGGTGTTTTTACACCACAGACAAGGTTTAAGAAGAAAAAAAACATTATGAAAATATAATTATTAGGGCTGTCAAACGATTAATCGCGATTAATCGCACACAAAATAAAAGTATGAGTTTGCCTAATGTGTGTGTAGTGTGTGTAATTATTATGTATATATAAATACAATTTAATCGTTGCGATTAATCGTTTGACAGCCCTAATAATTATATTATTCTTAAAACTTCAGGCCTTATTCTCATGTCATATATAACGGTGACGTTCTGCAAAACAACGAGCTTTAAAACACTTTTTTCTTAATGGTAAAAATTAGATGGTCAAGTCTGTTTTCCCTCAGGTACATCGCAGTGTAAGCTTCACAGTGAACATTACTACATCACTCTCATCAACATAGTCCATATCAACAACAAAAATGTATTTTTACTCCATATAGTGGTTATTTTGGGAAAATTCCAGGTATTTTGAGCAGTAGGATCATAAAAAAATATGTGCTAATATAAAATATTAGCTAATATTGCGAAATAAATCTCAGTACATTTACTTAATCTATCAGTTTTTTTACTTAAGTACATAAGTAACCGGGTACTTTTGTACTTTCACTCAAGTAAAATTGAAAAAGGAGGGCTTTTACTTTTACTGGAGTAAAAAATAATATTATATGTATCTGTACTTTTGCTCAAGTACTCAACTTGTGTACTTTGTCCACCACTGGTTTTTCGTGTTGCTAATGGCCACATACCCTATACAAATTTCAGGAGTGACATAAATGCATGATGCATTTTCGAATGGGATAATAATATAATTTCTCAAAACAGATGTTCAAGCAATACAGACTAGATTAATAGAAAAATATTTCAATTTTCATGTCAAAATATTTTTAAATGCAGTTGCAATTATTTATAAAAGTTACTGATGACTTGTTGTCATTAGTAAGAATGACAACTCATTGTACATTGCTCTTCTTGTGGTAAAAAGTGAACAGTTGTGCAGCACTGCAACAGTTATTTTACATGATTTTATGATAAAAACACAGTATGACGTCCAGATGTCATACAAAACTCTGCTGATGTGTTATTTATATATATATTGTCACGGGTGCGGAGCAAAGCGACAGACACAGTGGGCGTGACGTCAGGCCTCGGAGAGGCTTTTATTAAACAATAAACAGAAAGTGTCCAAAATAAATGGGGGATCTGGTGTCCTCGACGTAAAGGGAATCCGTGAAGGAGGGGCAGTGTTCAGAAGGGAAGGGTCCAGGTAAGGGGCGGAGTCCGGCGGCCGCACTTGCTCCCCGCCGGGGTCCGTGGCAATATGACGGGTAGCGGCTTCCTTTAGCGGCTTCATCCATTCCTTAGCGGCGGCACTTCCTCAGTCGGGTGAGAAGGCCCGGCATCCTGGCCCGCAGCCATTTCCATGCGGTTCACGTCTGGACCGCGGGTCCGGCAGCTCGTCCATCCTATCGGCGGCGCTCGTCCCTTTACGCACCCTTCCTGGACCCACGAGGACACCAGCGTGCATGCACGGGGAAGAGACCGGTCTCCTGAGGAGAGGCGCGCTCGGCATTTTAACAGCGGCGGTGATGAGGCTTCATTCACATCAGGTGTGCCTCATCACACGCCGCCAGACCTGGATGTTTCAGCGCCCCTCCTCCTCCCACACGCCCACTCCCGTCGGGAGCCTGGTGAAGGGCGGCGATTACCGACGGGGTGAAGCTGATAGTTAGGGGGGAGGCAGTCGACTCGTCACAATATATATATATATATATATATTGTATTCTAAAAAATTATATAAGGGCCTATATTCTAAATATATATTCTAAGTCCAAGTTGAACTCAAAAGTTGGCAGCCCTGAAACAACTATTATGATATTTGAACATTTCCTGATTAAAATAGCATAACTTCTCATTTAAGTACCCTAACACACCCACAGCTACTTAAATGACATCAAATAAACAATTACGTCAAAAGTATCATAATGTAAAAGTTATCAGAAGTAACAAAACAACAAAATATGAAATACGAATCAACTTTGAGTCATATGTGACCCTGGACCACAAAACCAGTCATAAGGATCAATTTTTTTTTTTTTAAACTGGGTTTATACATCATCTGAAAGCTGAATAAAAAAGCTTTCCATTGATGTATGGTTTGTTATGATCTAACAATATTTGATCGAGAAACAATTATTTGAAATTCTGGAATGTGAGGGTACAAACAAAAAAAATCTAAATATTGAGAAAATCACCTTTAAAATTGTCCAAATGAATTTCTTAACCATGTATGTAACCATGGTTCCTCTGGGAACCATGGTTACATACGTAACCTGGGACGTTCCACTTCGGGAACTCAAGCTGCGTCCGAAAATGCTTTGGGGAACAATATGCCCACGCTGCCAGACTTTCAAATTCCTGCCTAGTGTGTATCACTGAGCACAGCTAGGACGAGAGAACAGAAGAGCCCAGAGTGGCACAAAAGTGAGAGACATGGAAAAACCTGCAGCGTTGAAATGTCAGAGAGGGGTACTCCTGACGAGAAGGCCTGAAGGCCACCATACTTAGAGAGGAATGAGCCTTGACCCCCAAACAGGGGGAGGGAAATCAGAGGACTCAAGGTTATGGAATAGCAACCCAATCACCACATAGCAAAGCTACACCTGGCCAGAGGCCTCAGCCTCAGCGCACCGTGGAGGAAGCCTGTAACCAGGGGGTTCCTACCCACTCATAACTTCCACAACTCCGGGCGAGGGTGGTGCCCCCCGCCTGAGAGAGGAGGTCCCTCCAGACAGGAATCTCCCATGGAGAGCTGTCGAGAAGGGAAATCAGGTCCAAGAACCAAGCACGGGCCAGCCAGTACGGGGCTACTAAAAGAAGACGACCCCGTCAGGCACACTCTCTCCAGAACTCCTGGGAGTGGAGCGATCACCACCTCGGGGTGAAGCATCCATTCCCCGGGCCTCGGCCCCTGCCTCGACAGGATGTCTGCTCCCATGTTAAGATGTCCAGGAATATGAACTGCTCTCAGAGAGAGGAGTTTGTCCTGGGACCACACACGGATCTGGTGCGCCAGCTTGTGCGCCAGCGAACGCAGACCTCCTTGGTGGTTGATGTAGTAGACCACCACTGTGTTGTCGGTGCGCACCAACACATGGCAGTCTCTTAGGTCCAGGAGAAATTGTTTCCCCAAAACACGGCCAGCATCTCCAGGCAGTTGATGTGCCATGTGACATGGCAACCACTCCACGGACCACGGGCAGGGTGGCCACTCATGACTACTTCCCAACCGGTGAGAGACGCATCCGTCGCTAGCGTTACACGGCAACAAGGAGCTCCCAGCACCGGGCCCTGAGATAGGAACCAAGGCTTCCTCTACATGTCCAAGGCACGTAGGCATCACCGCGTACCTTGATGTTGAGAAACGGGTTTCCCCTCAGGGACAACCGCTTGGTCCTGAGCCGCCACTGTAGGGGTCTCATGTACAGCAGGCCAAAAGGTATCACGTTGGACGCAGCTGCCATCAGACCCAGCAGTCGTTGGAACGGCTTTACAGTGAGTGACCGGCCTCCTTTCACTCTCGTGACTGCGGTGAGGATCGACTCGATCCGAGCAGGTGACAAACGTGCCTGCATCGTGGTCGAATCCCACACCACGCCTAGATAAGTGGTTCTCTGTAATGGAGACAGCACACTCTTCTTGGTGTTCAGTCTCAACCCCAACTCTTTCATCTGAGCGAGGACAACATCTCAATGTTGAACCGCCATATGCTCCGATTGAGCCAGAATCAACCAATCGTCGATATAATTGAGTATGCGGATGCCCTGGAGTCACAGCGGAGCCAGAGCTGCATCCACACACTTCGTGAAAGTGCGGGGTGAGAGTGCTAGGCCGAATGGAAGAACCCGATACTGGTATGCTTCGCCCCTGAAAGTAAACCTCAGGAACTTCCTGTGTTGAGGAAGGATGGAGACGTGGAAGTACGTGTCTTTTAGATCTATGGTCACAAACAAGTCGTCGGACCTGATCTGTGACACCTCTTGACTGACAGTCAGCATTCTGAACTACAGCCGCATGACTGAGCGGTTCAGCTGCCTCAGATCTAAAGTGGGACGCAGGCCCCCATCCTTCTTCGGAACAATGAAGTACCGGCTGTAGAACCCGGACTCCCTGTCGTGAGGAGGGACCACCTCAATGGCCTCCTTCCTCAAGAGAGTGTCTACTTTCTGTTCCATTACCAGACCCTGCTCGGGGCCCACCAGAGTGGGAAAGACCCCTTTGAAAGGTGGTGGCAGAGCGCCGAATTGGCGACAGCCTCGCTCTACAGTGCACAGGACCCAAGCAGATAGATTTGGCAGTAGTTTCCACGCTGCCAAATAATCTATTAAGGGTACCAGTCTCTCGAGACTGGCCTCTAGTGTTGTTTGAGCTGCTAGTTCAGTGTCCTGTAATGGATGACTAGCAGGAGACGGCCGAACTAGCTGCTCTAGAGACCCCTGCAGGGGTGGCGAGCTCCCCAGCTCTGCTACATTTCGGGACGGAAGAGACTGAGGTGTGGGCTCGCTGGAGACTGCTGCGCCCTGAAGCACCGGCAGAGTTGGCAGGCTGATCTCCCGAGGGCACCGAGGAGAGACGGGCACTGTGGAATGCGGTGGACCCCACTCTGCCCCAGAAGGGCCTGCCCTCAGAAGTCCTGGACCATAGGAGTCAGGATTCTCCTTATATGTGATGCCTAATAGGTCCGGGTGAAAGTCTTTCAGTACCTGAAACACAGCCAGCATCTCCAGGCAGCTGATGTGCCAAGCTGGATGGTGACTGCTCCACATACCACCGGCGGGGTGGCCATTCATGACCACTCCCCAACCGGTGAGGGACGCGTCCCTCGCTAGCATCTCGATGCCGAGCCGCCACTGTTCAGAATGAGGTAATACCGACAAAATGTCAATAGGGTTCAGTATGCAGATGCCCTGGAGTCACAGATGAGCCACAGCAACATCCACACACTTAGTGAAAGTATGGGGTGAGAGTGTAGTAAATAAATTTAATTCCTCAGAATTAAATGACAATGGGAGAAGGGCTAAACATTCAAGATGCACATTTGTTCTTTGTTTCTTTTATTTCTTTTTTTGACATAAGAAAGAGCACATTATGAATGGACACAGCCCGCCCCCTCGAGCCCCGAGAGAGAGCGCTAGATCTAGGGAGAAAGAGAAAGAGAGAGGGCGGACCTGTCTCTAACCCGTTCGCCAGATCCATGCTGCAATTCCCACGGCCGCAGTAGCCGCTCTGCCTCGGCAAAAGCAGGACCTGAGCCGCGGGGACTCACAAGAGCTCCCTCCTCGAAGAGAGCCCTCCGGGAGTGAAGCGTGCGCATGGACATCCCCAAAGTTCAGAGGTTTCAAACATCTTGCAAGTTCAAAGTTTTCCAGATGGTGAAGTTCTTGCAGCCAGCTGGTCCATTTTTGAGCCACCAATTCAGGGAGGACATCGTCCCATCCCAGATTTCCATTGCAGAGCTCTTGCAAAATGTTCTTAGCGGACAATACCACTGGACTTTCAATTCCCAATGGATCATAGATGGAACTGATGATGGATAGTATTCCTCTTCTGGTCAGAGATCTTTCTTTTATTACAATCTTAAACTTGAATGCATCGGACTGAATATACCACTGCACCCCCAACAGTCTCTCAATTGATGGAAAAACTCAATCCATGCTCAAGCCTTTCATGGTCTTTGCTCTTTCATCTTCTGGTATTGCATCGAGCACCTGACATTTTTTGCTCATCTATTTTGTGAGCTTAAAGCCACCCTTGGCACATATGGAAACGAGCTCCTGACACAAGGTTATTGCCTTTTTAGTAGAAGCAACTGAAACAAGACAGTCATCAACATAAAAGGAATGTAGGATTGTATCCACTGCTTCCTTGCTGAATTGCTCTTTATGGTCTTCTGCCCATTTTCTAAGAGCAAAGTTTGCCCAGCTAGGAGAAGTCATCGCTCCAAAGAGGTGTACTAGCATCCTAAAGTCAGCTGGATCTTGACTTAAATCCCCCTCAGGCCACCAAAGAAACTGTAACAAGTCAACATCGTCAGCTGGCACCTTTACTTGATGGAACATTGATTCTACATCGGCCATGATTACCACTGGTTCCTTTGTGAATCTTGTCACTACTACAACGAGTAAGCTGGTGAGGTCTAGTCCTTGCAAGAGTTTATCATTAAGTGATTTTCCTTGAAAACTCACTCTACAATCAAACACCACACGGATTTTCTTCTTTGTGGAATGGTAGACACCATGATGTGTAATATACCAGATCTTTCCATCACTATGTGTCAAATCCTGTGCAGGCACTCTCTCTACATAACCTTTGGAGACAATATCCTACAGAAATGTAGAGCATGCTGTTGCCACACATCTTCAGATTCTCTACTGAAATTCTGTTAACCGTGACTTTTGGCTGTGCACTGGGTTCTACATTCTCACCATGAATTCTTTTGTTTTGTCTCTGAATTAGAATGTCTTCCTCCTGAATGCTTGACACACTTTGAGATTTCAGAACATTCAGTTTAGCCATTTGAATTTCAATTTCTCCTTGAAGATTGAGTTGTTCTTTTCTTCTTCATAATTGTTCCTCTTGATCCTCTAGTTCATGCTTCTTCTTCAAAAATTTTTGTCGTGCCCTTAATGCAGCCCACTGAGCCTCTGTTTTGAGACGCACAGAAGAAATTGACGACACCCCAGATCTTCTTTCAACAACTGAACTTTGATTTTTGGATGATCTGCTCCCCACATTTGATACACTGTCATTGGGTTTGATGTCATCTTGCAAATTATCTGACATCACAATGGATAAAGCATAGACTGTGACTTGAGGAATAGTAAACTCTTCCTGTGTTGCACCAGTATCAGACTGAAAAGGAACACTATTCTCCAATGGTTCTTCTGGACAACTCAACCAATGTTGAACAATATCTTTAAATGTGTTGCTGTTTGTGATACTCAAAAAACATTTGTTTTGTTTTTCCTGTTCCTCTTTAGGAAGTAAAGGAATGACCATATCATGTTGCTTGTTGGCATTTTCACAAAGCTGAACAAGAGTTTTAAACAGCATTTGCACCTGTGAGGCATTTTCTTTTCTTGTCATCAGACTTTTCATTTCTGGAATGAGTCCTTTATTTTATTGACATCTTTCTTTCATTCCCTTTGAAGACTTTCAATTTTGTTGGCTAAAGCCTTTGCAGTGAGTTTAGTTTTTCTTTTACCGCCATCCATTTCAAGGCCAGTGACGTCATTAACTTCATTCATGTTTACGCGTTTCCCAACAAGTCAATAATATTCATTCAGTCGGACTCTCCAACATCACCACGACATATAAAGAAACTCTGTTTTTTTATGTTATATTGTTTTTTATTTTATTTCAGTTTACGAAAACAATTGATTAAAAAACATTTTCGTAAACTGAAATAAAATTAAAAACAATAAAATAAATACGATACTAACAACAGTCAGGGCCGTGCACAGGTGGATGGCCCGGTGGCTAGAGCCACTGCCCCTCTGCCCTCATCGGCTAAGGTGCCCCTCTCACCAACCCTCCATCACCCCAGCTCAAAGCGTTCTGGTGCTGCTCCGTTAAAGGTCTGGTGATTCTGCTAATCTGCTCTGTGTTTTCCCGCCCGCTTCTCAGCATCGCCCACAATCTGTATGCTGAGTGGAGACGATAGTTCCCGAAGGCCGTTGCATTAACAGGTAGATGCATTACAATCCACATTACAGTCAGACTCAGACATATATAAATGTTCTAAATTAGTTGTTTATTAGTATATAATATAGATTTATGCTTAAAATTAAATTAAATGTCTAATACTTATAGGGGAGAGTGGGGTAAGATGAGGCATTTTTTACTTATGTGGTCCTCAAGATAAGGAAAAATGATGCAGAAGTACAATAAAAGTGTCTATCCTCTCCTATCCTATCCTAATGCAAGTATTCCTATAATTTAAAGTCATCAGAATGTATCTATGACAAAGGGTAAAAATATGTCTTTTTATTAAAAAAAAAAAGTGTTTCCATGGCTCAGTTTGCCCCGGGTTAGGGGTAAGATGCACCATCTGGGTGTAAGATGACCATCTGACTGAATCTGATTCAAACCCATGAGAAACAAATAATAATTTAAAAACTAATTTAATAATTTGGCTATGGAAAACACCACAACCTCAACTGCGTTACATAATTAAGGTACAAATGCTGACAGGCAAGCATGTCAGAACAAATGAAACTCAATACGTAACCTTCCCAACGCCCTGTAAGCCAGATAACAGGCCCACCAGGCAATGACAGAATTTAAGGTCATGTGGAAAATTTTGGAAAATCTGGAAAAAGGGAAAACACGGTGGAAATAAACCGTGAAAAATACCATGGAGACATTAATGCCAAGACCGGAGGGGATGAGGGTAGCCCCCTACTGGACACAGTAACAGACTACTCCGTCTAGTCTGAACTGTGGGGTAACGGAGGACCCAGAGTTCACCAGGGGGGAACAACTGGGAGAAAGCGCACGGATCCAAAGAGAACAGCGCTGCAAGCTGACACCTAGCCAGTCTTCCACAAATTACCTGATGGTACCCAACACACAGGAAGACATGGGATCCACGCGAAGACCATAAAATCTTGCGAAGGTGTTAGGTGTCGCCCAGCCCACAGCTCTTCATATGTCTGCAAGAAAGGCGCTGTGAGCCAACGCCCAAGATGAGGAAGCACTCAGAATGGAGTGAGCCCTCACTCCCAGGGGGCACGGCTCACCTTGGGACTGGTACACCAAGGTAATGGCATTCACCACCCAATGAGCCAACCTCTGTTTGGAGACAGCATTCCCCTTCTGCTGACCTCCACAGCAGACAAAGAGCTGCTCGGAGCGTCTGATGCTCCGGGTGCATTCCACGTAAATGCGCAAGGCGCAAACGGGACACAACAACGCAAAGACCGGGTCTGTCTCCTCCGGGGGCAGCACTTGCAGGTTCACCACCTGATCTCGAAATAGAGTGGTGGGAACCTTGGGCACATAAACGGGCCGAGGTCTCAAGGTAACGTGAGAATAGGGCTGCACGATTTGAAGAAAAAATCAAATTGAGCTTTTTCTGATCAAATTGCGATTTGCGATTTAAAATACGATTTACTACTATTTCATAAAAGAGCTACAGGTTTGATGTGGTGGTTTTAACAGCACAAAAGAAAGACCAAGCATAATCACAAAGTATACTAAACTGTGCTACTGTTTATTTAAAACCTCTTAAACATTGTTGCCATTTTTTTAAAAAAAAAATGTTGTCAGTTGTCATGACAAATTAAGAAAATAACTACAGTATCTTAAATAAAATTAAATTAACAATTATATATAAAATCTTAAACTTTTAAGAATCCTGTAAACACGCTGTAAACAATTTTACATCAGTAAAACACTGACGATAACCTACATTAAGGTTGAAACAATGACAGCAAACGTTTTTGCCATTGAAAGTGCAAAGAATGTGAATAATTTTAAACCCAAAAGGTCAACAAGAAAACCTTCACATTTAGATTGTGTTAAATTTTCCACATTGTTCTGGGTAATGTGCTTAAAGATTTTTTGATAAAAAGAGCAGCATATCCACTCTCTCTGGTTTGAGGCTTGACCGTTGACAAGTTACTATATTGCGCCTGCTGCCTTTCCGACACTGTCTTTCCTACGGTGTGCTTGTGGCAGGAACACACAGGTATCGGCAAGCCAACCTGCTCAACCTGGGAAAGTTAACCTGGTTTCCACCAGGTCAGGGGATTCTCTTCTCCATCAATTGTTGATGCAGTTAAGTAGCTGCTTAGCTCTGCTTCCACCACTTGATGAAAACGAGGAGGTTCTGCTTGAGACACAGAGGAAATCTTGAAATAGCTACCAAGCATCTTTGCTTTCACAGACGAGGCTGCTGCTAAATCCTGTGACTCTGACACATGTGATCTTTTCTCATGTAACATTCAAAAACAGGGCAAGCAAGGTACTTAAGTTTTAACATTTTCAGTACATAAATGAATGCTCAACACATTTCCTCATAAATGCCATTTTCTTACCTTTCAGCTTCTTCCATCTCTGTCATGATTCATTCTTTGATGGTCGGGATGTTGTCTTGACTGATGTAATTCGTTTTGAAGCGAGGATCTAAGAATGATGTTACATCCCATCTCAGCAAGCTTATGGCCCAGACATGTGGGACAGCAATTGTGACCGTCATCAGAGGTAAGGAAACTACCACACCCAGAAGCACACGGTTGGAAAGACAGCTTGTGAGACAATCTCAACGACCATGCAAGCTGTAGGAAATTGCTCATTTAGCGGGCTTGCCCAGGGAAGGACCATGGCACTTATCTGTGCTCAACAGGGCGATCGCTCTGCTGAATGCAAAAGGGAAAGATCTCCACAGCCAAGAATCTCCCGCAGCAACTGGTAAGGTGAATTTCTTCTTTGTAGAAGTGCAGCTCTTCGCAACGATCGGCTACGAGAGCAAAAATCTGAATGAGTGGATGCACTGAAAGGGAACCATGGTAACTATAGTTAAACCATGGAAACCTTAAATTAACCATGGTCTTGCTACACTAACCATAGTTTTACTGCAAATACCATATTTGAACTATGGTTAGTTAATTTATGGTTACAAATGGCAATCAATGCACCAAAAAACGTGGTTACTACACTTTTACTTTAATAAAACCATGGATAATTTTAGGGAGAGCCCACTCTTATTAAAACATCGACATCAAGTCTGAAATTATTACAGAGTGTGCTGCCTTCTCTTTTAATTGTTTTGCCTTCTCTTTTAATTGTTTTTGGGGTAACAATGCATTAAGAGCCAGGGGAATTTTAACAACAGTAACAAGTACTTTGAATGTCTTGTTCATCATATTTATTTTCACATAAAAGCAACAGAATGTAATTTATAGAAGGTTTATCAGCAACACAGCACATGAGTGTGAATAACAGTATAACCACCTTTGATCTCGTAGGTATCTGTTCTGCTTCGAGAGGTTAGAACTGTCTGTCTTGACTGCGTTTATTTCACTCCTTCCCTCACTACAGCCATCTACTCTCACCTAAATTTCAGGCAAGGCTAGACTCATCTCAAACAAACCTATTGAAACAAACCTAAACCAAAACAGACAACACATGTAGCCTTTGCACCTTTCCCAGCTCATTAACAGCTGGCATAATTGGCCAAAGTAAAGGATAATGGAAAGTCTGAACGCCTTCCAACCAGATAAAAATAAAGTGTACTTAAATGCACTAAAAATTATTTAAATACAACACTCTAAAAAATGCTGGGTTAAAAACAACCTAGCACTGGGTAAATATTGGACAGAACACATGGCTGGGTTGTTTTGACCCAGCGATTGGGTAGTTTTGACCCAGTGATTAGGTTGTTTTGACCCAGTGTTAACCCAACCACTGGGTCAAAACAACCCAGCATGTGTTCTGTCCAATATTTACCCAATGCTAGGTTGTTTTTAACCCAGCAGTTTTTAGAGTGAAGCAAGTACATTTGTAGTACATTCTTATTTTTTGTGCTAAATAAAATTCTAAAAGTTATACACTATAAATACACAAAAGTACATTTCTAATTCAGTAGTACTTCAGTGCAATTGCAGAAGTATACTAAATACCACTGAAATTTAAGTTGATTTTTAGTGCATTGAAATAAAATGTACTACTGCAAAAATATTGTTTTTTTTTAGTGTATTTCTTAAAAGTGTGTTTTGAATGATTTACAAAGTAGTTATAACTCAATTTTAGTACACCATATAGTTATCCTAAGAATAAATTAAATTGATTTTATTTAAAATATATTAGTAATATAATAATTAAGGACATTTTCCCAGCTGTGCTACTTAAGTACATTTAATATAAACTTACATTGATTTTAAGTGTAGTCAGATAAAGTACCAGAACTGTTCAAAATTGTTTTATAACAGTTATTATAAATTGCATTGCTTAAAAGTGTGCTACGATTGCTTATTAGTGGATTTTTATATGCCACTAAGTTCTATTTGGATTTTCATGAAAAATACAGTAGAAATGTACTTCTTAAGTAAAACCTTATAGGTTACTGTGCTACAATAAATACACTAATAGCACATAATAAGATTATTCATATGTATATCATATGTGTTTAGATGTGTACCAAAATTCTCAATTTAACAGTAAGTATACTTTTAGCATAAAGTACTTGAAGTGTTATATTTCTAATGTGGATCAAAGTGCTACTAATAGTGCTACTAATAGTAATAGTGTACTTGATTGTACTATTCAAAGTATATCATATAAAGGGAATGTTAACATAATTACAATATATTTTAAATGAATTATTTAATCTATGAAATTATATGGGCAATACAGGTGTATTGTCTATGTATGATGAGTATATTTAAAGAAGTGTATTATATATATATATATATATATATATATACACACACACACACACACAAACATAGAAAGTGTTAAAATCACAATTTTGTCCATATTCATGGTGTTCTAAAATAGTACACTTAGACGTTATTAAGAGCACTAAAGAAAAATGTAAATGTATTGTAAAATATTAAATACAAAAGTAGTGCATGAAAATAGAGCACTTTACGTACATTATGGAAGTGTACTAAGTGTACTGAATAAAGTGTATTTCACTGCACTTTTTTTCAGCTGAGCAGACCTGCATTTATTATTTATTCTGATTCCTGCAAATCACATGACTGACAGAAAAGCTGAAACTGAAAGCAAAACTGAAACTGAAGTCTAAGTCTAATATGTAATTTTACAGATAAAGCTATATTACAAACTGCACTTAGCCATTAATCATTCACCTTAATAAGGGGGTTTTAGGTGTTGATCTAATATAATCTCACTTAGCTGAGTCACCTCATCTCCCCCTCTGTTGTTTGGTACAGTCCTGTGAGATAGAAGAGAAGTGAGACCAATAGTGGTCCGTATTTTTAACACTGTTAAAAAGTCCTAGATACCTTCCATGATTATCAGGGTCCACATGAAATTAAATAGAAATAAATAACAAAGATACTTTATATTGGTATATTGGTTATTATAATATCCAGGCTATTTTCAGTGATTTTAATTAATATATATTTTTATAAATTCAGCTAATTTTAGTAAATTCAAATATTTTATACAATAGGAATATTTCAAGCTTTGTAAAATAGTCCCTTTTTTTTTTTTTTTTTTTTTTTTTTTTTTGTCATTTTACTTGATGTACTGTTTATTCAAGCCAGAATTTTTGATCTGGCAGACAGATACATTCTTTCAACGGGCTTTTATACACCTGTTACTTTATAAACACTCTCTTAGACCTAAATTATACATTTATGTATGTAAACATTTTATACATTTTAGTATGTAAACACAAATAGCTAAACAAGCTCAAACTGACATGTTGTAAAATGTGTCTGAATTCACATTGTTTCTGAGAGGAACAGCTGTTCCATAATATTCTTCTATGTCAGTTTTTTTCTTACTCTTTTCAAAATTGCATACTGCGAAAGCACTACTTTTGAAAAACTTGAGTTTGAGACCAATAAAAAACATTATGTTCTGTTATGGAATGGCAATGAAACATCCCTAATGAAACAATCCCAACAAATATTTGACAAATTAATTTCATGACTAATTAATTTCATGTGGACCCTGATAATCATGGAAAGTATTTAGGACCTTTTAACAATGTTACCCTGAACCTGGAATGCTTCTCTGATGCTGTTAGAAGGAAATGCTGACCCAGTGTTGCCAGATCGGGTTGATGAATAAGGTGATAGAATTTTATTGCCATGTCAATCAAGGTTGATAAGGACCTTTTTTATCTCCTTAAAAAATAATGATGACAAAATAAAATCAAGATAGATCAATTTCACAGGAATATGGATCAAAACAAGGCAAATGCATTAAAGAAGTCCACTTCCAGAACAACAATTTACAAATAATTTACTCACCCCCTTGTCATCCACGATGTTCATGTCTTTCTATCTTCAGTCGTAAAGAAATTATGTTTTTTGAGGAAAACATTTCAGCATTTTTCCCCATATAATGGACTGATATGGTGCCCTGATTTTGAACTTCCAAAATGCAGTTTAAATGCGGCTTCAAACGATCCCAAATCCAGTTGTAAATGATCCCAGCCGAGGAAGAAGGGTCTTATCTAGCAAAATGATCGGTTATTTTCATTAAAATAATACAATTTATATACTTTTTATTCTCAAACACTTGTCTTGTCTTGCAGCTCTGTGTATTCTGGCTCAAGACAGTTACTGTATGTCGAAAAACCCCAATCGTATTTTCTCCCTCAACTTCAAAAATCATTTCAAAATCATCCTACATCGCTGCAGTACTGACCCAGTCTTTGCAAAGTGAATATGCAAAGAAGATCAAACAGCCTCAACAAAAAAGGTAACAGCGATATAGGATGATTTTGAAGATGAGGGAGAACATGAGATGGGAGTTTTTCGACATACCCTAACTGTCATGAACAGGAACAAAAACAGTCCAGGCAGAGTAAGACGAGACGAGCGTTTTTATATTAACTGTATTATTTGTATGAATTGTATTATTTTTATGAAAATAACTGATCGTTTCACTAGATAAGACCCTTCTTCCTCGGCTGGGATCGTTTACAACCGCATTTGGGATCGTTTGAAGCCGCATTTAAACTGCATTTTGGAAGTTCAAAATCGGAGCACCATAGCAGTCCATTATATGGAAAATGCTGAAATGTTTTCCTCAAAAAACATAATTTCTTTACGACTGAAGAAAGAAAGACATGAACATCGTAGATGACAAGGGGGTGAGTAAATTATTTGTAAATTGTTGTTCTGAAAGTGGACTTCTCCTTTAAAGGGAGTCAGAAAATATGCTTAAAATGTCCAGAAATCTTTTCAAAGTGGCAATCAAGAAATGAACCGATGACTTTAACCCTTGAAAAAAAAACACATGCCTTATTTTCAGTGTCCACAGTAAGAATAAGCAAATTGTTGTGCAAAAAGTGCACAATAAGGTGATCAGAAAGCAATGTAATTTAGCTGGCATTTACTCTTGTTCATGCACACACCCACAACAGCCAAAAATGAGATATTCATTGATACATACTCATAGGCGGAGGGTGAACCATCTCCAGATTAAGGCTAAAAGGAGCCAAAAACATAAATAAAATGAAAGGAACCAGACATGGGTGTCATGTAAACTAATAAAATATAATGGGACTGAATTTGTATTTAATGTGATTATAATTTTAAAAAATTAGATATATATCACTGAAGCTGTTTATATGTATATATATGTAGAGTTCAGCTGCAAAACCAGCTAAAAGCCATCTTGGTCAAAAATGAGATAATAATTCTGAGTGAATGCTCCTGACACTTCAAACTCGCTAAATTCCAGCCTCAGCCCAATCAGAAGTACCAGTACTTACATAGAAACCTATACAAAGTAGCCAGAAAGAAATGCTAATTTTAAAGAAATACGTCAGATGGATTTAGAGGCTTTTGCATCTGAACTCTTCATATATATACATATATATATCTCACTGAACACTGTGAAAATAATCTCTTACTTACATTATACGTACATCTGTGCTTTGTTGTCTTGTCTACTTTTTCTTCAGACAGAACTAAGTACACATTCATGAAGTACACATTTTAGAACATAATGCATAACTTTGCACAGTCAAAACTGTTCAAGTCCAGCAGCTGTCAATGCCAAGTATACCAGAGTAGTCTGGATTGTTTAAAAGATGTTCTGATGCAGGACAGCATCATACAGTACCCATATTCAGTTTTGATTTTTTTTAAGTCATTCAACTGTTCTCTTATTTCAGTTACAATTATATTTAGAAGTCTGAATGAATGAATATATAGCTGGCACATTCAAAATCTTTATGGCGCTAAAACCCCGTTGCTCACAAGTCATCACATCTCACCAACATAAAAGATGGTAAATTGATTGACAGGTCTTTGTTAAACTGAACCAATAAAGGATCTGTTAAGGAAAAATGAGTTGATGACCACACTACACATTATTTTACTGTGATACTTTGAGCTCAAACATATTAAAATAAATAAAAATAAATAAATTAAAAACATGACTAAAGATAAAAGCGAAGAAAAAAGCAGCTGAAATTTTGTCTACCCGCTGTTACAGTGAGTGAAAGACGAGAGGCGAGCGGATCCATCTGCAAGCTTTTATTGAATGGACGAGGCAAAGACATAGTCGAACAGGCAGGGTCAGAATAACAGCAAACAGGTATGACACAGGCAAGACGTAGAGAATAATCCAAGGAAACGAGCAAGAGTCCAGTAGGCAGGCGGCGAGACAGTCAAAACGAGGAGGCCAGGCGAGAAAGCTGTACACAGGGAACTAGGAAACGCTAACAATAATAATGACAATAACAACAATACTCCATGGCTTGCCAGGGGAAAGACCGGGGCTTTTATAGCGCTGCTGATTGGTCACGGGTGCTGACGCAATCAGCGCGATGGATACTGGTAGATGTAGTCCGGGGTGTAATGCAACAGTCAGTGAGGTGCAAGGTGAGAGCGACATCTGGTGGTGAGCGGTCCGTGGCTCACCGACCAGATCCGTAACATAGCCCCCCCCCCCAAAGAGCGGCTTCCAGACGCTCTAATCGAAAAACAGTCCTGGGGAGCGGTGGGAGGGCCAGGAGACTGAGGCAGAACCGGCAGGGCAGAAGCTCTCCAGGGTGGAGGCGGAGCAGGAAGCACAGGAGCCCTCCAGGGCGGAGCCGGGGGCGGAGCAGGAGCAGGATTCCTCTTTTGCCTAGCCCTCGTTCGGATAACGTTCACCGCTGATTCGACCCTCGCCTGTTTTAAGGATTACTCTTGGTTTGCTGTCTATGTACCTGTCTGCCGTTGTTCGACCCTGCCTGCCTTTTGACCATGTCTATGTCTCGTCCTCTGAATAAAAGTATGCACATGGATCCGCTCGTCTCTCGCACCTCTGTTACACCCGCCCAATGCATTATTCTCCAACCTGCCCAATCTGGCAACACTGTGTGACCACCACTTGCCCCACTTGCAAACACTTATAAATACTGTGAATTCAGACATACTACTCTCTTAATGTAGCCTACCGGTTGTTGTTTTTTTTTTTTTTTTGCCTACTATATAGTAGGGATGTGGGAATATTCAGACATGAAGACTGGCACCATTCTGATATATAACATCTGCTTTTCATTACAAAGACAGTTAATCTTCACTAAGAATATGAAACGATTTGAAGTCGACCCTCTTTCACCACTGTATGTCACTGTCACAACGTGGTGGTCGTAATGAAATCCACAATGATACAGTATTCATACAAGCAGTCTTTTAATAAGTAAATTCAACTGGAACAAGAAACTGCAGGAGTATAGAAGCACAACCACATACACATAGAAGCTGATGATGAAACTAGGGAAACTCAAGGCTTAAGTAGCTAAAGGAGTTATCAGGAAGAAAAGAAACAGGTGTGTAGGACTAATTAACAAATGAGGAAACTAAACAGGAATCAGACAGGCAGCACAAGGAAAATCAAATCAGAACAGACTAAATGTGAAACATGAGCATCTTAATAATTGATATAGTTGGCCAAAGTAAAGGATAATGGAAAGTTTGAATGCCTTCCAGACCTGCATTCATTATTTATTCTGATTCCTGAAAATCACATGACTTAGAGGAAAACTGAAACTGAAAGCAAAACTGAAACTGAAAAGTCTAACATGCAATTTGACAGAAAAAACTATATTACACTTAATCATACTACTTAGCCATTAATCATTTACTACAATAAAGGAATTTTAGGTGTTGATCTAATATAATTTCACTTTTGTAGCTGAGTCACATCACCCCCCCCCACCCCCCCCCCGTTTGGTACAGTCCTGTGAGATAAAAGAGATGGGGCGAGTGGTGGTCCACATACCCTTCTGACAGCATCAGAGAAGCATTCCAGGTTTGAGGTAAGTATTTTTAACTTCTTTTCATATGTAGCATTAAGTAGCATTCATTTATATTCATGGCTTCTTGTGACCTACAGTACTGTGCAAGAATTTGTTAGCATGTTAGATTTATCAAAAAAAAAAAAAGGTTGCAGTTATGTCTGTTGCTTTAGTGTGTCAGTACTAAGCATTAGTTTACATTTCCAAAAATAAATTCTGCTATTAATTATCCAGTGAGATGCAGTGCACACGTTTCAGTGATCTGACATAACTATGGAAGTCTTATCTAAGTTTTATCTGAATGTGACTCTTTATCTCACAATTCAGACTTTTTTTTTCTAGCAATTTTCTAGCAAAAACACCTCACGTCTCTGACTTATTGCACTTAAGAAATCAGACAGGACCTGAAACTACGAAACCATGTGACTCACCTGTCCTTTTTATCATCAACATAATGTACGGGACGTTCTAAAATAGACGTCTGCATTCCTGACCTACGGACAAATTTACTAGCAACTTGCACAAAACCTCATTTAGCGTTAAAGTCCAAAAAAGCGCAGATGGGAGTAGAAAGTTTTGCAGTGGGCGAAGACAGTGAGCAAATTAAAGAGCACAGACGCTCATTTCCCATAATGACGAACACATCCAACTAGAGCAGGGGAGGCGTTTGCGCATAGGGGAGAGCGGGGACGAAATTAACAAAGCTATTTTCTCAGAGCCCGGACTAAATTTGCTTTCCAAGCTATGACAGCACATTCAGCACGCAACCCTTGATGAGGCTGAGAAATATCACGTCATTTAGTCATTGTTTCCCGCGGTTAGGTCCGGAAGATTTTCAAATAGAATAAGTAAATTATAGAAACGGTCATTTTTTTTTTTCAAATTAGTTGTTGTGTTTCTCATTTCATGTGTCACAGTAATGATCAATCTACATGTTATTTATCTGTAATCCATCCTGAAGTTTGGCTTTTAGAGTTTTTTAGTATAGAAGTAAATCCGATTTAAATGTTAGGAGTTCTTGTCGGGACGAAAGTAACACTTGTTACTTTTGTCTCCCAACAGTGACATCAAGTGTTTCTTTTGTCCCGCTGCATGCTAATATGGTGACTTTCTGTGTCTTGCATCATTTATTAAAACGTTTATCATAAATGTTTATGTTGTATATATGCCAAGAGTGAGGGTCAGAAAGGCAGACAGAGGTCTGATTCAGCCACAGTTATGAGAGGGCGTTTCTGTCAGGAACATCAGTCTCAGGGCAGCTGCTACATCACATTTTCCTTAGTCATATTTAGGTTTTAGCCATACCTTAGCTTTTCCACCTCCATATGAATTTGCAGCGTTTTCAGATGTTTTTATGCACATTTTGAATGTATGCATACAAACAACTGGATGGAAACATGAATAGGCCTACTGTTAAATTATGTTAAGAATTTATGTTATGCTAATCTAATTTTCATATTGTTCATTCTGTTAAAAAATGTTTTATAAAAATAAGTTGAATAAATAATTAAAACAATTCAAGTTTGTATACTCAGGTTTTGAAACATTTGATACATTTAAAAGGAAAATGTAATTTTTTTAATTATTTTATTATTTTTTTTGCAAAGATTAAGGACAAAATATGTTTGCAGTTACATATTAACAAGGTCATAGTCATGTATATTTAATAAAAACAAGAGTAACACAAAAAATCTAGCTTGTATTGCTGTGTTACATTTGACCCACCTGTGTGTTACTTTCGTCCCAACCAACGGGGTCCCTCATCCGTCCCTTGGGTCATTTTGACCCGAAACCTGATTTTAAAGATTTTTTAAAAATCAGCCGTTGATCGTTTTGGGTCGAGACTCCCGTACACACACAAAAGTTTAAGGGGGTGTAATAAAAAAAGTAACAAAAGTGTCCCTCACGGGTCATTTTTTTTTTTTTTTTTTTACTATACAAAATCTGACACAATCCAGAAAAGATGCATACCAAAACGAAGGTCGAAAGTCTGAGACCTCGAAGGTTTTCTGCCCCCAAAGCAGAAAAAAACTCTCCTACACACACACACAGACACACACACACGACACACACACTCCCATAGAAGGATTATAACATTATATATACATTATAACATTTATGATGTTTCTGCTGGAAAATGAGTGTCATATTGAGTTGTTATCAATATGCTGGAGACTCCTGAACCTTCCAGGAGGGGTGGGATCCGAATGTAAACTTAAAATTTTGAGGGAGAAAAAAGTCATAATTGTGAGATATAAAACCAGCAAAATGTTTGAGGCAAATTTAAAATTCTAAAAGGAAAAGCCCAAATTGTGTGATGTAAACTCGATTGAGACATGGTTTGCTGATAACATTTCCGCCAGAACAAGTTACCTAACAATTATGAATTTGTTCAATTAAACTACTGTACATCTGAAATTGAACTAAATTGCCAACATAAGTATTCCTGATAATAACTTTTTTCTGAGTAGGCTATATCTAAATATGATCTTTGTTTTAAACATCCCTGTGTCTGAAGGTTGGATTGGTCTTCTTCGTTGAACCAACATCGTGAATCAACATTCCTCTTCTGTACACCAGTGAGTCAGTTAACTTTTTTTTTTTTTTAATTCCATTTATGTAATTATGACACTGACTCCTCTATGTTTAATAGTACACAGGACAATTAAAGAAAAAAAGTGCTGCAGAGACACATCAGAGACACATCTCCTGTGCAGAGTAAGTATCCGTATATCATCTTTCTGTCTATTGCTTCATCAGCCAGTATCATGCTACAATATTTTATACTGATACAGTGAAAATTTCACAGTGACTGTTTCTTAGTGTGTAACTTAAACATTTAAATTGGTTGTTGACTTGATGGGCCCTTATTTAAGAGTGGCAAGCTAATGATCAGTGCTATTCATTTATTGCTTGACTAAGGGATTGGCCAATAACAAAGTGTATCACACTGCATCCCACATACTACAGACCATACACAATACAAGTAACACCTGCTACTATGTTACATCTTTGACAAAAAAAAAAAATACAGTAGGGATACAGTATGGTTGGGAGTAGTTTTGGTAGCTATCCATAAAATAGCCCTGTATTTTTTTTATACAGTTTATTAATAAATAAACTCTAAGACAAGCAAATGGCAAAGCACATAACAGACTAAGATTATAAAAACCAAATTCAATATACACCTTATTAATATACAAATATTGCATTAAGTGTCTTCCTAGAATGAAGTGTATATAGCCTTTTTATGTCATCCAATAAGCTAAATTTAGTGTTATTAGTTTGTATGATTTTCTATAGGAAAATGTAAAACAAATTTAGCGCATTGCATTCTGGGCTCATTTGCTTGCCTGTACATACTATTTTTAATGAACTGTATACCAAATTCTGTCTTTTTAAATCACTTACTTGATGCATTTCTTAATGTATATGAATATCTGCTTGCCTGTAATAGTTTTCATTAAAAATAAGATGTATACTCAATTTGGTCTTAATAATTTTAGTTCATTACACCACATTATGTGACTTGTGGTATGGGAGGAAAAGTGAAAATTGGCCTGTTCCATTCATATTCTGGCCATCTGGCTTACCTTATAGCGCAATTTATTATTAAACTGTACTGTATATTGAATTTGGTCTTTTAAAGGGACAGTGCACCCAAAAATGAAAATCTGGGAGAACAGCAGAACAGTAAAGAAGATTTCTGAAAGCATGGTCCTTGGTGATTCATATAATGCCAGTCAGTGGCTGCCCACCTTTGAGAATGAAAAAAATGCATATATATTAAAGAACACAAAATGGGTACCTGTGGCTCCTGAAGATATATTAAGATCTTATGAAGCCGAACCCTCGGCCTGTGCGAGAAACTGAAAATTATTTACAGCATTATTACCTGTAATCCATAGCCTTAGGCAGTGGTTCAGTGAACTGGTTGAGGTCATTAGTTTGTTTGTTTGTTTACAAAATCATGCAAAGACGTACCGTATACACAATTATATATTAAAGCGCTCAATGATGTGTAACATCATTTTATTTTTCTTTCTTTTTTTTTTTAAATGTCTAAAGAATATAAAGTGAATAAACGCATCACATTTTTCCATAAACAATAAGAAACCATGGGAAATTTAATTTGGCCCCTTCATTTAAATGCTTGATTCACATATGCGCATCTCATCTGTCTTCAGTCCGAGTCAAACTGTTTTCCTTCAGTGACTGTTGGAGGAACTGAAGCACTAAATGAGTTCATTCATAAAGCATCATATAGGTCACGTTTTTTGGCTTATTTTGAGTCACATATCCAAAAGTGAGCTTTGATTGAGTAACTTGTAGATCTGTGTTGCTTGAGACTGTGGATTAAAGGTAATGTTGTAAATAATGTTTAGTTTCTTGAACAGAACAACCGTTTTGCTTCTTAAGACCTCAATATATCGTCAAGAGCCACAGGTATTTATTTTGTCTTCCTTGTAGTGATGCAACAATACAGTTAGTCCACGGTTCAATAAGTACCTCAGTTTTTAACCATGGTTTTCGGTTCGGTTCTGATATCTTGCCACTTTAGTGTTTGTTTGTTTTTTTTTGTTTTTTTGCAACAAATTAACAAAATACTCCCGTAAAGCTCGTGGTTTAGTGTATGTCTGCTTAATTTTTCTTCTGAGAGAGGTATTTTCTTTTTTTTTTTTTTTACGCAAAATAGAATGGGTTTCATTCATACTGGACGCCAGAGGGTGCCCTCGTGCAGAAAATCCACATATACGTCAAAGAAGTAGCACTGATTATGTTCTGTTCCAGCTTCTCTAATATGGATAAAGCCATCGCTATTGCTGTAACTGATTAAAAACAAGATATAACGTTGAACGTTTTGAATGATGAAATGTAAGGACAATTAACACTCATCTGCAATAATATATTAATATATATAATAATTAAATTATATATATATATATATATATATATATATATATATATATATATATATATATATATATATATAGTTTATCTGTGTTCTTCAAGCCATCTTGTGTATTTTCATAAGCCACTGCTAATCGACATAACAGAATATGAGTATATAATTTATTGTCTGCCTTATACTGTGATAAGAATCAACATCAGATCACATAAGGAAGTTATTTCAAACACTCACACATCAAACACACTGATGTTGTGTATAAAAAAAACAAGTTATAATGTTTTTTATAACTTTTGTTTATACCTCTTTTGTTGGACAACAGGTTTAGAAAGGCTTATCATTGCATGTCATTAGAATGGAAGATGCTCTGCGTGTGTTGCTTTTTCAAATATAAGCGGGGAAGCAAACTGAAAAACTGCAATTCACAAGCACGTATTGAACCGTGGATGTTGTACCGAACAGTTCGATATTATATTGAGGATTCTGACATCCCTAGTTCCTTGATATGCTTTTTTTTTTTTTTTTTTTAACTCTCAAAGTTGCAGACTTGCGTTATATGAATCACCAAAAAACACAATTTCTTCTTTAGTGTTCTACTGAATAACAAATGTCGCCCACATCTTGGATGGCATGAAAGAGAGTAAATTAACGGCAAAGTTTCATTTTTGGATGAACAATCGCTTTAAGACTGTTCTCATTGTCCAATTATTACTCAGAACTTACAGCCTTTTCACACTGAACATGAAAATTCAGCGCGATGACTCTTTTGAATAAAAACAATAGATCCCTATGGGGCTATTCACGCCAAGCATGATCATTCACAACACGAAAAAACAAGGATTTTTTTTTTTTTTTTTTTTTTTTTTTGTCGTTAACTTCAGGTGTTCAATAATCAATAATCTCAGAGTAAGTAAGAATAAATTAAAATGTAACAATTTATTATCAGTCAGGTAAATATGTATTATGTCAATTACATGCAATGCCAATTCAGAGATATCAAATCAAATCAATACAAAACATAAAATTTTCAAAGATGAATGTAAGAGTAAAGGATGCATACCTGACTTTAGAAAAATACATAAAATGGAGTGTGTGGACACGCTCCATACTACGGGCTTCTGACTACAGAATAGCCCTGAACTTCTCGCAGCTTTCACTTAAAGGAAACACTCCACTTTTTTTTAAATAGGCTCATTTTCCAACTCCCCTAGAGTTATACAGATGTGTTTTACCGTTTTTGAATCCATTCAGCCGATCGCCGGGTCTGGCGGTAGCACTTTTAGCATAGCTTAGCATAAATCATTGAATCCGATTAGACCATTAGCATCTGATTATAAAATGACTAAAGAGTTTCGATATTTTTCCTATTTAAAGCTTGACTCTTCTGTAGTTGCATCATGTACTAAGACTGGCGGAAAATGAAAAGTTGCGATTTTATAATTTTATAATTTTGCTGCCGTACCATGGGTTCAGCAGGCGCAATGATATCCGTCAACTCTGCCGGCTGCAGCTCTGCCTCTACACAAACTTAGCGCCGGTCACTTTTAGGCACTGCGTAATATCATTGCACCTGCTGCATCCATGGTACGGCAGCAAAATTCCTTGATTATTACGCCAGAATGAGAGTATAGTTCCTACCCATATCGACCTATAAAATCGCAAGTCTTAGTACACGATGCAACTACAGAAGAGTCAATTTTTAAATAGGAAAAATATCGAAACTCTTTAGTCATTTTATAGTGAGATGCTAATGGTCTAATCAGATTCAATGATTTATGCTAAGTTATGCTAAAAGTGCTACCGCCAGACCCGGCGATCAGCTGAATGGATTCAAAAACGGTAAAACACATCTGTTTAACTCTAGGGGAGTTGGAAAATGAACCTATTTTCAAAAAAAGTGAAGTGTTCCTTTAAATACCTCAGACCAAGACAAACATCCTCCAAAATGGAGACAGGAACAGTTAGAATTTGCATTGATCAAGTCCTACCCAGCGTCCCAATGTGCATACTATCCACCCTATCTGCCCTAACAGTATTGAAAATTACTACTACCACATAGAATTTAGGATGGACAGTATTCACATTGAGACGCAGGCCTAGACTTAATCGTTTACACACTTTTGGGGACAGATGGTAATTTGCATGAAAGACACTGGGAAACGGCACACCCAACATGATTTTAAATATAACTTGCATTCATGTAGAACATTATATTTTACTATTGACCATTCTGAGTGAGCTAAGTGGAGGGAAGGATGGGTGAGGTGATGAGAAGGAACTAATGCATAGGTGAGAGAGTTGTTTTCCTCGATTTTGTCTCAGTGAGATGTGGAAACAGATGTCTGTATGTTAATACACTGTGTGTGTATTGTCCGTCTCAGAAGATCAAAGTGCCCGAGGTTCTGTAAATCTTACAATATCTTCTGCCATTATGTATAAAGAAAACTGAAACATTTTTCTACACATGAACTATGAAAGCAAATAGACAAATGATTATGACAATGTATATTCTGTATGCGTTTTTATGCAGCTCATGGTATTTTTATAAAGGATGTTTATGACAAATGACAAACAGGTCACATTTAATCAATTACAAAAACATACCACAAGTGCATGTTTGCGTATTATAGAATCAAAATCCACTTAAGATCACAATTGGAGGTTATTACAAGCACTCGATGATTGTTTAAAGCAAAAGCATTAATAATTACATAAATAAGTGTACCGTTGCTTAGAAAGTCTGGAGACTGCAGTGATGGGGGAGAAATTTTGTGTCTATCGTGGGTTTTCCGGAGCTGTATTTTTTAAGGTTTTTGCTAATATGTTTACTTTTCAACAAAAACCAAAGATTTTAAAGCGCTAGCGCTATAATTCTTTGATTAGACTGACAGGACTGCTGATTTGGAGGTTGCCTAGAAGCAATAAAAAACCGCACTGTTCTTTTTTAAGTCACCAAAGTTTCTAAGTTTTAGTTCGGTGTGATCGGTGCCTAAATGGGGTCCTTTCAGATGACAGCGCGGAGTGCGAATGAACGTGATCGTCCCTTCCTCTGTGCTACTAGTTTTAATGCAAAATAACATGAATGAACATTTCATGCCTCATGTAATCGCTCAATCAGTGTTTCAACCGCGGAAAGATGTCAACAAGACAGTGTGGAAATAAAACGTCAGGTAGCATTTCATTTACCTCAGGCAAGTCATGTGTCCACAGCTCGTTAGTTCACTAGATAAATGAAGACTAGAGAAGACCATTTCGCGCTAATTTAAACATTACGGAGCCCCAGAAGGGACATGGTGATGGGGAAAAAAATCGGTGTGGGAGGTGTCACACCCCTGTGGACTGTTTTGTGTGTTTTCCCCATGTATGCCCTTATTTGGTCTTTCCGGTTCCGTTTTCAATTTGTTACGTCACTGTCTAATCGTCCACTCCTGTCTCCCCGTGATTAGTCCTTTTATTTAAGTTTGGTTGTGTCCACGTCTGATCGTCAGTTCTTGATTGTCTTTCTGTTTTGTCATTCAGTTAAAGTCTTATACGTTGTGTTTGCGTTTGATTCCCTGCTGTTTCCTGCCCGTTCCTGTTCACTTCTTGGATTATTTAATAAATTACATGTTCTGGATCTCCTCGCTCATCCTCATCATTCCCCGCACACGACGTTGTGACAGAAGAACCGACCTACAAAATGCTCTGGGCTGAGGATTTTCTGTTCAACATCCAGCAGGCGGAGAGGCCGTTGGAGCACTACGTGGAGGAATTTCTGAGCGTTGTTCATCTGGTGAGTTGGAGCGATGCGACTATTAACGCGTGTTTTCAGATGGGGCTCAATGATGACAGATTGTTCCGTTCCATAGCCCCTGATGATTGCCACAAACCCGTAGCGGAATTCATCAATTATGTCCTTGCCCTTTGTAATTCCAATTACTATGTCGATGTGGAAGATTCTACTCTTCCCCCCATCTCCAAAAGCGACTGCTCCAGCTCACCACCAGCCAACGTCCTCCACGTGCAGCTCCAACGAGCTCGCTCCCTCCGGTCCTCCCTCGCTCTACCCCGTTCTCCATAGCTCCTCCCTCATCCTCAGCCCAGAGCCCGCGGCCGACCCTCGGTCTCCACCCGTGGCCAGCTCTCGGACTCCGCCCGCGGCTCATTCACGGACTCCAGCCATGTCCCCGCGCTCTGGATTACCGGCAGTCAGTATGGCAAGCCAAATTAATATTATGGACAGTAAGGATGTATGTGGATTCTCTTCTCCTGTGTCCCTGCTGGTTCCGTCCAGCTCTCCTTCTCCGCTGGTCCCGTCCAGTTCTCCCAAGCCTCCACTGATCCCGTCCATTCCTCCAGAGTGCCCTCCAGAGCCCGAGCTGCCTCCTGCGCGCCCTCCAGAGCCCGAGCTGCCTCCAGTGCGCCCTCCAGAGCCCGCGCTTCCTCCAGAGCGCCCTCCAGAGCCGTCGCCGCCCGAGCGCCTCCAGAGCCGGTGCCCTCCAGCTGCCTCCAGCGCTTCCTCCAGAGTGCCCTCCAGAGCCCGAGCGCCTGCCAGAGCCGGCGCCGCCCGAGCGCCCTCCTGTGCTCTCCTGGGCTGATTATGCCCCAAGTTTCCCCAAGAAAATTTGGGGGGGGGGCTACTCCCCTGATCAGCCATGGCCACCTGGACTGTGTACTCGGCCATGGCTTCCCGAACTCCCTGATCAGCCATGGCCGGATGGACTGTGTACACAGCCGTGGCTTCCCGAGCTCCCTGACCCGCCGTGGCCGTATAGACTCTGTGCTCTGCCGTGGCTCCCCGAGCTCCCTAATCCACCATGGCCGCCTGGACTATGTACTTGGCCATGGCTCCCCGAACTCCCTGACCCGCCATGGCCGCCTGGACTATGTACTTGGCCATGGCTCCCTGAGCTCCCTGATCCTCCATGGCCCTATGGACTGTATGACCCGCCATGGCTCCTTGAGCTCCCTGATCCGCCCTGGAGGCGTAACCCCTCTCCCTCCTGTGTCTGCCCTGCACAAGCCTCCAGGGCGCCCACCCTCCCACCTCGGTGTATTTGTTACGGCGCGAGTCGCGCCTTATGGGAGGGGGGGGTAGTGTCACACCCCTGTGGACTGTTTTGTGTGTTTTCCCCATGTATGCCCTTATTTGGTCTTTCCTTTTCCGTTTTCAATTTGTTACGTCACTGTCTAATCGTCCACTCCTGTCTCCCCCTGATTAGTCCTTTTATTTAAGTTTGGTTGTGTCCACGTCTGATCGTCGGTTCATGATTGTCTTTCTGTTTTGTTATTCAGTTAAAGTCTTACAGGTTGTGTTTGCGTTTGGTTCCCTGCTGTTTCCTGCCCGTTCCTGTTCACTTCTTGGATTATTTATTAAAATAAATGTTCTGGATCTCCTCGCTCATCCTCATCATTCCCCGCACACGACGTTGTGACAGGAGGATTTTTTTCAGTTTTTTTTTTTTTTTTTTTGCGTTCTCTCGCAAAGATGTTTGCCTTCCCTCGCAAAACTTTTGTGTTCCTTCGCAAAACTTTTGTGTTTCCTCGCAAAAGGAACACTTCCTGTTTACTCAGCTCTGTATGTTCAAAATGGAGCAGTTCATAGAGTTTTATTTTAAACTTGGACTCAAGTAGGCCTGTTACAGAAATACAGTCAGTGCTTTAATTGCTTATAGCGATTTTGAAACATTCTAAAACACTTAATGTTGCTTAGTGTACTAAAACTGACAGCGGAGGCCCAACTCGGTATTGATAAATGCTATTAATACTAATAACAATTTTCATATTAATACCCTTATTAACAGCATTACTCTCAATAAAGCAGATAATCATGAATGCAATGTGCTAATGCGCCTTAAGCTTTTTCTCCCCATAGAAAAACTTTAGGCTACAGAAAACTCTTAAGGGAGGCTAATGGACGAAGACAGTATAGAGCATGGGAATCTACATCACTACACATTGCATTCTGGGTAGTCGCTGCCATGTTTTAGGACACGCTAAATAGCGTACAATGACAATAAATACAAATCACTAGAGGAAAAAAATGACTGTATTTGCCTTAATATTTTTAAGAGCTGCTTGCACTTGCTTAGAATAAATGTACTAATATTGGAATCCATTGTGTTCATTCGAGCACTCAGTCGTGTGGCCAGAACACGACACATACACACTCACAGAAATCATACGGCTTTCTATTGTACCACACACAGGACCGAAATAATTTCTCTTTTGCAGTTTTACTAACTAGGTGGCACTGATCTATCTGGCAGACAAAATAAACACACCATAGCTTGATCTCAGCCAGCTGATCATGTAAGAGAACCGGCGCTCTGCACATTTTGTATCTCAGATGTCTGAGTGCCCCGCGAACTTGAAATATTCCGCCCTGATTACAGTTCAAAGACAGCGTATATGTTCCATTCAACGAGCATTAAAGACAGTATATAAATAACGGTAAAAAATGCACCTGTAAATCAATTTAAGGGGGCAAATACTGTAATGGAAAAGGTGACTGCGGTGGGGGAATTCAGAAGAATGTTAAATGCTCTAGGGGGTACGCCACTGTAAAAAGTTTGAGAACCACTGGCTTAATGGATTAGCCTACTGCATTAATTGCCTGTAGTATATATATTTTGTAGTATATATATTTCGATTTTTCAACGACAGGACAGTGGAGATACGACAGGAAGTGAGTGGGAGAGAGGCGGGATCGGGAAAGGTCCATGAGGCGGATTCGATCTCGGGACACCCGAGGTGCAATTGTACCATATGTCGGCGCACTGCACACAAGGCTATCGTCGCTGACATCTGTAGTATATTTTTAATCCAACAGAAAATGTTGGCTTTTTATATTACTGTCTTCTTATATTAAGCCACGTTAAGTGCTGTTTTCTATGGGTAAGAAAACACTTATCATACAATGCAGTGCATATTCTGGGCTCATCTGCTTGCATGTACACAGAATATGTTTTTAATAATTTCTATAGCATATTTGGTCTTTTTTTATCACCATCTTCATTAAGCTGCATTTTCTTTATGGGAGGAAATCACTTAACATGCAATTAAGCGCTTTCTGTTCATATTCAGGGCTTACCTGCTTTCGTATATTTAAAATTTATTAACAAACTGTATACCGAATTCAGCCTTTTATACTGTATTTGTCCATTAATTAAGCGTTTCCTTTCTATGGGGGATACACGCAATTAACATGCAATTTAGCACGTTACATTTATATACTGGGCTATTCTGCTTGTCTGTATGCTTTAATAATAAGGTGGGCACTGAATTTGGTCCTCCAGTGTTTTACATTAAACGTTTTAGAATGTCCCAAAACCGTGCCTTGATATATTTATATAATACTTGAGTTCAAGTTCAAAATAAAACTCTATGGACCGCTCAATTGCGAACAAGCTGTATGAACCACTTCAAGATGTAAAGTGAACAGCAAGAACGCAAAAAATCTGAAAAATATTTTTTCCTCCCACCCTGAATTTTTTCACTCAATTTTTTTTTTTTCCCCACCACCATGTCCCTTCTGGGGCTCCGTAGTAAACCATAGTAAAAAAGTTTAGTTTTCCCCCCTTCTGTACCAAAATCACCCCTAATATATATATATGAAGAGTTCAGATGCAAAAGCCCCTAAATCCATCTGACGTCTTTCTTTAAAAAATGCATTTTTTGCCTCCAGGCTCAGATGTATAGGTTTCTATGTAAATACTGCTAATTCTGATTGGGCTGAGGCTGGTATTTTAGTGAGTTTGAAGTAAAAGTATTTGATGGACATATAATATGTGTCAGGAGCATTCACTCAGTATCATTATCTCATTTTTGACCGAGATGGCTTTTATCTGGTTTTGCATCTGAAGTCTTCATATATATATATATATATATATATATATTTGTTCCAGTGTAATGCGTACCAGTGAAACCAAAACTAAGTAGCGCTGAAACAGGAAGTGAAGTAAACAGAAGAGAATGTCAAAACAATGGTCCACATAACAATAAGCTGAAAATAAGATCGTTGGGCTATCGGAAGAATATATGAAGTTACTTTCGACCCTCGAATCTGACTGGACAAGAGACTTTCTGCTGATATTTCACCTGTGCATTCTAGACGGGCTGTCAGACAGTGCAGTGATGTCACAAGTTTGCAGCATGGGACTGTCTTTGAGTGAGTCCCCATATAGCACATATACGTCTGCAAGATGTCTGTTACAGATCTCTTGATCTGGAAATCATCTGCTGTGTACAGGTTTCAGTTTTACATACCTTCTAAATAATAAACATCTTAAAGACATCTAATATCTAACATCTGAGAGGAAATGTGCAATAGACGTATTGCAGATGAGCAAACACTAAATAATACATCTTGCAGATGTAAATGCAGACTTCAAATAGATGTCCCCATTATGTACGTGTGCTATCAGGGTCTTTATCCAATTCATTCAACTATCTTCAACTTGTGTAGTTGGGATCAACTGTTATCCCATTCATTCAACTACACAAAAACACTGGTTCATTCAAAGAGAGACACAATAGGTGAGATATCAAGTACTGATGATTCAGGCTGTTTAAAGTATCCTTCTTCATAAAGTATCCTTCTTAAAAATGCTTTCGGGATGCAAATGGGGATTATTCGGAGCAATGACTGGGCGGAAAGGAGCGATGAATAAGGTTAACAGAGCTGAATTTCTGTTTGTTTTAGTGGTAATGGATGTATGGGGCGGAGAGCGTACCTCAAACTTCTTTGAGGCTTCCTTTGATAGAGCAGCCACATTGAATGTTGGATTTTTGGGTATTCTATATTCTTTAGCCGTTTCTCAACATGTTAAATATATTCTGAAAGTGCAAACTAATTGAGCACAGTACAATCAAGCTTAAATGACCCACTTTACCTACATTCACAGCTACTGTTTTATGAAAGGGTTAGTTCACCCAAAAATATATGTTGTTCCAAACTGTAAGAACTTCGTTCATCTTCAAAACACAAATTTTTGAAGAGATATTTTTTATGAAATCCAAGAGCTTTCTGATCCTCCATAGAGAGCAATGCAACTGAAATGTTCCCAGGCCCAGAAACATAATAAGGGTATTGTTAAAATAGTCCATGTGACATCAGTGGTTCAACTGTTTTTTTATGAAGATACATGAAAGTAAATGGCCATTAAAAAAAAAAGAAGAAAGAAGCAGTATGACACTCTTTTTCTTAGTGTCCATTTCCATAGTGACTTGTCAATTTGTCGCTCTGCTAAAAATGTCTTGTTAAATGTGTTAAATGTGAACATACTCTGAGTTGAATTAAGTCCTGAATGCATTTTTAGTGAAGGTATATGTGAAGGTAGGTTAACCTTGCTTTCTGGAAAACCACCCTGTTCATTGTCGGTTATTGTCTGTGTTTTGGTATTGTCTTTGGTAGTAGTGTGGATTATTTTCATTATTTTCAAACTTTCCTTGTTTTGGAACTTATGCCTCTTCATCTTTGGAACTTGCTTAATACATGAAACTTAGCTGTGAGTTACAGACGTATATGCACAGTGTGTGCCATTGTTAAGACTATAGGTATGTCCCTCACAGTCTTATTGTCATCCAAAAATTTCTACATTTTGTTATAAGCTAGTTCAATTTTCATCAGCTGTTACTGCAGTCTTAAGTGTCACATGCTCAGAAATCATTCTAATATGCTGATTTATTATTAGAATTATCAATGTTGGAAACTGTGTAAGTAAGGAGAATCTGTATCAATGTCATGGACCATAAACATCACTTGGTCACTGAGTGTAGTTTGGGTTCCTCCTCAATGCATCCTATAAATTTTGTCATATGTTGTTTACACATCCAGTTGGTTTTTCTTTATTAGTAACAAGCAGTTTTATGGGAGGTGATGAATTTTATCTTTAGCTTGCATTCTTGCATTTTCATCATGTAGACAATAGGTTAAGTACAAATATTAATATGTAATAGTGCATTAATATAGCAAAATGCTCCTCTTTATAGTTAATTTTTCTAACTGACTCATGAGCTTATGGAGACAGAATGGTTATTTTGAGGTAAATCTATTGTTATGTGACAATGTTTACACAGTAGTGTACACTTTTACACATTTTCCACAGTACGAGCGATTACATGAGACTGAGTTAAGTGTGAGTGGGATGAGGGGTGGAAGAAATGGTGGGATGAGGTGAAAGTGGTAATGTTTCTGGTTCAGGATGTACAGGTTTGATGGGGTCAGAGGTGAGTTGGGTAATTGGAGTTGAGGGCTCTCATTGCCTGGGGGAAAAAACTGTTGAGCAGTAAAGGCTCTGATGCTCCGGTACCCATACCAAAACAAAAGCAGTTCCCATACCAAACAGTAGGGTTGTAATGATGCACCCCATGCTGGTGCGATTAAAATATGTGATGATTCAGTCGATTGAGATGTTAAACGAATTAGTTGGGGGTAGGAGTTTATATGAATATCTCTGAGGGGAACTGACTGTCTTTAGAAAAGTTTAGATGGTAATGTCTCTTCATCAAATTTCAAAATTATACAATCTAATTTAAATCAAAAACTACTCATGCTGCATGTATGCAGCATCTCTGTTTTGGATCATGATTAAAATGCATTGTGCCTCTAATTTTAAATGGAAAGAGCACAGGCAAAGCTTGTATATAAAAGATGAGTCTTGTGTTATTTATTTATTTGATTTGAAGTTGATTTTAAATTTGCAATTTAGTTTTGTTATTTGACATATTACAATTTCACAAAGAAAATGTGCAGCATTTTGTCCAAGAAATATTAAAGAACACCTTTTTAAAAACGTATTGTGAGATATCAAGAATCAAGAGTTATATCACATCATGAGTTGAGTGAATCCTTATATCCTTACCAAACATTGATTCATCTGGTCAGCAAACTGCAATCCAATCCAATCTTGCTGGTTTTCTTCTGAGCTCTGTTCACTCAGATAGGTTGATGTGGTACGTTGACTGTAGTCTCCTGATTGAGGACTTGTGAAAAACATGAATATTCATAATTAATTGTACTACATTAATGAAAACTAAGTGCAGTGTTGTCTGGGCAAGAGACAGCAAAAGTAATACATTTTGGTCTCGTTTACAGGAAACATCATGAAGAAGCTATTGGAAGACTTGGGTTTGGCGGAGTTCTATGATAAGAAGCTCAATCTACACACAGTGCTGCAGATCAACAAGAGCAGTGTCACAGATACACCTGTCCAATCCCTTTCAGATCTGCCATGGCTGTTCTTGAAGAGACTCATGATACTGCAAAGGACAGCGAGGAGTGTTAAGTGTTCCTCATCAGGTGGAGCTGAAGATTCAGAGAGTGATGATGATCAAGACACCGAATCAGACAGTCCTCAGTCAGTTAATCCTTTAGACATTTTAACTGCTGTGTTCCTTTGTTCTGACAGTTTTCTTCAGCAGGAAATGATCATGAAAATGTCCATGTGTCAGTTTGCAGTGCCTCTGTTGCTTCCAAACAGTGATAACAATCAGATCACTCTTATGCTTTGGGCAATGAGAGATATTGTGAAAAAATACAGACCACACTCACTATCAGATTCAAGTGCATTTGTGGAAGAAAGGATTGCTCTGTCAGAAATACCTTTAGTGTCTTTTGTGAGACTTGGTAGATGCAACATTTCCAAATCAGAAATTCTGAATAAGTTGCTCAGCAATCCACAACAGTACATTGATACTTTTGTGCACTTTAACATGGATTGTGGAAACATCAATAAGAAAATATCAAATGGCTTAGTTGAGATGGCCTGGTATCTTCCTTGTGGAAACAAGAACATTGACGTCTTTCCTGAGCCTGTAGCGATTGCTAACTTGAGAGGTGACATTCAGGACTTTGAAACACAGTACACTTTTCTTTGTGAGGCTTCAGCTGCTGTGTTTGTGTTCTTTGAAACACAACTTTTAGATTCACAGTTAATATCAGACCCCAGTCAGAAATCTACTCAGCTATTTTTTGTGGGAGACTCCAAAAATGAGAGCATAAAAGCTACAGTCAGAAAGCTCAATCTGAAGAAAAGTAATTTAATTTTTAAAGCTAAGCAGAATGATGCAGACTTTGTTGACAAAATCCAGAGCAAGCTGCAAGATGTAATTAATAACAATAATTACAAAATATCTGTAGCTCATTTAGCTAAGACTGCACAAAAACTGAAAATCTTGGTGGATGAGGATGCTGAAGAATGTCAGCGTGCCAAAGCAAGTGCAGATGGAATCACATCAGAAATTAATGATATAGTTCAGTTTAAGAAGAATGAGCTGCCCCTGCAAGGAGAAATATTGATGAAATTGGCCAAGTTAGAGAAGGAGGAATGCCGATTTAAGAAAGTTGGTGTTAAGAGTGTTGAGGACTACAAAGATGAACTTCTAATGGAGAAAAAGAAGCTCAGAGAAGAGCAATGCAGCAAAGGCATGTCTGCTACTATGAGCTGCTTTATCAGTGCAATATCATCACCAGAAAGGGCCTACTTCTTAAAATGGTTGAGAATCAATTTGGAGAATCGTTCACATGAGATACTGCCCCAACTCAGAGAAAAGTACAAACAGAAATGTCAAGATATTTGTGGGAACAAGACTGAAATTGCTGAGCTTGATAAAAAGATTTCAAACAGTTCTTTAGGAGTGGAGCACTTCATTCGAGAGATGAGCCAGCTTTACGAAGCTGCAGTCTCACTTCCAGAAGATGCACTTTACCGAAAACAGCTGGAACATTTACCTAGACTCTGTGCTGAACTACTGCTGGATGGATTTTCACTTGAACTTGTGAATGGAGATTCTTCAAATATACCTGTAGAATGGGTTTCTAGTGTGTTTTCTGAATTAAACACACTGGTGGAGGCCAAAAACAAGATTATGGTTGTCACCGTTTTGGGCGTCCAGAGTTCAGGAAAGTCAACGCTGCTGAACACCATGTTTGGAGTTCAGTTTGCAGTGAGCAGTGGAAGATGCACCAGAGGAGCCTTTATGCAGCTCATTAAAGTAACAGAAGAGTTTAATGCAGAACTCAGATGTGATTATATAGTGATAATTGACACTGAAGGACTGAAATCCCCCGAGCTCGCACAACTGGACAACAGCTATGAACATGACAATGAGTTGGCGACTCTTGTTGTTGGACTGAGTGATGTAACAATTGTCAACATCGCCATGGAGAATTCAACAGAGATGAAAGACATTTTACAGATCATTGTTCATGCCTTCCTCAGGATGAAGGAAATAGGAAAGAAACAAACATGTTTGTTTGTACACCAGAATGTTGCTGATGTTTCAGCTCATGATTCAAACATGAGAGACCGTAAATTTCTTTTGGAGCAACTAAATGAAATGACAGAAGCTGCAGCCAAAATGGAGAACAAGACGGAGATCAAGACATTCACAGATGTGATGAATTACGACACTGAGACGGGTGACCACTACATCCCTGGATTGTGGCATGGAAACCCCCCGATGGCACCAGTGAGTATTGGCTATAGTGAGTCTGTGTATGCTCTCAAAAAGCACATAATGGAGATCTTTAGAGGTTACAGGCCCAGTGACATGAATGAATTTGTTAGATGGACCAAAGACTTGTGGACTGCTGTGAAATATGAGAAATTCATCTTCAGCTTTAGAAACAGTCTGGTGGCTGATGCTTACATCAAACTGTGCACAGAGTACAACAAATGGGACTGGACACTGAGAAAGCAAATACACACATGGGCTTTAGAGGCTGAAACAAAGATCTTAAACCATGGAAAATTTGAAAAATCTGAGCAGTGCACCATTGAAGACGTCTATTATATTTTAATACAAGAAGCAGAATCTGAGCTTTCAAAAGGACAAGATGAAATTACTGACAAGATCAAATTATACTATGAACAAGGAGAAGGTCATGTTGAACTTGTGGAAAGTTATCGACAAGACTTTATAAACTCTGCCAAGTCTTTGAAGACGGAGCTTTCAAATTCAGTCAAAATCAAACTGGATGCAGCTCTTTCACGTCGAAATGGAATGATGAAGGTGGAAGGAATCAAAACAACATACATGGATGCAATGGAGAAGAAAGTGCTGAACTTGCTAAAAGACTGTCGTGAGAACAAGTCAGACATGACAGATTCCATGCTGGATGAAGCGTTTGAAAAGATGTGGCAGGAGACTGTCAGCACATTGTCATACACAGGACTCCAGAAACAAGATATCATCAAAAGAGTTCTTTTTCATCTGAGGAAAAATCTCCAGTCTAGAGGAAGTTCAGTGGCTCAAAGCTTAGAAGAAGTGAAGGATCTGCACAATCAAGGCCGTGGAAATTTTGTTGCCCACAAAGGTAACATTATATCCAAGAAGTGGTACGCTCAATGGATCAAGACAGTTCAAGAGATGTCAGACAACCTTATCAAGGACTGTAGGGAATTTGTTAAAGCAAAGAGTGAAAGTAAGGATGATTATGATGACACATACATCAGGGAAATTCTTAACATGATTGATGAGAAACTTAAGGCTCACGAAGATCTTAAGTTAAAGGACAATTTTGAACTGTCCCTTAAATTATACATCTGTGGCTTTGCAAGCAGAGAATTTCAAAAGATTCACAATCAGTTCATCCAGGAAAACAACCCGCGAACAGCCTTGGAGAACTTCAAAGAGTCATACCGTTCTGACTTCATTGACCTTTACCATGAACGAGACCAGTGTCAGAAGAAAGCTGATGAATTCATGAGTAACTGTCTAGAACCTGCTTTGGAAAAATACATGTCTGAGATCATGGGCATGAAAATGGCAGACAAGATGGTGACTGGAGAAAACTCCAAAATTTTTGGATCGAGGATGTCATTTCAGAATTCAGTCTTGAAAAGTCTTCTTGATGAATCTAACTTGATGAATCTAAATAAAACATATTTCCATTTCACTGAGTCATATGAAACATTTGTCAAAGGCTTTATTTTTGACAAAGTCAGAGAGCACTTTACAGCAGAGAACAGAATGATCAAACTAGAGGAAAAGCTTCTAAATGAAGTCATCAGTGAAATTACTCAGGCAATCGAAGAGGCAGAACAAGACTCAAATGTAAATGACACCAAGAGATTTATTCAAGACATCTGCAGGAAACTTCAAGAAAGACTTGTTATTCCGAAGGATGTTGTTGACAAAATTGGCACACTGAACAATGCAAATCCAAAAAAAATTGCTGAATGCCTTCAATGTTCTGTGAAGGACATGGATAAATCACTGAAAGATAGTTTCCAAAAAAAAATGTTTCAAAACAAAATAGATTGTCTTCAAACCAAACCACAGGATGTGCTGTTCAAGCGAGTGTGGGGCTGTGGGAAACAGTGTCCATTCTGTAAAGCACCATGTGAGGCTGGAGGAGAAGCCCACACCAAACACTTTGTCTCAATCCACAGACCAGAAGGTCTCGGCTGCTACAGATTTAATGATTCTGAAAAACTAGTGACAGACATCTGTACATCATTGGTGCACAGCAACACACGCTTTAAGTGCTGTGACACCAATGACAAGTGGCATCCATACAAGGAATACCATAAAATCTATCCAGACTGGCGAATTGATCCAGACTCCAGCATACAGGCCTCAGCATACTGGAAATATGTGATGGCACAATTCAATGAGGAGTTTGCTGAAGAGTACAATGCAAAGCCAGGAGATATACCCTCATCCTGGAAATACATCAAAAAGGACCAAGCAAAGGCAAGCCTAGAGTAAACATCATTCAACCAGAATGAATGAATGAATTAATTAATTAATTAATCAATCTAACAATAGTAAATACATGCTTTGGATCAGTAGTTAATGCTTGCATATCATGATTAATGCATGAAACGGAGAACAATTTAGTCCCATTAGACAAAATCCTTTATATTTAAACAAAGCAGCAATTTTATAACGATTTCTGATGTAGACAGACGACAGCTTGCAGTTGGTCCTGCCATAAGAAAAGTCATGAAAAGTGAAGTGATTTTTGTTGTTGTTGTTGTTGTTGTTTTTTTTTTTGTTGTTTTTTTTTTTTGTTTGTTTGTTTTATTACAATAAAACCATCATTCAAATGTTGTAGATATAAGATATACTCTTGGTGAACCATTATTTTTTTCTCCTATACATTCATGGATATTTTTGTTTTCTTGACATGCCTTAAAGGTATTTTATTTTTGGCTGTTTTTTTTTTTTTTTAATTACTCTCTGCTTTATTTACCATAACTGTGTTGTGTTTTCACAAGCTATGTTTTTTTTATTCTGAGTTAATTGTAATACATTTAATTCTGTCTATTATAGCTATATTGAGAGCTGTAGTTCTGTGTTTTACATATACAGGCATATCTGTGCAGTTGAGGTAACAACTGACATCATTAATTTTGGAGACTTAATTTGCCAAAATACATGCAAACAAATAAATTCTGATATTGTTATGCTGAAAATCTGATTGTCTGTCATCAGTCTACAATTAAACATGGTCACCACCATCAAAGAACTAGTTACGATATATAAACATTATAAATCACATAGACGCATGAAATGTTTATGCACATTTATTGGCTCTCCCATTATGCTATTGATTGGAATTTGAGTTTCTTCTGTAGCATCCTCTTCCTTCCAGAAAGCAGAAGTTGTTATTCCAAGTGAGGCACATTTCAGTTGTCACTAGTCTAGTTCATCCTTCTCACTACCTTCCTTTTGCGATACATGTTGAACCCAGTCCAAAGCGACTTACAAATGTCCTCAATGGAAGCAATCAAAATTAACAAAAGAGCAATGATATGTAAGTGCTATGACAGGTCTCAATTAGCTTAATGCAGTACACGTAGCAAGGTTTTTTTTTATTTTTATTATAATAAATAAAAAGAAAACAGATAGAATAGAAAAAGAATAGAGCAAGCTAGTGTTACAGTTAGAGTGCAGAGCCAGTGGTGGTTTTGTAGGCAAACATTAATGCCTTGAAATTTATGTGAGCACAAGCAGTTCTGTCTTGGTAAGGTTGAGTTGAAGGTGATGGTCCTTCATCCAGCAAGAAATGTCTGTTAGACAAACTGAGCTGCAATTATATTTTAAAATATTCATAGTCTGATTACAGTTATTTATGTATTGATTACAAAGTTTTAGTTAACTTAGTTTTGTGAATTGGTTTTGAACTCTGCTTAAAAATGTACAAAAAATAATGTGTTTGTGATGTTATTTCACAAATATAACGGGTCTTACCTGTTTCTAAATGCAAATAGAAAAGCAGCACTCCCTTCATATTTTACACCATGTATTTACAATTTGTGATCCACTCTTTTGTTTGTGACAAAAACATCATTCATTCATTAAATGTCTTTTCATGATAAATAATTATACGTTACTAAACAGTGTTGATGTATAGTTGTGAAGCCTTCTTAGTATTCAGTTCATCTGTATTTAATTGAAACAACAATATATTTAAAGGTTATATTATTATTAATCTTCACTTTGGTATTTTATTATCCTTCAGTAAGCTCACTTGTTAACATTTTTAAATAATTTGAGTCTTTATAGGGGCTGTTGGAGCCATTATGTTGAGTTGTAATGTTTGTTTTTGACACTAGAGGGCATATAATTTTTTTCAGTGTATTTAAGTAAGGCATTGATTAGTTACAGGTGCACAATGGAAGGGCAAACAAACCTTTTGACTGTGCAGGACTCGTAGCAGTTGTTTTGTCTTGAATTTAAATATTTTGTTTGTAACAAGAAAGACAAAGTTGTTTGCGATGCCAAACGGACAATAAATGGATGGGCATATTCGATTTAACCCGAAGGTATGGACAATATGTTTATTTTTATTCAAGGCAGAAGCACACATCAAAACCAGACTCTTAAACCATCTGTGTCCCTACAGGAGCAATGAGCAGTTGGTATTTTAAAACTTTTCTGGTATTTTAACATTTCCTTTTCTAAATGATATCCCATCTATCCCTTGTACCAGTCAACTATCATTTATGGTTTGATAACAAATGATTTATATATTACTGCCTTGCCTACACCAGGCTCTCTCTCCCAACACTCCACACACCTCCACCTGCAAGCAATAAACATTAAATGGACTGCATAATCTCAGTCATTTGCTGTGTTCAAATGCACCCTCTGCGCTCATTCACTATTCCCAACATTAGTCCACTAATATAGACCAGTTGAAGCATCTAATAAAAACGGGTGAGTGAATTCAGACACTGACAATGCCTGAAACAACTGCAACTCTTGAATAGTTTGTGCTGGCTGTTTAATAATCATTAGAAAACTTATCAAACTGGCAGTTCCAGTATTAAAGAAAAGATTTATCCTGAACCCTGTTATATGGAAACTAGCATGTATAAACCTTAATTACGCTATTTATCAGTTTAAAAGAAATTTGTACGATATTACGCTGTACCCACAATGGACCAGTTGTTTTGAAATTGAATGAATGGATGGATGGATGGATGATTCAGCCCCATCTTCTGGCAAACATGTGAAGTGATTCGGCACAATCTTCGCAGTACATTTCAGTGTTCTCTACCTGTTGAGTGTGCATTTTCTGTACACTCATTATTGCAGTACATTATACAGTACTCAATAACATTCACTCTGGTTTTGGACTCCACCACAAATGGCTGTCCTGTATAGCACTATTTAAGGGAATAGGGTGTGATTTGGGACACAGCCATTGTCTAGTCTCCCTTCGGGTGTATGCTCTTCTCCTGCCATGGTTTATACTTACTTAGCTGTGCCTTCTTTCATTTCCAGTCAGATTTTCTCTGTATTCTTCATACGTTTTTCTCTGTCTACAATGAAGTCCTGCTGTTGATTTCATCTCAGTACAGTGTATTTCTGTTTCCTAATAATCAAGCTTTTGTTTTTTGTAAACTTATTGTATGAACATTTTGTTGGTGTCCCATAGATCTAGAAACACATTTCTGTGCATTTTTTTTTTTTTTAAATTACATAAATCACCATGGAAACAAAATTTACTATTTTTAAATGGAATACTGCAGTGGTTATTAGACATTTATTACTCTGCTTCAAGAAATCTACCTGCAAAGCTACAGCAGTGTTAAAGTTTCAGGCACTTGTGTAAAAATGCTGTAAAATGAGGATGCTGTCAAAAATAATGTCATAGATTTTCTTTATTAAGTAACGTCTGTTAACTAAATTGAGTCAACATTTGAAGTGACCATCCTTTGTGTTTAAAGCACCTTTTGCCCTAGGTGCATAGGTGCTTGTGCATAGTTCAGGTAACTTTGCAGGTAGGTCTCTTAAAGCATCTTGGAGATATTGCCACAGTTTTATTAAAATGCTACGCATTTAGCCCTAGATCTTACTACGTCTGTTTTTATATTGATTATAAACAGTATACATTTTTATATAACTAGCAGAGTAGATAGATATAAATGTTTATTTATAACCATACTGAAAATAAGTAAATATTGTTAGCTGATGCTAACTATCTAGCAAACAAGCTTGCTGGTAATAAGTTGAAGTAATTTTTAAATATAAAGTCCAAATATTTTTATTCAACCACTAAGATAAATTAGAGGGAAAAAGAGGGAAAATAAAAGGATGTGATGTTCAGAACATGGTAACTGCAGTAATTATCAAAGTGGGAAGTGATGCCCTCTGGGGGCATTTGGCCAGGGGTGTTTTTACATCACAGACGAGGTTTAAGAGGAAAAAAAAAACATTATGAAAATATAATTATTAGGGCTGTCCAACAATTAATCGCGATTAATCGCACACAAAATAAAAGTATGAGTTTGCCTAATGTGTATGTAGTGTGTGTAATTATTATGTATATATAAATACAAACACATTAATGTATCAATTTAAGAGAAATGTTATATATGTACAAAATATTTTTATTTATATATAATAGAAATTATATAAAAATTATAATAAAAACATATACTTGTAAATATTTCTTAAATATATACATAAATGTATTTGTATTTATATATACATAAAAATTGCACACAGTACACACACGTTTATTAGGCAAACTCAAACTTTTATTTTGTATGCGATTAATCGCGATTAATCGTTTGACAGCCCTAATAATTATATTTTCCTTAAAATGTTTTTGCTAACTTCAGGCCTTATTCTCATGTCATATATAACATTGACGTTCTGCAAAACAATGAGCTTTAAAACACTTTTTTCTTAATGGTGAAAATTAGATGGTCAAGTCTGTTTTCCCTCAGGTACATCGCTTCACAGTGAACATTACTACATCACTCTCATCAACATAGTCCATACCAACAACAAAAATGTATTTTTACTCCATATAGTGGTTATTTTGGGAAAATTCCAGGTATTTTGAGCAGTAGGATCATAAAAAAATATGTGCTAATATAAAATATTAGCTAATATTGCGAAATAAATCTCAGTACATTTACTTAATCTATCGTTTTTTTTACTTAAGTAGATAAGTAACCGGGTACTTTTGTACTTTCACTCAAGTAAAATTGAAAAAGGAGGGCTTTTACTTTTACTGGAGTAAAAAATAGTATTATATGTATCTATACTTTTATTCAAGTACTCGACTTGTGTACTTTGTCCACCACTGGTTCTTCATGTTGCTAATGGCCACATACCCTATACAAATTTCAGGACAAATGCATGATGCATTTTCGAATGGGATAATAATATAATTTCTCAAAACAGATGTTCAAGCAATACAGACTAGATTAATAGAAAAATATTTCAATTTTCATGTCAAAATATTTTTAAATGCAGTTGCAATTATTTATAAAAGTTACTGATGACTTGTTGTCATTAGTAAGAATGACAACTCATTGTACATTGCTCTTCTTGTGGTAAAAAGTGAACAGTTGTGCAGCACTGCAACAGTTATTTTACATGATTTTATGATAAAAACACAGTATGACGTCCAGATGTCATACAAAACTCTGCTGATGTGTTATTTATATATATATATATATATATATATATATATATATATATATATACACAGTGGGTACGGAAAGTATTCAGACCCCCTTACATTTTTCACTCTTTGTTATATTGCAGCCATTTGCTAAAATCATTTAAGTTCATTTTTTTTTCTTATTAATGTACACACAACACCCCATATTGACAGAAAAATACAGAATTGTTGACATTTTTGCAGATTTATTAAAAAAGAAAAACTGAAATATCGCATGGTCCTAAGTATTCAGACCCTTTGCTCAGTATTTAGTAGAAGCACCCTTTTGATCTAATACAGCCATGAGTCTTTTTGGGAAAGATGCAACCAGTTTTTCACACCTGGATTTGGGGATCCTCTGCCATTCCTCCTTGCAGATCCTCTCCAGTTCTGTCAGGTTGGATGGTAAACGTTGGTGGACAGCCATTTTTAGGTCTCTCCAGAGATGCTCAATTGGGTTTAAGTCAGGGCTCCGGCTGGGCCATTCAAGAACAGTCACGGAGTTGCTGTGAAGCCATTTATGTTATTTTTTTTATTTGTTATTTTAGCTGTGTGCTTAGGGTCATTGTCTTGTTGGAAGGTAAACCTTCGGCCCAGTCTGAGGTCCTGAGCACTCTGGAGAAGGTTTTAGTCCAGGATATCCCTGTACTTGGCCGCATTCATCTTTCCCTCGATTGCAACCAGTCGTCCTGTCCCTGCAGCTGAAAAACACCCCCACAGCATGGCAGCATGATGCTGCCACCACCATGCTTCACTGTTGGGACTGTATTGGACAGGTGATGAGCAGTGCCTGGTTTTCTCCACACATACCGCTTAGAATTAAGGCCAAAAAGCTCTATCTTGGTCTATCATCAGACCAGAGAATCTTATTTCTCTTGGAGTCCATGCGGGCTTTCATGTGTCTTGCACTGAGGAGAGGCTTCCGTCTGGCCACTCTGCTATAAAGCCCCGACTGGTGGAGGGCTGCAGTGATGGTTGACTTTCTACAACTTTCTCCCATCTCCCGACTGCATCTCTGGAGCTCAGCCTCAGTGATCTTTGGGTTCTTCTTTACCTCTCTCACCAAGGCTCTTCTCCCCCGATAGCTCATTTCGGCCAGACGGCCAGCTCTAGGAAGGGTTCTGGTCGTCCCAAACGTCTAAGGATTATTTAAGGATTATGGAGGCCACTGTGCTCTTAGGAACCTTAAGTGCAGCAGAATTTTTTTTGTAACCTTGGCCAGATCTGTGCCTTGCCACAATTCTGTCCATGAGCTCTTCAGGCAGTTTCTTTGACCTCATGATTCTCATTTGCTCTGATATGCACTGTGATGCTGTAATGTCTTATATAGACAGGTGTGTGGCTTTCCTAATCAAGTCCAATCAGTATAATCAAACACAGCTGGGCTCAAATGAAGGTGTAGAACCATCTCAAGGATGATCAGAAGAAATGGACAGCACCTGAGTTAAATATATGAGCGTCACAGCAAAGGGTCTGAATACTTAGGACCATACGATATTTCAGTTTTTCATTTTTAATAAATCTGCAAAAATGTCAACAATTCTGTGTTTTTCTGTCAATATGGGGTGCTGTGTGTACATTAATGAGGGAAAAAATTAACTTAAATGATTTTAGCAAATGGCTGCAATATAACAAAGAGTGAAAAATTTAAGGGGGTCTGAATACTTTCCGTACCCACTGTATATTGTATTTTTAAAAATTATATAGGGGCCTATATTCTAAATATATATTCTAAGTCCAAGTTGAACTCAAAAGTTGGCAGCCCTGAAACAACTTTTATGATATTTGAACATAGCATAAAATAGCATAACTTCTCATTTAAGTACCCTAACACACCCACAGCTACTTGAATGACATCAAATAAACAATTACGTCAAAAGTATCAAAATGTAAAAGTTATCAGAAGTAGTCACATTATATTGACCACAGCTGTGCTTGACTGCAATTTACTGACTAGAATTTAATTCACGCAATTTGTAATCAGGTAAATCTCACTAAGTTGCCCTACCTGTTACATGACCTGTGGTCATGATAATAGCATTGTAACGACAGCATCGGCTTAGAGACCACACCTGGCTGTTAAAGCTGTTAAATTTTCTGAATACTCCGTGAAGCGTCTTAATCTGTCCTTCACGCTACAGTAAAGCTTTACTGATCTAATGCAACACTCCCACCTAGTGGCGCGTTAGTGTAATGCACGAACGCGCAAATCAAATATGCAGTTACGTCAGTTCATGTTAGTTACAAAAAGTAACTATGGTTTACTACAAATACCATGGTTAAACTATGGTTAGTGTAGCAAAACCATGCCAATTTGCAGTTAACTGTAGGGGTTTAACTATAGTAATCATGGTTTTTGTTTTATTTGTAGTAAAACCATGGTTGGTTTTCGTAAGGTGTACATCGAGAAAGAGCAAGAATGCAGAAAACGAAATATGAAATACGAACTCAACTATGAGTCATATGTGACCCTGGACCACAAAACCAATCATAAGGGTCAATTTTTTAATCTGAAAGCTGAATAAAAAAGCTTTCCATTGATGTATGGTTTGTTATGATCAAACAATATTTGATCGAGAAACAATTATTTGAAATTCTGGAATGTGAGGGTACAAAAAAATCAAAATACTGAGAAAATCACCTTTAGAATTGTCCAAATGAAGTTCTTAGCTATGCATATTACTACCAAAAAATTAAATTTTGATATATTTAAGGTAGGAAAAAATCTTCAAGGAACATGATCTTTACTAAATATCCTAGTGATTTTTGGCATAAAAGAAAAATCGATAATTTTGACTCATATAATGTATTTTTGCCTATTGCTATCCATGCTACTTAATAAGAGGTCAATATCACCATAGAGTGCCTTTCAAGCATCACAATATTAAAAAATTTTGGTCTTAATTTCCTATTTGCTTTGTCATGTCATAAAAAGCAGACACTCGAGTACTATAAAAAAAAAAAAAAACCTTTTTTTAGATAATTATGAGCTATTATTCGAAGAATAATATATATTACTGTTAAATGCATTTTAATTCCAATATTAAGATGTGAATTATATTTTCTGAAAGGGATAATGTCCCTTTCCTAAACAGGGTTATTTGATTGCTTTCAAATTATAAACACATTATTACATTAATAAATACATTAATACATTATTATACAAACAAGATTTTATGTAAACCATGTGTTTATAAAGAAACTCATACAATTCACACATGTATTTTTTCATATTTGGAGAAAACTGTGATATTTGGATGCAGTTTTTTTGTTTTGTTTTGTTTTGTTTTTTGCATGTTATTGCCCCCACACCTAGCTATTGAACACACTGGATTATATAGATGTGATTGAATTATTATCTGAAATATCAAGATGACAGGGTGGACCAGCACACGACGGGGTGGACACATAAAGCAAAACACACAAATCATGACAAAACATGACAATTAAACATTTATTCAACTTCGAAAAATAAAATAAAATACTTATAAATAAATAAATAATATAATTATTTATATAATTATATATAAATATTCCCCTTAATTCATTTATTTCGCAGTAATAACTACAAAGGAATACTATGTCCACCCTGTCATGTTTATGAAAAAAAAAAAATTCGAGTCTAAGCGGTCGACAGGGTGGACATTTTGGAATAATGACAGGGTGGACATTTTTAGCTTCAATTAGCATATTAGCTTACAAACTGTGACTATTTTAAGTGTTGATGAGAATTTGGTATATTTAAAGTTGCACAATATTCTAATCACTCCTGGCATATTTTAATATTTTATGCTGACAGGGTGGACATGAATAAATAATATAATTATTAATTTTAGTTTTTAGCAATATTAACTACAAATGAATCCTAGGCGTCCTCAGCCCTACTGAGGAAAAAAAAAAAATTGAAACCATCACAGAAATTCTAATGGTTTCCACGACAAATAGCAATTATAAACATTATAAACCATTAACTTTTAACCATTAAACATGTTTTTTTGTTATGGGACATATTCCATTAGGATTTATTGCTTTCAACAAGCCACCACTAGAATGTGGCCAATTACCAGTAGAAACCCAATGGGTCCATTACAGTTTCTATTAAAAAAAAAATACAAATCCCATTATGACCAATAAAATTATTGTTTTGTTTTTTTTGTTTGTCTGTTTTTTCAGCAGGGAGAATAGCAGGCCTTTTAAAACCTTGCCTCATACATTGTCTCCCCCTCATCTGCTGTACAATCAATGACCTGCCCATATGTAGAATCTCATTTAACTAATTTATAAATCTCATAGAATATCATAAAAGAATCAAACATTTTTTTTATATCAGATCACGACAATTTAAAATTATTGGTTTTAATGTGCCATTTTTTTGTGCTTGTTAACAGAATTACACATGCTGCATACAGTGTATAAATAAGAGCTGGATGTCAAATTAGACTGCAGATTCAACACTAGGGGGCGAAATATTAACACATATTGGACATACAGTAGGCCTCCATATGCATGTGTATTTTTGGTGAAGCTCAACACTGTGTGGGATCTTGTTTTTGACTTATGTAGCCACTGAGCTAATAAAAAACCAAATGCAACTTCTGGTTTGCAGTTGTCCTTGTATGTCAAAAACAAAGCATTTTAATAATTAGTACAGTATAAACTCTGATAGATAATACTATTAGGGACAGATTTTGCTTCAGCAAAGTTGAACTGTTTGCCTACTTTACTTTTTTTAATGGAGTTACAATTAATTTGCCTATAAACCAGGTCCACCAGGTGGGGAAAAAAGTAAAAGTCATACAGAGAAGACACAGATAAGTCAAATAACAAGTGAATAGTTTATTTTCAAATAAGTTCTCAAGTTATTCAAACGTGACTAAGTCCAAGTCACCTAAACCTCTGATCCTTCTCTCTGGAAATTCTTTTTATTGTGTGACTTTGCTTAATCTGTGCCTGGGAAACCAGTCCTTCTGGTTCATTTAAGGTCAAGGCATTTCAGGACATTCATTTAAAGACAAGCACACATCAAGCTCAGGCTTGTTTCTTTTGGTGATGTTTGTAGGTTCTGCAAGAAGGGTTTCCTTTGGCTTGTGAAAGCTCTAGAATGTGTCTCTTTGTGCAGGGGCCACACTCCTGTTCCTGCTGAACTGAGCCAGTGAATCAATACAACTGATATCAGCTCAGAAGGCACTGGAGCTCAGGTCCTGATCAGACACACACAACCCTATAAAGATTATCATTTCACATTAAAAAAATAAAAGGACCAAGTTAGAAAGCCAACTCTTACCTTTTCTGGACTGTGATTTCTTGATGACATTGATTATATTATTACACTTTAAATCTTTCATCTTTAAAGCTGATTTGTGATGTTAAAAAACTCGTCTTATTATCCGAGTGAGGCGGGGCTATCTGTTTGTTTGACCTAGAGTGTTTGGAAAACCTGTTTGAAAGTAGTATCATCTTTGCATTTCTATTTAGCAACAGCAGTCATGCTGAAATGCCACACTTTATCTTTAAGAATGATCATCTGCTTTCAATAAGATATTTTCTCACACAGAGATAGCTTCAGCCACAGTCACATGGGAGTCGTGTTCCATTTCAGCTTTGGCACATTTCTCTGTTTTTAAGCAAGATTTATCATTACCCATGTGTGTTTAATTATGATGTTGAACATTTATCATATTCAATTTAGATATGTTTGTTAGTCATTATGTTTGGCTGATGCTAATACCTGCCTTGTTAACATTTTGAAAAATGACTTGAGAAATTTCTATCAGCAGTTTATCCAAACTTATATTGTTCGACACCTGCATGACTTTCTTTGTACTGTGGGAAACAGAAGGGGAAACTTTTAATAAAGTTTAATGCTGCTCTTTTTTTATACAGAGAAATATATAAACCACAAATTATTCAATATTTAGTTTTGATTAAGGCACAAGCTCATAATCTCAATTGATTCCACATATTCAAACCACAAGAATGCACGTCATTGCAAGTTTGATTACTTCGGTGTACCAGACATTGATTTTGCATGTCTCATAATCAGTTGTGATATACTAAGATTTCAAAGCAAAAATTATATTTGAGTGTTATAGCAGACTGGAAGATTTTCAGTTACTGTTTCAGTTCATCACACAAAACTATTATATGGCTCCAAATGATGTGCAGCATTAACATTCTTAAAAGTATCTTCTGTTGTATTCCATACAAAGAAAGAAAGTTATACAGATTTCAAATGTCACAAGCTTGAGCAAGTGTTGATAGAAACGTCATATTTGGGTAAAATATATTTATTTACAAATATAATTGGAACACTACACTGTAAAAAAACAATTTGCTGAGTCAACTTAAAATAATTTGTTACCTGGCTGCCTTAAAATTTTATGTTCAGTCAACTCAAAAAGAAAAGGTTTAGTCAATTTGAAATGTTAAGTTGTACTAAGTGACAACTAAGATATTTGAGTTGATTCAACTTAAAATTTTAAGGCGGCTGGGTAACTTACCCAGCTTTTAAGTTTAACAAAACAATATTTTTTGTTTAGTAAACTCAAATATTTAACAACTTAACACTTCAAGTTGCCTAAACTTATTTAGGTTGACTGAACTTAAAATTTTAAGGCAGCAGAGTAACAAATTCTTTTAAGTTGACTCAACAAATTGTTTTTTTTTTTGTTTTTGTTTTTTTTGTTGGTTTGTTTGTTTGTTGTTGTTTTTTTTACAGTGTACCCTTGTGAAAAATAAGTGCGCTTAATTGTGTTGAATGTGTACAGTGGTGTACTTCAAATCGTGAAGTATATTTAAAAAAAAAAAACTGTACTTGCAGATATTATAATATTAATGAACATACAGGCCACTAAAGAGTACACTTTAATGACTGTTTAAGTACACTAAAAACACTCTTAACTGTAATAATGTTGAAATAAAAGGTTTAAAACTTAAGTACATTATACATTTTTAATAATCTTTTGCACTTTAAAAAGTTAAGATGTGTTGATTAACATACTAAAGCACATGGAAATACTTGATTATAATTGTAACTGTAGTATATTTTATATTATATCTAAGGTTGATATAATTTAAGTGTACTAAATTGCAACTTCATTGTTACAAATGTGTGATTATAAATATATTTAACTTTTTAACTGTCACCCTTAAGTCCCATTTCCATGGTGATGTAATGTCTGATTTTATTTTTTTTATTTTATTTTTTTTTCACAAGATGAATTTTGAGGTTTTAAGCTTTCAAATGATTTATTTCTGATGATTTCTAAAACGTGATAGGGAAAAAAAAAAGGTAATGAAAAAGACTTTTTGTGACAAAGGTCAAAATGATGTAGTTATGATGATGATATAGATTAGGATCTATTTGTAATATAGTGAAGTAAACGTGGGGGATGGGTAACAGTTAAAAGGTTAAATAAATAACATACAAGTTTCAATAGAAATGGCATTAAAGTATATTTTAGTTTACCATAAATCCTAGTCGGTACATTTAGCAGTGCACTTCAAATATATTTAAAAGTAATTATAAAATGACATATAAATATGTACTTAAGTCCTACTTAAAGCACTCTAAAGTTTAGCTAATTGCATTTAATATAGTTTTTTGAACTATAATACATTTACATTTAATTGCAGTTAACATGTGATTAAGTGTTTTAAAGTATATTCTTTTCTTAATAAGTATTCTTTTTAAAAGTTTGCTAAAGTGTGCTTATTTTTTACAAGGACTATCTACATATATATGTTGCACTGGAAAAAAAAAAAGAGTTGTTTCAACTTTAAAAAGTAAGTGTTTGTGCTGCCTTAAAATTTTACATTTAGTCAACATGAAATGTTAAGTTGTACTATGTGAAAATGTGGATATTTGAGTGGAGTTAACTCAAAAGGCAGCACGAACACTTACTTTTTTAAGTTGAATCAACTTTTTATTTTATTTTATTTTTAACAGTGTGGCATGTATACAGGGCATAACCTTTCCAACAGAAAAAAAATGCATTTTATTAGTTTCTTTTCAGGTGAAGAACTTAGCCACTGTGAACAAAAAAGCAAACTGTGCACGTTCACCAATCAGCTAAGCTCTGCACCCGCTCAGAACGACATCACAAATGCAGTTGCTTTGCTGTTCAAGTATAAACACCCTAATGGAATTCCCCGTTCTCATTCTGACATGTCAGGTGCCCTTTTTTCAAATTTCCTCCATTTTTGTCCATTTCCTCACGAACCGCTGGTAAGGCCATGGCAGTGTGGTAATCCCTGGCAATGTGATTTTTCACTACAGTCACAAATCAGCATGCCAGGAACCCACACAGCCACAACAAGCCGGTAACCCCCGCCGTCCCACCCCAACTCCTGCTTCTCCCATGCTTGGCTTAACTCTAGGTATTTCCCTAATTATCCACTACACCCAGATAAGAAACTTGATGCAATTTTCTCTCTAAAAAGGCAAGAAAGATAAGGGTTTTGAAATAGACAGTTAACATCACTTATTGCTTCCAATAAGATTAATTTGAGGTCTTTGTGAGGCAGATGTGGAGAAGAGGTGAGAAAAAGATGTAAATCTAAAAAAAATTGCATTGGGGAAAAGAATGTTATCTGAAGTTATCTAGAGTTATCTGAAGCTGTGTCAGAGTATAGTGATGTTCTCTGATGGCAACACCATACTGACAGCATAAAAATGTGTATTTGCATGGTACTCTTAGAATACCACAGTATTACCATGGTACATGTTAGGAAAAACATGACTATTTTGAAATAAGTGGTGTAGCAGTATGTGTGATTTGAATCACAGCCATGTGGGCTGATCGGATTTTACAGTTTAGCATTCCCTTCATTTATGCGTTTTATGCCACCCAAGTAGAGCGAACTTGATTAAGTCATTTTGAGAAATCATTAGTCTAGTGTAATCATGGGAACATTTTAAAATGCCTTTGAAGGATGTTTTATGAAAACCCATTTCCTATGATGTCCTCCATTTGGCTTTTCTCTCTATCTGATGTTTCTCATATCTAATTTGCTTTACAGTATGTGGGGAAGGAAGTGTAAAGGGTTGATGCCACATAAAACAAGGATGGGTCGAACAGACTGCATCAAATTCTTGCAAAATAAAGTGTAGTCTTGTGTGATGTGGAATCCATAAGCCTCACAAACTCCAAAGAAGGACTGTAATTCTCCAGTCTTTATGTTCCTCGATCTTCTGAAATGTCCAGCGATCCACGCCAGGAGGTTAATCGTGAAGTCCAGTGAGGTTTTTAGACTACAAAACAAAATAATATATAAATTAGAACTAAATGTCGAATTCAAATTCAAATCCAAAAAAAATACTAATAGTGATAAGCAGTGTTGGGGGTAACGCATTACAAGTAATACAAATTACGCATTATAATTGTATATTGAAAAAGTACTGAATGTCAAATTCAAATCGAAAAAAAAAATAACAATAGTAATAATCAGTGTTGGGGTAACACATTACAAGTAACGCAAGTTACGTAATCAAATTACTTTTTCAAGTAACTTGTAAAGTAACAAATTACTTTTCATTTTTAAAAGAACTGAATGTCAAATGTAAATCTAAAAAAAAATAAACAGCAATAATCAGTGTTGGGGTAACACATTACAAGTAACACAAGTTACACAATCAGATTACTTTTTCAAGTAACTTGTAAAGTAACAAATTACTTTTACATTTTTAATAGAACTGAATGTTTAATTCAAATCTAAAATAAATAATAGTAAAAATCTGTGTTGGTGTAACGTATTACAAGTAACAAGAGTTACGTAATCAGATTACTTTTTTTCAAGCAATTTGTAACAAATTACTTTTAAATTTTGAAAGAACTGAATGTCAAATTGAAATCTAAAAAAATAGTAATTATTAGTGTTGGGGTAACGCATTACAACTAACGTGAGTTACATATTCAGATTACTTTTTTAAGTAACTTGTAAAGTAACAAATTACTTTTATTTTTAAAAGAACTGAATGTCAAATTTAAATCCAAAAAATAATACTAATAATCTGTTGGGGTAACGTATTACAAGTAACGAGAGCTGTGTGATCAGATTACTTACGTTACTTTTTACTTACAAGTAACGTGTAAAGTAACAAAGTACATTTAAATTTTAAAAAAACTGAATGTCAAATTCAAATCTAAAAAATAATATTAGTAATAATCAGTGTTGGGGTGTAGTAACGCGAGTTACATAATCAGATTACTTTTTCAAGTAACTTGTATAGTAACAAATTATTTTTCAGTTTAAAAAGAACTGAATGTCAAATTTAAATCTAAAAAAAGATTAAAAAGTAACAATCAGTGTTGGGGGTAACATTACAAGTAACGCGAGTTATGTAATTGATTACTTTTTTCAAGTAACTTGTAAAGTAACAAATTATTTTTAAATTTTAAAACTGAATGTCAAATTCAAATCTAAAAAATAATAGTAATAATCAGTGTTGGGGGTAATGCATTACAAGTAATGAGATTTATGTAATCAGATTACTTTTTTAAGTAAATTGTAAAGTAACAAATTGCTTTTAAATTTTGAAAGAACTGAATGGCAAATTTAAATAAAAAAAATAATAGTAATAAACAGTGTTGGAGGTAATGCATTACAAGTAATGCCAGTTATGTAATCAGATTACTTTTTCAAGTAACTTGTAAAGTAACAAATTATTTCAAATTTTAAAATAACTGAATGTCTGAGAACTGAATTTAAATCTAAAAAAAAATAGTAATAATCTGTTGGGCTAACATATTACAAGTAACGAGTTGTGTAATCAGATTACTTTTTTTAAGTAACTTTAAATTTACAAGAAAATGTCTGAGTTACTTTTTCAAATAAGTAAATCAAGTTATTTTGTTTTCCCATTTATTCACTGACAGCTCTTCTGTCTCCATGTTGAGAGAAGCTGCACAGAGGCACTTGTGAGGCTCAGGTCAGGTGACAAAAAGTAATACAAAAGTAGTGTAATGCAGGCTGACCTTCATGCTTACTTATTTTTTCTAGAAATCATATGTTTTGCCACATTTGACAAATTTGAACAAACATACAAATTTGTAAAATTTGTAAAGTAATGACATTTTCCTGTGAAATTAGCAAAATCCTTGAATCACACAGAAAAGTAGTACCAACACTAATAACTACAATTACAGTTGTAACTCTGAATAAAATGTTCACATGTTTTTATTATTATAGGCTACAATTTTCATTAGCCAACACAATCTGATGAGCCTGAGTTGTTATTAGTGCTAGTAAAATATTTATGTTTATGGCTGTGTTTATGTTTATGGGGTCCCAAATTTATTATATTAATCTGTAAACTGTTTATCATATAATAGATCATATAATATTTCTGTTTGACCTCCTGAGGCAGACAGCCAACATTTTCTGAAAGTTAAGCGCCTCTTTCAGTGATACTGATCCCTATTCTCGTTCCAGCTGAGCTCTTTTATTTCTCAGCTCTTGACAGATATTGGGGCAGTGTGCTTCATCTGTGTTGCTTTGAGTGCAGTCCAGATTGTCTTTTTGAGGACATGACCTGTGGGCTTTGTTTGATAAGAATCTGTAATACTGTAATAATGTCATTATTGTGTCTGGAGCAGACCCTGATTACAGAGGCTAATCAAACGCTGCTTCCGTTCCACTTTGTGCAGCGTAATGCGGGTGTGGAGGGGTGTGAGTGAAGAAATGGCCTTCTGTCCTCGGCAGAATAGGAGGAATATTACATTACGTGATACATTGTGCATGCGGCTGTATCCTGCTCTTCGGGTATCGTTAGTATTATAATATTATTATTGATTATAGCTTTTGGTATAGTAACTTTGCTTGATACACATTTAGACTATATTTAGAAGTGACTTTAGGGAGGTATAAGATTTTAAACTAGGTTTTCCCAGCACAATCCCATGGCAATTAGTAGCTATTTTATGTCTTGGCAAATTGGTGACTAATTTTATGAATTTTTGAATGTTTTCGTATTTTTTGTGTTTATATTTGCTTGTGCATAATATGCATATTTGTTTCTAAAAATGGCATATTGTCATGTATATATTTCATGAACATAGTTCAAAATATACCAAAAATTGCCATAGTATGTTTCAAATAAATAAATAAACTACATTACATATATTTTGATACATGAGGGTTGAAACTAAATATATTTTACATGTCAAAAATATATTTCATAAAGTTTCACTGTTTACAGCATATATTTAGAATATATTTAAAATCTATTTTGGTCACAAAAATGGGGTTGGATTCCTCAACTGTGCATTCATCCTTCAAGCAAAATTCATACAGTTGCTTAGAAAAGTGATATCAACCAAGTCTAATAACTACGCTTACAGCTGTAAATCTGAGCACACTGTCCCCAGTTCCAGCTGTGTTGTAACCATTTTTTAACACTGGTTACTCTTTACCTCATATTTTGTTTAGCTGTGCAGAGTGATGCAAGAGAATTGCTTTAATGTGAGATGATTTATGAGCAATTGCATTACAGACATTTTTACGGTTGTCAGTCACTGAGAATTTATGAAACTATAAAGTCATGTGAAAGCTGCCTGCCAATTTTACTTTTATTTGCTCCAAGCACAAATTTGAACAGAAAGGTTTAGGGTGCTGGAGTAAAATCTTCAAATGTTCAAATGTTGCTCAAGAGACAATCAGAAGTTCTCAGTTAAATATCAAACTTCGTTTGAAAATAAATAAATTAGGGCTGTCAGTTTAACGCCTTAAATGTGATTTTATACAACAGTGCACTAAATAAGAAGTTGATATTGTGCTATATTTTAAACATTATATTATGTGTTTTTGCTCAATTTTGCAGAGAACATTAACTTTACCTTTAAAGCCATAGCAGATTGCAGGTTGCGCGTCTCTGAGCAGCACAGCGGTGTTTCTGGAAGAATCCGCGTTTTGAACGAATCGTGACTCATTAAGACATTTACCGCCACCTGCTGGCAGATTTAGTTTCTTGTTTAAAGTATAATTTCATTAAATACCCCCCAAAAATAAAATTCTGCCATCATTAACTCACCCTCATGTCATTTCAAACCTTTCTTTTGTGGAACATAAAATAAGTTATTTTGAAGACATAAATAAGGTATTTTGAAGCGGGTTTGGTTACCAGTGACTTTCATTATATGAACAAAAAATAATAATTTCTCAAATTATTTTTTTATGCTCCATAGTTTACGTTAGACCGTTGCAGCCTAAATGTTTATGTATAATACATTTTATGCTGAATCAAATAAAATATTTATTTTTAAAGCTACAATTTGTAATGTCTACTTGCTACTTTCTCATTAAACACAAATATAGCTTTAAATAATCTTTTGTGGGTATTTTCACAGTCAAATTTATTTTTTGATTGATACGCAGTTAATTAGATTAATTAATCAACACATCACGTAATTAATTAGATTAAAAATTTTAATCAACTGACAACTCTAAAATAAATAGATAAATAAATGAAAATAAGTATATTCTTATTCTTATTCTTATTAAATTCACAAAAAAATGAATGATTGTTGACATACAAGATTGTATATATATAAAACTATAAAATATAAAATATTTGAGTTCACACTGAAAACTTAATTTCAATTTTATTTTCAATTTCAAAAATTTCGTAAAATTTGAGAACAGTCTGTGGCGTTATCAAGATCATGTTGTGATTACTAGGGTCTTTTTACAAAATTCAAGAAATCTCATTTGTGATTTTTGTGATATTCCAGTAATTTAGCTAAAAATATTTAAGTCTGTTCCTCACACAAAACTGCAATAAAAAGTGTAGGATTTCCTTTAAATCTGTTTTCCCTCAGAAATTGCTTGTAAATTTAAATAACAAAAAATGACAAAGAAAATGCAATGAACACATTAAAGTATCGCATGAAATTCTGAATTAAAAAGACTATAGTAGTATTTTCTTGGAAAGTATTACTTGAATAAACTTTGTTATATTTACAACTTTGAAAAGTACACATACATATTGTATGTCTTCAGAAGAATTATAATATTGTAAACTAGAAATTAGAAATTTTTCTAATATTTTTCTGATTTGCTTTGTTTTTTCTTCTTCTTCTTCTTCTTCTTCTTCTTCTTCTTCTTTTTTGGCATTGTGAAATGTTATAGCTCAAAGAGCGACATGGACATTTTTCAAAAATTCTCATTTTGTGTTCTACACTCTTATAAATAAAGGTTCTTTATTGGCATTAATGGTTCTAAGAAGAACCTTGAACATCCATGGAACCTTTCAAATGCAGAAAAGTTTCTTTAGATTTTTAAAATGTTTTTAAAATGGTTCATGTATGAACTCTTCACTGAAAGGTTCTTTGGGGAACCAAAATTGGTTCTTCTGTGGCATCACTGCAAAAACGCCCTTTTGGAACCTTTATTTCTAGGAGTGTACATTAATAAATAATGTTATTTTTGGGGTAAACGAGTTCTTTCTATTTCTCACCTACATTTTGTAACTCTTTCGATTTTAAAATAAGTCTCCTCCATCCAACATTTGATGAGTAGTTGTTCATACATCTCAAACATCTCAAACACAGTTGTCCAAACATCTCAATCCTGACCTCCACACGTTATCCTTTGTTTCCCTGCTGTTTTTCTGCCTTTCAGCGGCCCTCACTACCCTCACCGAAGGTTTTCCTGATGGTCTGTCCCGGGAATTAATGACTGCTAATGAACAAGGGGGCCAAGGCCAAAGCAAAGTGCTAGGAAATGATCTGAGAAATTACAGTTCCTGTCTCTCAGTGCCTCCATTACCAACGTGAACGTGCACCCTCTGCACTCTTTGTACAGGGAAACAACACTGATCCTCCCCCATCAAGCCCACTCATCCTGAACACATAACAGCCCAGACCCCTCACTCACTCAACCCCAGTCTAACCTTATCATGTGAGAGAGCTGAGATTAGAGGACTTGGCCCCTCGTTCAAAGCAGAAAAACAACATTGCCTCTCTGGCCACGAGTCAAGGGTGCTAGTTTAAATTAGAGCGCAGCCTTTCACACTTGACATTTAGTGTGGCACAGTATATCTTCACCTTATTTCCACCTCGCCCCCTCCTGAAAGTCCACACCCCCCCTGAGTCTTATTAACACACACAGACTGTGTTTAGCTTGGACTGGAGTACTCATTAGACTGCTTAAATCAGCATGACTTCATAATGGTTTTATGTTCTCTAAGAGGTAGGTAAAGAAGTCTGTGCAGTCGCTGCTGTGAGTTGTAACTGTTGGTGGGATGCCACCCATGCAAGACCAAGGCTACGTCTTAAAGGGTGCGGCTGGTCCGGGCCTTGTCACCATCTGAACTCATATTAGATAGGAAAAGCACTGATTTCCTTCCTTAGAACTGAGAATCATTCTAAATGTTTGATTTTTAGATGCTGGTGTTCTATTTTTGCTGTCTTTTGTGAAAAAACAGTGCACTTAATCGTATTGAATGTGCACTTGTAGTGTACTTAAAATCTTAAAAGTATACATTTATAAAAATGTATTTGAAAATAATATATCAGTGAAATAAAAGGTCGTTTAGGTGTATTTTTAGGAGTACATTATTGTGACTAAAAAGTGCACTTTGTAATAACGTCAAATTAGCATTTTTTTTTTTTAAAGTACACTTCCAGTCAATAGTTTTTGGACAGTAAGATTTTTTTATGTTTTTTTTTTTTTTTTTTAAAGAAGTTTCTTCTGCTCACCAAGCCTGCATTTATTTGATCCAAAATACTGTAAAACAGTATTTTTTTATATATTTTTACAATTTAAAATAAGTGTTTTCTATTTGAATATATTTTAAAATGTAATTTATTCCTGTGATCAAAGTGAAATTTTCAGCATCATTACTCCAGTCTTCAGTCTTCATGATCCTTCAGAAATCATTCTAATATGCTGATTTTCTGTTCATTTTTGTTAATATTATTATCAATATTTAAAACAGCTGAGTATTTTTTTTTCAGGATTCTTTGATGAATATAAATATATTTTTTTATAATTTCCTTTTTTTTTTTTTTTGGAAAGAAATTAAACAAATTAATATTTTTATTTATTAAAAGTGAATATAAAGACATTTATAATGTTACAAAAGATTTCTATTTCAGATAAATGCCATTCTTCTGAACGTTCTATTCATCAAAGAAACCTGAAAAAAATCTACTCAGCTGTTTTCAGCATAATAACAATATTAATAAGTGTTTTTTGAGCAGCAAATCAAAATATTAGAATGATTTCTGACAGATCATGTGACTGGAGTATTGATGCTAAAAATTCAGCTTTGAAATCACAGGAATAAATTATTTTTTTTAAATATATTCAAATTGAAAACAGTTATTTTAATTTTAAACAGCTATTTTAATTTTCATAATTTTACTGTTTTTGCTGTACTTTGGATCAAATAAATGCAGGCTTGGTTGAGCAGAAGAGACTTCTTTAAAAAAAAAAAAAAAAAAAAAAAAAAAAAAACAACATTGACTGGTAGTGTCCAATGTTTTAATATTTTTATAATGTTTTAAAGAAGTGCAATTATTTAGTACTTGATCATAATTTTAACTGTAGTCTGTTATTTAAATATACCTTGTAATACTATGTAATGTAATTAAAGTAAAAAAAGCTGCAATGTCATCATTAAAATGTGTAATTACAAATATATTTAAATACAAGTTTCAATAGAAATTACATTAAAGTATATATTAGTTCACCATAAAATCAGTAAATTTCACAGTAATCTTTAACCATGTTTCAAAGACAATAAAAGTAAATATGAAACTACATACTTAAGTCATACTTAAGCGGTTCACTGGAAAGTTTGGCTAACTGCATTTAATTACACATCACACTGAAATGGTAGATGCTTATAATAAGATTTAGAAGTACAAAAAACTGTTATTAGAAGATATAAAGAATATGTCATAAACTCCCAAAGAAAATGTTCTTTCATAGGTTAGAAGACATTTATTTTAACTTAAATGTTTCTCTTAAAACCCCTTATGTGAAATCAAAATCAACACAAACTAGAAAATGATGAACATACAGAAGGAATATAGAGTTATAGAGAACATGCATTTCATAAGTGGGATTTGAGTTCATATTTGACTGCAGACTATCAATATCTTGAGCACATTTTGAGATCTCACTGGAATCTTTGATGACATTAATACTGACTTCTTCCCGTAGGAGAGAAATATAAGAAGCATGAAACTTAAGAAAACATCTCAGTTTGCTCTCAAAATCATTTCTAACAAGAACTAACAGTTTGTCATTTTGCTTTCCTCTGAGAAAAAACCTCTGAGGACATTATAGAAAGCAGGAATCTTTACCTTTTTATAGCCTCTTTCAGCTTCTCCGGGATCGAAGCAGAACGGACTGCCTAACAGAGACAAACGAGAAGAGCGGATCGTAGAATCCGAAGGAAACTCCCCACTGTTTACCCCTGACTGGCTCGGCCAGTCTTCAACATCATCCCTTCATACCGCTCATTATAGCTTCAGCCCACTCCGGTTTCACAGAGACGCTCCAGCATCCAGCAGTGAATGACTCTGTGTGTGTGAGTGTGTGTGTGTGTGCTGAAGGAAACTGGCAGTAATCCTGTAAAAAGTTCCTCAACTGTGAGCCTTACTGTAATCAAATGCGAGGCTCATAAAGGAGAACATGAGCTTTACTCATCGCTGCTTTTGCTGCCAGTCCCACCCTTTTGTCTGCTGGATGCCAAGCATTGTTGCTCTCTGCTAGTCTGCATTTCTCCCTCCGAAGGTTAAAGTTAGAAATTTAAACAAAGCCCTAACCTTAATTAATAAACTTCATCCTGCACTATTTACGCAACAGATATATGAAACATCATGCTACTTATTGACAGAAAGTGTGCTATTAAGTTTGTAAATGATGAAATGTACAATTTATGTCTCCAACAGATCCAATATCCAATAGATTTACCTTGAAGGAGAGACCAGCATGTCATAGCAACACTCTAGGAATTATGCAAAGCACCATAAAAGTTTAGAAAGCTTTAAAGTCTAGTTAGTGTAATTGTAGTACACTTGTAGTCCAGAGTGTGACGAAAAACTAGCAGGAGCCTGAAGCCTAATCATGTGTGTAATGTGTAACCTGAACGTTTTGCCTTCACCATCTCATGCTTTTATGTAGTCATTGTGTGGATCTTAATCCTGTGCACAAAGAGTAATGAGAGCTTTGGACACAGAGTAACATCATATCCTGTTGTGTTCGCAGAATACTCTGACAGAGGATTCATTACACGTTCTGCCTCAGAGCTCAGTTCATCACCTGAATACAGTGCAGTGGATCACAATAGTGCCAGTGTATGGTTGTTTTACAAATATCACACAGCTTGCTTGCCCATGTACAGCATGTCCATGGTCACAGGGTGTTGCTATATAGTCACTAGGGCGGTTTCTAGATGCTTACATACTGGCCAAGTGAAAAGACCCCATACCCAAATCTCTATGCTCTTCTTGTTTATGCATGTGGGTAGATAATAGGAATTGTTTACCCATTTTATCATTGTAAAAATCAAACAGGTTATAAAAGTAATAAAGCACCTATTCTTAATAGGCTGTAAAATTTGAAGTGTCATTCATATATGTAGCACAAACGTGCATGATTAGTTTAGCATTGAATATCACCACAATTCTGAATCTAAATGGGTCAATAAATAAATGCAAATAAAAAAAAAGAAATATAATTTAAAATGTGTTTGTCAAGTTTTAGTATTTTCATTTATTTCACTTATTTTATTTTCAATTATTTTTATGTAGGTTTTGCATGGTTTTAAAAATAATTATGTTTCATTTTCAGCAAAAAAAAAAAAGCATGACACTTTAGCATCAATAATAATATAATAATAATAATTAGTAGTAGTAGTAGTAGTAGTATAAGTATTATTTTTCTTATCATTACTGATGCTAAAGTATCATATGGTAACCATCAAGTAAATAAAGAAATGCAAAAAAAAAAAAAAAAAACTACTAAAATGTAAAATTAATGTATCATGTTTTACTATTTCCACTTATTTCACTTAGTTTAGTATTGTATGGTTTTAAAAATAAATTAGTATAATATCAGCAATAATAATAACAATAATAAAATAATATGACACTTTAGCATTGATAATAATAATAATAATAATTATTATTACCATACCATATGAAATGCCTTGCCATAAAAAAGGTCAAATTATTTGATATTATATCAGAGAGTTATTGACAATACACAATAATGATAATAAAACACTATGTCAAACTACTTCTTCATTTAAAACTAATTTAATTCTATTGCAGTTTTGTTCATTATGTCTTCAAGACAGTTGCATTACCCTGAAATCACACCAAAAAATACCAAAGTTTATTAAGAAATTTAAATAATTTGACAATAGCAGAGCTGTATTTATGGCATTGTATAAATTGCATTTTGTATGTAAACCATTTTTAGATAAACTGACAACACCAGTCAGAAAGAAAATGAATATCATGTTATGTAATGTGTCAGTTTTACACATTGTTACATTATGAAATGATTCATAGTGCAATTTGTAATTCAATGCATTGTTAAAATGTGCATTTATCATGCATTAGAGTAAACATCTATGGTGTGTTTTTTCTTTCAGGTCAAACTACTTTTTCCATATTTAAGTGCTATAATCAGGTCCCTGGTTAATTTTGGTAAGCTTTTCTCTGCAAAAATCGATCCGCTCAGATTTCGCTCCCCCAGTGATGTAGAAAGATGATCTTATCACAATATTACCTCCCCTTAATCTGCACATGTCCACCAGCTGCACTGTCATTTTGTTTTCGCAAGTGACAACGGTGTAGCAGTTCTAACGCCATGGTGAAAGTTAGAGTAAAGCAGGCTAACCGTTCATTCGTTGGCTGCACAAATGAGCACAGAACACTATTTAGAGTCCCAGCCTCAGAGGAGACAAGAGAGCAGTGGATTTATTGATTTATTTACTGCATATTACGCTGCTGCCACACAGATGTAATATAAACATAATTTATTTCCCAGCTGTTTACTTTCACAAACATAGCCAACAGTTTTTGTAACTCCTGTGTTTTTCACATAAACTTGTGTGTATTTGGCCATTTAAGCGCAATAAGACATAAAAGAGAAATTAGTTTAGTACTCACATGCCGTGTTACAGCCGCTTTTTGTGTGCGTGATTCGCTCAGAAAACCCTATATCAGAAGTTTAAACTAAAATGGCTTTAAAATGCATGATTTCAGTGCAATAAACATGATAATCAAAACCAAACAGATGTTTTTTTTAGCAGAGTATCTTGAGGTATAAGCTGTGAAGGCACAGCTCTATTCTGGAAAAAGGGGGCGGAGAGCAGCAGCTCATTTGCATTTAAAGAGACAGGCATGAAAACAGCGTGTTTCTGCTTCCACTCAAAATAGGCGTTTTCAAAATTATATAACAAATGATCTGTGGGGTATTTTGAGCTGAAACTTCACAGACACACTCTGCATACACCTGAGACCAATTATCGGTTTGTAAACGTTCGGGATGCACGAGCATCATGTTTGCAGAAAACCCGGGAGAGATAGCCTTTACGGCTAGAGAATTACACGGATACGGTACAAAACAGTTAGATTTAAAAAGAATATAGATTATATTGATTAGATGTCATTTTCAAAATGTTCTCTGCATATTACAAGAGCTTGTCACCCAGCAATAAGCACTGTTATTCAACGAAATTGACGTTAGATAGTGGGATAGTCTTACAGATCCGAAATAGGGATGACGTTTTTGTGGGCGGTTCGAGTAGCAGTCTATGGTGCCATGGAATAAAAGAATAAAAAAGGTAAATTTGTTTTTATTTTTCAAATTATATCTCCCAATTCTAATAAGGAAAAACAACTCATCATTCTCTCTTTTCCCCTCGGCTCAGAGTTAATATCCCACACTTCTGGCTTTTTTCCCCTCAGAATTAACAAACTCACTATTTTTGAATGTCTGAATTAGAAGTCTGAATTAGGAGATATAAATTGCATTTGCAAGAAAAAATTAGATAAAATAAATACATTTTATGTAAAATGTTAATAGTAATTGTCACGCTGTGTGTAGAAGGAGACGTAGGAAAACAAAATAAAACAAAAAATCTTTAATAAACTCCACAAAAGGTACATCCAGACAGGAACAGCAGGGAAACACGCCAACATAACTTTAAGATCCGACGGCAAACACTGAACTGAATCCAACTAATAAAGGGGTGCTAACAATACAAGGACAGGTGTGGGTGATTAACCAATAATGTCTTAACAAGGAACGGAAGAGGAAAGACCATATATGGGTACAGAAGGGAGAAACCAACATAAACAGTCCACAGGGGTGTGACATTACTCCCCCCTCCCGGAAGCGGCAATCTCGCGCCGTAGAAAAAACAAAAACAAAGGAGTGGATGTGGGAAGGTAACAAAAAGTCAGTGTAGGAGAAGGGCTCAGGCGGAGGACGGACTCCCAGGAGGAGGACAACAAACAAAGTCCAGGGTGGTGACGACGGAGGGAGGAGCCAGGGAGAAGACAGAAGGGACTCGGAGCAGGAGGAGCCAGGCGAGACCCAGACCACAGCCATGATGGTAGCCAATGGCAGAGCTGACGGAGGGAGGAGCCATGGGGGTGAAAGGGCTGATGACTCCAGGGGGCCGACCGACGGCGGCAGAGCAGGTGGAGGTGGAGCCTGAGGCGGAGACGGAGAGCCGATAATCTTGGGTGACACAGAGGATCCGGAGGGCCAAGGCGGAGCCCAAGGCTCTGGCGACCGAGGCGGAGGCAGAGATCCAGAGGTCCGCAGCAGAGCCGGAGCGACAGAGGCTTGAGGTGGAGCTGGAGGGAGGGAGGAGCCCAACGGAGCCGGTGGGATGGAGCGACGAGGCACAGCCGGAGGAGTGGAGTCCTGAGGCGATGGCGGGATGACGACCGACCAAGGCGGAGCCGAAGGGACGATGGAGCCCTGTGGAGCTGGTGGGCTGACGGGCGACGGTGGAGACGAGGGAGCTGAGAGCAGGGGTGGAGCCGCTGAGTCGAAGGGCCGAGGCAGAGTCCAGGACTCAGAGGCTGGAGGCGGAGACAAGGGATCCTCCAGCCATGACGCCAATGGAGAGTGGCAGACCCGGCGAGCCCGCCGCACAGATGGTGGGCTGAGGGTGAGCAGCGGGGCTGTCAGGAGACAGCGGTAGTGGGACTGAGGCAGCAGGGCCAATAGGAGGACATAACAGAGGGAGGGTGGGTGGGAAATCCAGGCAGGCAGAAAGTTCAAGGCAGACAGATTGTTTGGGGTAGGCTGGAAGTTCCATATATATATCCTCAGAGAAATCAATCAAATTTTGTTCCACATTTAAATGTCCTAGATCCATACATCGCTCACCCTCAGCGGTGCAGTGGGCGGTGCTGTCCTCAGCACCCTCACGCCCCACTGGAACATCCACCGTCGCATTGTGGCCGGCTCTTGCACCTGGTTGGATTTGATAGGCTCAGGCACCGTAGCGATCTCTCACGCTGTCGCTCCCATTGGTGATGGCTCTGTCACTCTCGGCTCTGGCTCTCTGTCCATGGTGGGCTCGGGCTCTGGCTCCGCGAGTCGTGGTGTGGGTTGGCTGGGCTCTGGGTGGGCGGGTGGGCTGGTGGGCTGGTTCTGGATTGGGGCCGGACACTCTCCAGACACTGGAGGATCCCTTCCCTCCAGCTCAGTCCTGTGGTGTCTGGGAGGTCCACAGGACGGTAGTAATTGGCCCCAATCCAGAACAGAGAGTTGATGGTGGCATCGTCCAGCCCTGACCTCATTGCCAGCCTGCAGGACTCCCAGGCATACTCCGCGGGCTAGGGCGGAGAAGCGAGCGGCAACTTCCATATATTTAGGTCGGATCTTCTGTCACGCTGTGTGTAGAAGGAGACGTAACGAAATCTGATAAAAAGTCTTTAATAAACTCCACAAAGGGTACATCCAGACAGGAACAGCAGGGAAGCACACACCAACATAACTTTAAGACCTGACGACAAACACTGAACTGAATCCAACTTATAAAGGGGTGCTAACAACAGGTGTTGGTGATTAACCAATAATGTCTTAACAAGGAACGGAACAGGAAAGACCATATATGGGCACAGAAAGGAGAAACCAACATAAACAGTCCACAGGGGTGTGACAGTAATAAGTTTAAATATTATTTTTTGCTGTAACTGTAGGAATAATACGGTATGTCCCCTATGAATGGCATATGTGAATATTATGTAGACCTATTATTTAAATCAAATTCATGTTTTAAAAGTAGAGTAATCATAGCAGTTTTCATCCATAGTATGTTCGTTTAAATGTGTTTAGCTTCAAATTGCGTCTTTGATGACAGTATTCTATAAAAATTATTTGCATTCTAATTTTGACATCAAAAGGCACAAAAATATTTTTTTCCCTCTTATTCCATGGATTTTACCCATTTACCTCCAATTGTTGCCAGCACTTTTCTGCAACCACTACGCACGCGCACGCAGCTGCAAGTGACGTCTATAGGTCTCGTTTAAGCTGTCGACGTATAGATAGCCTAGCTAAACAATAAGAACACATTCGGTTTAATGGCACACACATTTGAAGGAAACTCTATCGCCCCCTTGAGTACTGGAGTTTGTTACAGCCACAGAGTTAAAAGGTTCATTTAAAAGAGCTATATGACTCATAGTCATACATTTATATTAGAAGGTAACACAACACTAGTACTTACCACTCTTAATCACATTAAAATTCAAAACCTGATGTAATTAAAAAGACATCCACAATGAAAAAGGAAAACCTTGACCTAGTGACTTAATCAGATCAGAGAATGGAGAATGGGGCGCCTGACGCCTCTGTGTCGTCCTCTAAATTGGGCTTTATGAGTTTGCATTGTGCTGTTTGTGCATTAATCTTACCCCACAACAATTCAATGAGCGATTTGTTGCCGTGTCCTATGTGACACAATGCGTCTCATTCACCACCCGCTCGCTGTGTGGGAAGTCCGGGCCACTCTGTCTCTCTCTCCCTCTCTCTCTCTCTAACTGTCCTGAGCGAGTACCAGGCAAATAGTTCCTTTCATTCTTTATACCAGATGCATCAAGCATTCATTGTTATTTCAGTTACATTTGTGTACAAGATGTTTATCACACACGTGGATTTAATCACCATTGTTTAGAAAGTCAAACTCTGATGAGTAAACTCCGGTGTCATTGATTATGAACAAAAGACTACGGTTGTTTGTTTGCCACTGGAATAAATCTCCTTCTAATAAACCAATAGTATCTCCAAAGCACAATGAAAACTTGGTAATGCATTCCTTTAAGTTGATGACTTCAAACGTCTGGTATTCCCATCCTGCCACTGCCACAGACGGAGGGCAGACCAGTGGGCGTCTTCCAGAAGGAGCTGCACCCAACGCCAGACCATGTAAGGCCAGCCAACGTGCCCAAAAATAAATATCAAAGATCACTGGGAGAGGGTGGGAGAAAGGGATGTAGAAGGAGAGAAAGAAACAGAGCTTCGCAGATGTTTTCAACTTGTCAGGCACGCCGCCGCCGCTGCCGCCGCTCGGCCGTGCATGCGGTCCATATGTGCTTCTGGCTGTATGTGGAGGATCACAGAGCATTTCTGTCTGTCTGCGTGCAGCAAAACCCAGTGTAGTTAATGGGATCGCCCCACTCTACTGCCACTTTGCTCTTCTGCTTTGATAGGCCATGTGGGCCGCCTACTTTAATGTAGTTAGTCTGACCTTCCTGCAATTTCAACACTTTGCACATTAAAATAACAAAGTCCAGATGTCTGATTACCGGGATCCACCAACCCCTTTCAACCTTTGCACTCTGTTCCACTGAAAACATGCAATACAGTTAATTGCTGGAAAATATGGTGCTTCCAAAGAATGATGGTGACATAGAAGTGACTATTATCCCATAAATGAAGTCAGTTCAATTGGCATGCAATACAGTATCTATAAACTGTTGGCTAATCTTTCATCCCAGTACAATTTGTAATATAACGTACAGTCATGGCCAAAACATCGCCACCCTTGCAATTCTGTCAGAAAATGCAACCCTTCTTTCAGAAAATTGTTGCGGTTACAAATGTTTTGGTAATCACATGTTTATTTATTTATTTTATTATTTTTTTTTTTTTTTGCATTGAAACAAAACAAAAAAAATGAGAAGAAAAGTAAAATCTGATTCAATTCCACACAGAACCCAAAAAATGGGAAAAAATAACTGAAATTGATTGCTTCTTGTAACCATGAATGAGTTTCTTACACCTCTCTACTGGAATTTTGGAGCACTCTTCTTTTGCAAACTGCTCCAGGTCATTCAGATTTGAAGGATGCCTTTTCCCAACTGCTGTTTTGAGATCCACAGGTGTTCTGTAGGATTCATATCTGGACTCATGGCTGGCCATTTCAGAGCTCTCCAGCGCTTTGTTTGGAACCATTTCTGAGTGCTTTTTGAAGTGTGTTTCAGGTCATTGTCCTGCTGGAAGACCCATGACCTTTGGTGGAGACGCAGCTTCCCTTAGCGTCCCTTTTCAAGGGATAGTGTGACACTGTTGTACCCTGTGTCTGCAGATCAGCTTGAATTTGTTTGGGAGTTAATCTGGGTTCTTTATCCGCCATTGGAACAAACCAGGGAGGTTAGCTACAGCGCCATGGGCTGTAAACCTCTTGATGATATTGCATACAGTGGACACAGGAACAACACAGGATCTCTGAAGTTGGACTTGTAACCTTGAGATTGTCCATGTTTTTCCAAAGATTTTTCTCTCAAATCCACAGACAACTGTTTACACTTCTTTCTTTTCTCCATGCTCAGTGTGACACACAACACAAGGGTTGAGTCAACTTTTCTCCATTTTAACTAGCTGCAAGTGTGATTACTATATTGCCCAGACCTGTTACTTGCCACATGTGTGTCTAAATACAAATTACAGGATCCGGTTTTTGAAGTTGTAGGAGAAAATAAGATGGAGTTTTTTTGCCATACTCTATTATATGACAGCCATTATATGACTGACACGCTGGCTGTTGTGAACACACTCAAAAATTATAAAATTATAGAGATAAAAAAAATTATATAAATACTGTTTAGTTTCTTGCACCTCAATGTATCATCACGAGCCACGGGGTTTAATTTGTTTTGTACATGTTTTTTGACTCTCAAAGCTGTGGACTGCCATCATATGACTGACAGACTGCAGTGATTTGAGTTAAAAATCTTTGTTTGTGTTCTACTGAAGAAACCAAGTCACCTACATCTTGGATGCCATGGGGGTAAGCAGATAAACATCAACTTTTTATTTTTGGGTGAACTATCCCTTTAAGCATGGATTATTTGTTCACCTCAAGACTAGCAAAGTGCGCTGATAAAGTAAATAACTTTAATGACTTTAATGATGTTTTTACTGCCTTTCTGGGCTTTGAATATGGTAGTTCTGTTCATGTCTATGCAGGGTCAGAAAGCTCGGATAAATATCTTAATTTGTGTTCTGAAGATGAACAAAGGTTTTACGGGTTTAGAACGACATCAGGGTGAGTAATTAATGACAGAATTTTCATTTTTGGGTGAACTATCCCTTTAAGTACCGTCTCACCCCCTTATTATAGCCTATTACATAAGCTATTCCATATGTTTCCTCAGCTAGGCTGAGGAAAAATGGGGCCTGGTCAGGGTGTTCTTGAATGCATTATCACAGTCTTCTGAGTTGTCACTGTATGTGAATGCATGACATCCCCTCCTTCCCCTCCTGTGCACGTGGGAATATGAGTGCCTGAAATAAACGAAAACTCATACGGCCATCTAGTGTTCAATATTGGAATTACTTCAACCTCTGCAAGACAAATCTTGTACTCATCGAAAAAAGTAAGTCTAGTAACTCTAAAAAAATGTTTCTTTTAAAGGAACTTGTGTCATAATTTACTCAACCTCGTGATGTTTTATTTCAGGAAATAAAAATTAGGCCATTCTGCATCTATTAATTCTTAATAATGTGAATATTAGACGAAAAAAACACAAGACAAAAAACACATAACCTAATTTTATACCGGGATATATATGTATATTCATTCATTAATTTATTTATTTATCCCTCCCTACCTATTTCAGAAAGCTAAAAATATTTGTTTTTGTGACACACATTATATTATCAACGCAATTATTTAAATGTCTGTATAGTTTGTGCTTATAGTGCATTTCAAATTTTTAAAACAGCAGTGTCTGACCGCGCTTTTAAGAAGATTCTATATGACGACACAGTTGAACCACCAACGTTCTAATTCAAAGCAGTTTTTGAAATATTTTTCAATAATTTTTATGTAGAGTACTTTTTTATTATTTATTTTAGGTCTAAATATCAACTTAACAACTGGATAACAACAACAGGATTCGAAGATGAACCTGGACAGGAACCATATCAAACAAATACGAAGTTAAGTTATGCAGATCTTCCTGTGTTTTGGATGTTTGATACTTGTTTAATACAGTTCACTTGAGTAAATAATGGGTCAAATAATGATAAACATAAAGGGACTATTATAGAAAAAAAATTGTGATTCATTCAATTTTACATTGTCATACAGTATGTGCATATGATATCCTAACAGAAAACTCAAAAGCTCAAGAGGGATATCCCGTGTTTTCATTCCACTGCTTGGTTGTGCCAAGAGAAAACGGTTAGGTAAAATAAAACTCTAGGGTTGGGTGAATGCCAGCAAAGGTGAGTAACGTTCATCTCTACTGTACTGTACAACCTGTGTGCTGTTTATCTGTTATCAATTATTACAGTAATAACTGCCTTCATGTTGCAAGAGGAAACACAACCATACAATTGCTACATGCAAAAAAAAAAAAAAAAAACAGGTGAGATCTTAAAACTCAGGAAAAGCATAGGTGATTAACATTTATCAAGGATCTCCACTGTACAACCTGTAGTTTAAAATGAAAGCTACTGTATATCATGTACAATATTACAGTAACATGGGGTGTTCACTGCCTGCATGCTGCAAGAGGATACAGTCAACTGAGGTAAAATAAAATTTGGTAAATGCCAGATTAAAATAAAAAGCAGAGGTGAGCAGTATTTTAAACCATCTTTATTCTCGTTTGCATTTGATCCAATTTGTCATTTTTCTTTCAGTAGAAATAATAGTGAAGATCACTGCCTGATATTGTAATCTGAAGAGACATATACTGTAGAAGCCTGTCCACTGAGGTAAAAAATAAAGTCTGGTAAATCCCAGATTAAGAAAAGTGAGTAATATTTTTTTTAAATGTTTTTGTTTTGGTTGTTGTACAACCTGTAGTTTGAATTGATACTGTGTTAATCTTTTTTACATTCGGTGCAATACTGAAGATGACTGCCTAGTCAAGGTAAAATAAAAATAAAATTTAAAATAATTTTTTTTTTTTTTTTTTGCCGGTAAAGAGGAAACATCTTCAGAATTAACAGATATGTGCACAACTTGAAGTTTAATATGCACTGTATGTGTTTGTCATTCATTACAATAGTGATGTTTACTGCCCTGATGTGAAAGGAAACTTACTGTATGTTATCTGCTGAGGTAAAACACAAATGTGGTAAGTGCCAAATTAAAAACAAAAAAAGGGAAGAAACAATTAGTACACAGGTTAGTAATTTCTCAAGTACATCTGCTTTTTTATTATGCAACCTGTAGTTTGGTTTGATACTAACATTTTTGTCATTCATTATAGTGAGGATGGCAACTGTCTGGATGTTAAAAACCTGTTAGTAACCTGTTAGTTGAGGTAAAGTAAACTCTGGTGAATGCAAGAGTTCAAATATATTTGCTGTCTGATATACTACCTGTATTTGGATTGATACTGTATATCTTTTGTCATTTATTACAGTAGGGGTAGTCAGTAATACCTGGATGTTACATAAGGAAACACTGCTAGTCAAGTGAGATAAAATAAACTCTGGTGAATGGCAGATTAAAAATAAAAAGCTCAGGCGAATAATACTGATAAAGAATTTCCGCTCTCTATTGTCATTCACCACAATAGGGATGTTCACTGCTGGAAGGTACAAGAGGAAATGTAGTCTGTGCTTTGAGGTCAAATAAAACTCTGGTAAGAGTCAGATTAAAAAAAAAAAGCATTTTAAGTCATACTTTTCTAAACATCTTTGTTCTCTAGTGTAAAATCTGTAGTTTGAATTGATACTTGTATATATTTTCTCACTCACAGGGATAGCAACTGTCTGGATGTTGCAAGAGGAAATGCAGCCTGTCTGACACTGCCATTAGAAGGTGGTAGTCTTGAAGAGTGAGGAACCACCACATGACCCAACCATCCATTGTACTGTCCACCAGTGAACCTCCTTTTTGAAATGCTGTAAAGCAGCCCTGATCCTTCCAAAACGTTGGACTATAACAGGAATGACCTGGGTCATGCAGGATGTTCTGCTCCACTAGACCTCATCGGACTGTCTTTCTTTGTCAGATCTGTCAAAAGACAGGCTAAAAATTGCATCCAGGAAGCTAAAGGAATACACATAACTTGATATTAGAATTTGGTTTATTTGAATGATGTGAACACTATTTTCTGGACTCTGAAGGTGTGCATACGCAAACTGTTCCTGAAATGTTTAAGATCTTTTAAAATTAAGTTCAGTGGGATTGACTGTTGACTGTTGAATGAAGATTTTCAGACTGAATGAATCATCAGTCTGATTAATAATTAGATTATTAGATTACTATGTTGAATTTTAATGTCGACAGTGACAGGCCAAATGCATGAACCTGAAATTGAAATGCTTTATTGGTAGCGCTTTACAATAATTTCATTTATTAATCTCAGTTAATGTTCAATTCAGCATGTACTAATGCATTATTAAAATCACAAGTTGTGTTTGTAATTAGTTAATGCACTGTGAACTAACATGAGCTATAAACAACTGTATTTTTACTAGCTGACATTAACAAAGATTAATAAATAATAATTGTATTGTTCATTCTTCATTCATGTTAGTTAATAGATTAACTAATGTTAACAAATGACACCTTATTATAAAGTGTTACCACCTTTAAAACAAGTTTCAGTGACAGTGTGTATCGTTCAGATTCTCTGTTAAAACCTCTTTAAAAGAAATTACACTGTTTATTGTTGTTTACACAATAAAAAAAATGCCAGTGCATTGCAAGAAAAAAGGAGTATTAACAGAAATGTTGTAGTCGCATTTCTTTGTCACCTTATTTCTAAATGGGGTGTCGTGATTTGACTATACAGTTTTTATGTGATGCTTCTGTACCAAACTGTATTAAACATGCCTGTAAAACTGTGCTGAAGCTTTTAGCTGGTATGTTTTTAACATTAAATTCATGACACATATGAAACACAAAAATCTTTTAGGGATTCCAGTGTAAGGTTTCTTTAGTTTTGTGGCAAGCGTGAGTGATCTAAGATTATTGCAGCATAATATTTTAATGATTGTAACAACTAGTAGGCTAATATTATTTAAGATAGAATTTTCTTTTCTTTTGTTTTTTTTTTTTTTTAAAAAAGATCTATTTTTTGCCTTTATTGTGACAGGACAGATGAGACAGGAAGTGAAGTGGGAGAGGGAATGAGAAAGGTCCTCGAGCCAAGATTTGAACTCAAGACGCCTGGAGTGCAACGGCACTGTATGTCGGCACACTGCCCACACGGCTATCGGCGCCGACATTTAAAGCCCCCCTGTAGTGAAAATCAAGATTTTGGCGTTTTTAACCTGCTTTTAGACAAACTATGTGCCAGTCCATTAATCAACACCATTGCTGAGTATTTAATCCTTAAAACTGTAGTTTCCCAAAGGCTGTCCGAGAAATGCGGTTTGAAACAGCCCTTTTTTTGCTACGTCACAAACTTAAGTAACCAATCACATCGAAGGATAAATTCCTATCATTAGCATGCAAAATATACCAATAGGATTAACACAAAACAACTTTAACAAATGTTACAGTATCTCCAGTAGTTGTCCGCTAGTAAAAATATAGTTTTATCAGTCATTATCCGTGTTTCGCCATTATATCGCGTTTACTACAGTTAAGTTTGTGGATCAGGAGTCTCTGGCTGATGTGACTACGTGGGGGTGGGGCTAATTTGCATATTCGTATATCCGCGTATAGTAAATGAGGCGAGGGGGGTAGAGTTACATTCAAGCTGTTTTAAGGCATGAGAAAATTATTTTCACAAGAAAAAACATTTAAATATGTCAATTTGATGATCAAAGATGAGTTTTATGGGATAAACATTTTGACTACAGAGGCACTTTAAGACTTTAAAAGGGCTTTTTTTTTTTTTTTTTTACAGGGTAATAACACCATAGAGTGCCTTTCAACCCTCACAATACTCAAAAATTTTCTTAAAGTCTTAATTTCCCATTCGCTTTTTGTCATGTCATAAATAATAGACACTCAAGTACTATAGAAACATATTAGCTGAGCTCCCACACATTTGTTTTAAACAATCAAGAGCCATTATTCGAAGCATAAACCATAAGATACGTCCACCCTGTTATGGACATATATATTACTGTTAAATACATTTTTATTGCAACATTAAGATGCAAATTATTTTTTCTGAAAGGTATAATGTTCCTTTCCTAAACAGGGTAATTTGTTTGCTTTCAAATTATGAATACATAAAAGATTTTGATGTAAACCATGTGTTTTCAGGGTGGACATTTTGAGCTTCAATTAGCATATTAGCTTACAGCAAACTGTGACTAGCTAAATAGTTAGTCTGGTTATTGAAGAGAATTTTTGTATTTAAACGTACATACGATGAAAATACTGTATTCTAATCATTTGCGGCATATTTTATGCTGACAGGATGGACATGTTAAAGGAACACTCCACTTTTTTTTGAAATAGGCTCATTTTCCAACTCCCCTAGAGTTAATAAGATGTGTTTTACCGTTTTTGAATCCATTCAGCCGATCGCCGGGTCTGGCAGTAGCACTTTTAGCATAGCTTAGCATAAATCATTGAATCCGATTAGACCATTAGCATCTCACTATAAAATGACTAAAGAGTTTCGATATTTTTCCTATTTAAAACTTGACTCTTCTGTAGTTGCATCGTGTACTAAGACTGGCTGAAAATAAAAAGTTGCGATTTTATAGGCCGATATGGCTAGGAACTATACTCTCATACCGGCGTAATGATCAAGGAACCTTGCTGCCGTACAATGGGTACAGCAGGCGCAATGATATTGCACAGCCATCAACTCTGCCGGCTGCAACTCTGCATCAACACAAACTTAGTGCCGGTCACTTTCAGGTGCTGCGTAATATCATTGCACCTGCTGCATCCATGGTACGGCAGCAAAATTCCTTGATTATTACGCCGTTATGAGAGTATAGTTCCTAGCCATATCGGCCTATAAAGTCACAACTTTTCATTTTCCACCAGTCTTAGTACACGATGCAACTACAGAAGAGTCAAGTTTTAAATAGGAAAAATATCGAAACTTTTTAGTCATTTTATAGTAAGATGCTAATGGTCTAATCGGATTCAATGATTTATGCTAAGCTATGCTAAAAATCGGTTGAATGGATTCAAAAACGGTAAAAACACATCTGTATAACTCTAGGGGAGTTGGAAAATGAACCTATTTTCAAAAAAAGTGGAGTGTTCCTTTAAGCTTAGTAAAAGCAAGTAAGCAAACTCATACGAAGAAAATGTGTCAATTTAAAAGTCACCAACTTACTCACCTTAGCCGTTGAAATCCCCGCCACTGAAGAGATAAAATATCTGTTGTCCTGATGTCACTAAAGGGGATGGCCTTTTCTTAAAGGGGCGGATTCCCCAATATGACAGGGTGGATACCAATTCAAGGGACAAGGACAAACTCTTCTTTTTTATTAAATAAAAAATATATAATTTTTATCACCAAATGGCCAATACACTCAAATTGAGTGATCTTTTATTTAACAAAATATTAACAGGAGAACAAAATTTTTAAAATTCTATTATTTTAACTATATTCTACTTTCATTCAAATTTAATGAGCAGTGCATAGGACATAGCAAAATAACAAGTATCCTCCTACACAAAACTTAAAAAAATCTAAAAAAAATGTATCTAAAGAGCCAAGTAATGGTTTCGTTATGAATATAAAAACTTAGCCTAATATAACACACCTTTTCATAGTCATTTTAATGTTAAATTATCATGGCAAATGAGTTATTTATGTATGTTATAGGACACCAAAAGGCACCCAATAGTGATATTGACCCAAACACAAAACAGCATGGTTTGCTTTGTTAATGTAGCATACGTTTCAACAACTGCTTAACTGCTAAGTATCAATAACAAATGTCAATAATTTTAGATTGATTAAAAAAATAGGTAAATTGCAGTTAACTAGGATTCTACTGTTGTATACTTACATTGTTTTCCGTTCAAATTACATCTATGTATAAAGGAACAAGAACGCACACAAAATTTCCCTAATGAGAAAAAAAACATATTCAGAAGACATAAATATTCAGCGTGCAGTGCATGGCTCAAAAAGTAGACTGTGCGTGACAACGTTTTAGACATCACGCTTTTAGCTTACGCGTTGGACTAACTCTACTATTTCAGTCGTTAACAGTGCTTTTTTCTCCCACTGAAGTGAAAACATTTTTACAGTGTGTTTATGCTACAAGTAGGCTGCACTCTCTGCGCGCGTATCACGAACGTGAGTGCGTGCGCGTGGGCGGAGAGAGTTTGACAGTCAAAGTGAAGCTCGACACGCTCGTAAATGTCACTGAGAAACATGACTTAATATACATTTTTACTAATAGCCTACCATTTTTTTCTCAGAAAAACACTGAAGGTAAGTTCGATATGTCTATATTCTTTTCTTTTGTTTTCCATACTGCTTAATGCGTTGTTTAATGTAGTTAGCTGACATTCACGTTTCATATATGAGCTCTCATACACAACACACACACTCACACCGCGGTTTATTGATCAGAAAGAAGAGAAACATATTCTGTTTACAGTAACTGAACACATTAAAACGCTGAATATGTTTATTTTGTTTACTTAAAACGTTGAACGGGGTTTGTTTCAGCGCTGCTGAACACCGAAAGTGTGCTTTGCTTTCACATTCTGCATTTATATATTAACACTATCTGTTAACAATGACTAATGAATAAACTGTATAGATGCACTTTGTTCTAAGGGAAGATGGTTTGGTAGCAGAGAAACATGTACTTCCTCAAACGCTGTTGAACGTTTGCGCACAAGCTTCAGATAATTTGCATGTTATGCAGCTAAAACTTTAAAGAAATGAATGTTACATCACAGGATGACGTTAGGAATTGAATGGAGGGCTGGTAATTACGAGGGTGTATCTTCAAACCTGAAGTGTTCGCCCACTGCGTGTTTTTTAATGGTCGGTACAGATATCTAGAGAGTTGGCAGACAGGGGGGAAAATAAGTATAGCCAATATATGTATATGGACATGGAAAAAGGAGAAAGAAAGAAAGAAAGAAATTGCACCATATTATCCATTGACAAGGTTGTTGTCAACAGGCGAAATAATCACTAAGATGGCCAAAAATATGAAGGCAACCAATTATTACACAAAATAAACTTTGTATCATCCTAAAGAAGTTTATTTTGTCATAACAACTTACTATATATTATCTCATCATATTATTACCAGGGTGGATATGAAGTAAATTATTTATTGTGTAAAAAGGAAGTACACAAAGCGACATGAAACTGCATTTGAGGGACAATGGTCATCAGCGTCATTGTACAAAAGTATTAAACCGCAGAAAGCCATTGATCAATCAGAATCGGCAGTTCTAGAGAACCCTGTAATAGCAGCATGTCTATGGTAAACTTCTCAAATTGCCATTTAATGTACAGAAATTTCACTCAAATCCTTCCAAGAGATTTGAAAGCAGAACATGCACTACTGCAAAAAAAAAAAAAAAATGCAATTAAGTGGCTGTTTTCAGGTTTAAAAAAAATAAAGAAATAACAACATCTTTTTAAAGGTCCGATCAAGTAGAAATAGGTAACAATTGCGTGTTTTCACTTTATACAGTGGAATGAGAAGGTATGGTTATCGACAGATGCAGACAGTCTCTGTAGGCTTAAACATTCAGTACAGACATAATATGTGACTTTGGACCACAAAACAAGTCTTATGTTGCATGGGTATATTTGTAGCAATAGCCAAAAATACACCGGATGGGTCAAATTTATCGATTTTTATTTTATGCCAAAAATCATTAGGATATTAAGTAAAGATCATGTTCCATGAAGATATTTTGTAAATTTTCTACCGTAAATATATCAGAACTTAATTTTTGATTAGTAATATGCTTTGCAATGAACTTCCTTTGGACAAATCTAAATGCGATTTTCTCAATATTTAGATTTTTTTGCACCCTCAGATTCCAGATTTTCAAATAGTTGTATCTTGGCCAACTATTGTCCTTTCCTAACAAACCATACATCAATGGAAAGCTGATTTATTCAGCTTCCACATGATGTATAAATCTCAATTTCGAGAATTTAACACCTGTGACTAGTTTTGTGGTCCAGGGTCACATATGGATCTATGAAAATTAAGGTTATTTATTGCCATTGATGGTTCCAACATCATTCCGTTCCACAAAAAGTTATTTTTGGTGGGAATTATTTTTTTTTTAGATTAATAAAATATTCAGTACAGAAAGAAAAAAAAATCTTAATAGAACCGTTCACTGGTTGGTGCCGATAGTCTTGCGGGCAGCGCACTGACATATAGCACAGTTGTGTTTCAGGTGTCCTGAGTTTGAATCCCGCCCTGTGGACCTTTCCCGATCCCGCCCCCATCTCTCTCTCTCCCATTTGCTTCCTGTCACGTCTCCACTGTCCTTTCCAGGAAAATGCAAAAAACAAATTAAAGTTTTCCCAAAAATGATTCTTCTATGGCATCGGTGCACAAACACCCTTTTTAGAACCGTTATAAGAGTTTGTTTTTAATTTACTGTAGAGTTTGATTATTGTGCTTCAAGTTTTACATAATTACAATATTTAACATCTAAATCGAGGCCGCAGCAACTATCTGAAGTCTGTTAGCTGATCTCCAAAAGCTGTTTTTGTTTCCATGTCATTTCTGTATCCTGTTTACACTATTGCCTACATTAGTATCATCTGTGTTGGCTACTGTCCTTCATTTAATTCTGAGCCTAGTGCTGTGTTTTATAGGTGCCCCGTGTTTACGGAGGCGATCTGAGCGGGTCACGTGATGGTTGATGTCATGACTCATATGTCATTTGCGTTCCCCTCTCTCCACGCCAAATGCAAACAGTCCTTACGCTTCTGTGCGCGAATCCACGCCTCTCTCCACTGATAAAGACCTATTGTTTCAGTTCAGGCCGGGTGTGAGGGTGTAATGATGATGTGATAGTTTTAAAAAATTAGGTTATTGTGCACGTTGTAGGATTTGAGGAAATTTCAGTCCTGCTGATCCTGGCGTCCTGTGATTTGGCTTGCAAATATCCTTATTTCTGGCAAACGCTTTTCTCCCTGTCTGAAAAACACGATTAGACCCTTGAGAACATCCAGTTTTCAGATCGGCTGCCCTGGAAGATTTCCAGTTGTGTGTCTGTCTGGACAGTTGTGGTGAGAGATTTATAGATAGGCTTTTTTAAGTCTACCCATACATATAATGTACTGGCTTGTTACCAGATTAGTTATGCAATCAGTGGGTCATGGGAGTTGGAATTAGGGGTCGGAAAATCTAAACTGGGAAAGCCTCGGACCATGTTACGTTTCTGAGCTTCAGGTATTAATATATAAACCTTTCGGGAACATTAATATTGACTAAACTGTTACGTCTCTGATTTTGATTTGAGAGTCAAATTTAGATAACCGAACTTTTTTTTTTAGTTTGTGTCGAAAGCAACGTTTCTTTAGCTAGTCTGATCCTTAACAAGTTTTTGCTCATTATGAAACTGGTTGTTTATGACCTTACAGCACCCTAAACAGCTTGTGACACTTTCGATTTCATGTTTAACACTTTATACAAGCTGTGAGAACATTTATGTAATGCCAATAAGGAATCAGATTTTTACACTTTCTTAAATCTAGTGTTGTTAAGTGGTTTCTGGGGTGTTCTGAATGGTTGTTAGGTTATTACAGTAATATGATAGTAATATAGTAACTCGTTCTGCTCCCTTTTCCCATCGCATATCAGATCGGAAGGGAACCCTGAGTATTAAGACTTGTATGGCTTAATATAACATAAACAATGTCTCTTAATGAAATATGTAGAAAACCCACAAAAGATTACGTTATTTAAAAAATACACATCGTTTTATACATATTTTTGGACTATGGGAGGCGTCATTATTTCAGTTACATAAAATGGTTGCACTCAGTGAGCTACTGGCGCTAGCTGTTGCTATTTTTACCGCAACACAACTTGGAGAATGAAATACTGATACAATGGCCATAGCTTATTTTTCTCAAAAATAACTGCGATAAGCGATATGTGACCCTGGACCACAAAACCAGTCATAAGGGTCAGTTTTTTGAAATTGAGATTTATACATCATTTGAAAGCATTGATGTATGGTTTGTTAGCATAGAACAATATTTGGCCCGAGATACAACTATTTGAAAATCTGGAATCGAAGGGAAAATCGCCTTTTAATTTGCCCAAATGAAGATTTTAGCAATGCATTTTACTAAGCAAAAATTAAGTTTTGATATATTTACAATGGGAAATTTACAAAATATCTTTATGGAACATGATCTTTACTTAATATCCTAATAATTTTTGGCATAAAAGAAAAATTGATCATTTTGGCCCATACAATGTATTTTTGGCTATTGCACAAATATAAATACCTGTGCTACTTAAGACTGGTTTTGTGGTCCAGGGTCACATATTATTGTCATTTTGGAACCATTTTATGAATATATAATCATAATATAGCAGCAAGAAGGCCAACACACTTTTAAATGATAACAAACTTTTAATTCTTAAGATTACTTAGATCATGGAAATTAAGTTTCAAAATATTAGATACCTTAAAAACTTTAATGAATAGTAAATAAACATTTTCTAACAAAAATTGCAAAGTAACAAGTAAAAAAAAAGAAAAATGCAAAAAGAACTTGTATGGAGATTTTTCCATCTACAGATTTTTTCCCTGACCTTTTCTCTGTAAATTAAGGGTCCACACAATTGCTGAAAAACAAAATCCCTACTTAGCAGTCAGATGTCCATAAATTTTAACATTTTTCAAATTTGAACTAGCATGAATGAGAAGCTGCAAAAGACACAGGCGCAAGTGGAATGCAAAAACATGGTGATATTTATTTCTATGTAAATATAGTGAGAACAAGAGAACAAAGACGCAGGTCTTTATTTGTCCAGAGGCATCTTCCAATTTTTTTTCTCCTCTTCTTATCGCTAGGAAAGCTGTGAAGACTTACATTGCTTCTCTTGTTTTCCTCCGACTGAAAATTGCAATCAAAATCCACACAATGTATTGTATCAGTATTTTATTTTCTGAGTCGTGTTGTGGTAAAAATAGCAACAGGTAGCGGACTGAGTGCAACCATTTGATGTCCTAGAAATAATGGCGCCCCCATAGTCCAAAATATGCATAAAACGATGTGGGTTTTTTAAACAATGGAAATCTTTCATTGGTTTTCTACTATGTATTTCCATAAGAGACATCATTTATGTTCATACAAGTCTTAATACTCTGGGTTCCCTTTAGTAAAATGAAGGAAATAATCAAAAAGTGGAAATAAAGTGCCTCATGGGTATTTAATATCAAAGTATTTAGTTAGGGGTAGGGAAGGCTTTATTGACCCAATAAAAAGCATCATCCATTTAATAACTAATAAATTGAATAATTTTCACTCAGTAGTTTATTATTGCATGCTTTTTATAATGTACTGCAGTACCAATACTGGTAGTGTAAATGGCATATTGCTAAGAAAAAACTGCTGTTTTCATTTATTGTAAATAGAGTTCATTTCTATTTGTTCACTAGCTGCTGCCTTCTTTTTCTTTAAAATGATTTTAATCTTCATGCCCTCCAAAAATGTTAAAAATATATCAAATGAATTTTAATAGAGAAATGTAAAACAAGGCTCATTATAGAAGAGACATATTCAAGTCATTTTATGTATGAATTGAAAGAATTAATATATGCGACCCTGGTCTTAAGTCACACGAGTATATTTGTAGCAATAGCCAAAATACATTGTATGGGTCAAAATTATCGATTATTTTTTTATGGCAAAAATCATTAGGATATTAAGTAAAGATCATGTTCCATGAAGATATTTTGTAAATTTCCTACCGTAAATATATCAAAACTTAATTTTTGATTAGTAATCGGCTATGTTTTGCTAAAAACTTCATTTGCACAACTTTAATGGTGATTTTCTCAATAATTATAATAAAATAAAATTTTTTTTTTTTTTGCACCCTCAGATTCCAGATTTTCAAATAGCTGTATCTCAGACAAATATTGTCCTATCCTAACAAACCTTACATTAATTGAAAGCTTATTTATTTAGCTTTCAGATTTTTTAAAAAAAAAATAACCCTTATGACCCTTATGGTTTTGTGGTCCATGGTCACCTGTTCAGATGAAAAAAGAGCACTGACCCATCAGTCTGTATCAAGCAGCACTAATTACTATGTTAATATCACTAATCATTTTATGATTGTTGTGATCCTGTTTGCATATTTATATACTGTATATAGCAATTTTTCACCATGTATACTAATATTTTAAAGGAGAAGTCCACTTCCAAAACAAAGATTCACATATAATGTACTCACCCCCTTGTCATCCAAGATGTTCATGTCTTTCTTTCTTCAGTCGTAAAGAAATTATGTTTTTTGAGGAAAACGTTTCAGCATTTTTCTCCATATAATAGACTGATATGGTGCCCCGAATTTGAACTTCCAGAATGCATTATTATCAGTCCATTATATGGAGAAAATTGCAGAAATGTTTTCCTCAAAATACATTATTTATTTACGACTGAAGAAAGAAAGACATGAACATCTTGGATGACAAGGGGGTGAGTACATTATCTGTGAATCTTTGTTTTGGAAGTGGACTTCTCCTTTAAGACCCTAATGGTTAATTATACCAACGTTAGCTGTTCATTTTTAAAATCCTGGATTCAGTGCTGAGGAATGTTAAATGTCTGAAATTGGTCATAGAATCTGGTTGCTGTTTATAATGCACAAAGCATAATAAACTTCAGTGTTTATAGCTTTGTGCCCTGTGTATCAGCTCACCCGCAGCGCTGACACACATATGAGCAAATCAGCAAAGCTGTAAAAACAATAGCGCCTTAAGCAATATCCTCCTTACTTTATAAACCATGCCTCAAGAATCAGGACTCTTACGTGCGTACTTATGGCTGCGATTGTTTGCTTTGTTTTGTGGGCTGGGACATTGAGGACAGGGCCGTCTTAGGAAAGATTTCATGATTAATTGCAAATCCGGCTTCTTTGATATTAGTGTTTACCACAAGGAGCCGGCCAGTACGGAAAGAACTTTAAGGCACTTTCCAAAACTAGTTACCGTGTTGGTTTGTAGCAGTTAGTGTCGCTGAGGTACGTACAACTCATTTCTCATCTTGATTAGCAAGCCAAATATGGGATCTTGAGTTCTGTTGACGTCAAAGAAGGTACTTTTGATATCAAATAATGTCTGGGTAGACTAATCAAAACCTGCAATGATTCTGCTGTAGCTGTGTGATGCTTTTAAGTAGTTTTCTAACAAGTAACTCTTTTTCCTTCCTCATTGACGTGTGATATAGGAGAGAAACATGTTTGTTTAGTGGCGCTGCCATCAGATAATTGACGGGAAATAGGCTGTGCGCTTCATCTGTTGGATTTGAATATCTCACAGAGTCTGTTTTATAACATTCAGTGGCGTGTGGGCATGTGATCTGTCATTTCTGGAACGACTGAGCCTCACACAGCGCTTGCCATGTGTTTAATGCGTGTATAAATAGCTTGAAACGCTCACTTATTCCGTTTCCCTCATAAACATTTTTTTTCCATCTTTGTTTACTTTCACTACAGCACTCTGTTTCCTTTGCTTGTGCACTTTAATGTCTTTCACTTTCAGTATCAGTCACTGACAGACCCCTGACACCTACTCATGTTCTATTTATTCTTCCTGTACTAGACGTCTGGAGGCATTTTCGGCTGGATATGCAGCAGCTCTAACGTCAAATAAACAGCAAAGCGCTTTACAAGGTAAGGAAAATGCCACACTGTCAGAAAAAAAAGTGCAAAATGTTTCTCCTTAAGGATGCAACAGCTTGTCACCGGCAAAGTGCACTTAGAAGAACAGCTTTGTGCTTTATTTTTCCCCTAAATGGTGCATATCAGTACTTTAGAGAACTAATATGTGTCCTTAAGGCTCTACTATAAAACCTTTAGGGCTCAATAAGTTACATAGTTGTCTATTTAAGATTCTTGCACAAGTAGAAAGCATCTATACCTCAAAAGGTAAAACCTTTCTGAGAGTGTAAAAGGTTTGAACACAAAATTGTGTATACACACCAAAGTGGTTAAGTGTTTATGTATCTCACAAAACCTGCTAACAACTTGTCAGGGTTGTATTTCACTCCAAAAAACAAAATTTAAAAAGTGAGAAATTCTATTTGCAGAAAAGGAAGCTATCGCCAAGCTACTAAGGTGTTTTGGGTGTTGCTATGGTATTTCAGGTGCTTGCGTTTTCCTGCATGTTTCTCCTGCATGATTTGTTTTGTAGTTTTTAAAATATTAATTTATTATTATTATTGTTATTATTATTATTATTATTATTATTATGCGTGAATGCATTATGCATTAACTAGTTATGAAGGATTATAAATGATATTATTATTATTATTATTATGCATGAAGACATTATGCATTAACTAGTCCTTAAGGATTATAATTTTTTATTTTTATTTTATTTTATTTTATTTTATTTTATTATTTTAATGATATCAACAGTGGAACACTATGAAACACCCGTGAATCTAGATTACATACCTCCAAAAATGACAAAATTAATTTTATTTCAGAAATTTGAAATATATTCACGATGTTTTCATGTCATTCAATTGAATAAATGGATATATCCAGACAAAAATGCATAATGAATAAGATAGTTTTTAAGGATTATTATTATTATTATTATTATTATGCATGAATTCATTATGAATTAACTAGTTCTAAAGGATTCTAAATAATAATAATAATTATTATGCATGAATGCATTATGCATTAACTAGTTCTTAAGTATAATAATGTATTATTTATTATTATTATTATTATTATTATTATTATGCATGAATGCATTATGCATTAACTAGTTAATGATAATTAATAATAATAATTATTATTATTGTTGTTGTTGTTGTTGTGCATAAATGCATTATGCATTAACTAGTTCTTAAGGATAATAAATTATTATTATTATTATTATTATTATTTTATATCCATAAATGCATTATGCATCAACTAGTTATTAAGAATTATAAATAATAATAATGATGATGATGATGATGATAATAATAATAATTATTATTATGCATCAATGCATTATGTATTAACTAGTTAATGATAATAAATAATAATCTATCTATCTATCTGTCTGTCTATCTTTCTGTCTGTCTATATATCTGTCTGTCTATCTATCTATGTATCTTTCTATCTATCTTTTTTCATGACAATTGAGTACTTGTAGCTGGACATGTTTAGTTTCACTCAAGTATACAAAAAGCTTTTCTGTTCCCTGAGGTTATTTGAATAGAGCACGGCTGTATGAAAAGAAATAGTCTTCAATTTTGCATTTGTTTTCCCTCCTTTGTTTGCCACCAACATTCTGTCGCTAAGCAGAACTGCAACTTCTCTACATTTCTTGCAATTATATACCGCATATGCTGCATCATTCAGACTGAAACATTTCAATTGAGTCAGGAGGAAACTTAAGTCTCTTTCTAATGAACTTTTAGAGTTGCATCTCTTGCATCAGCAGCTTTGAGTTCCACCAAGAACAGGAACAATCACATGACTTCATTTCCTGTTTGATAATGTGCACAGCGCTCACAGTTGAAGCTGGTTTTACATACTCTTATTTTAATAGTACACTATTGTTATGATGATTTAATCAGGCCTTGAGAGATTCAAATTGCATTTTTGCATTTTTATTCTAATTGATATGTATTTTGCATATTTACTTTAAATAACAGATGAGTTCAACGGCAGACGAGACCGGAGGTGGAAGACCTCAAAAAACTGGGGGCAAAGACCACAAAAAGGTGTGTAACTCATAGAACAGTGTTTTATCTACACATATCAGTAAAAAACTGATGAATTGATTTAGTTATAATTTTATTTATTACTGTCTGAAGCAGAAAAAATGATTTAGGCTACACAAGTTAATACACTAAAGAAGTTGGAGAATATACACTTTTTAAGCTTTATTTTTTTAGTATCGACACAGATGCATACTACACAAAAAAGTATTTATTGCTAATGTAAATGCAGTTCTGGGTTGCATTTTCAGTGTTAATGTAAAGAAAATTCCTCAGAATCATAAAATCGGAGTAAATGAGACAATTGTTGGTGTACAGTAAGTGTATAAAGCGTTAAAATGAATGATAACGTCGTGTAGCTCTTCTGAAACTCATTCGAGACACGTGAGGTTTTACTCTAAGGAGGAAAATGTGAGAAGCGGGAGTCATTGGCAAGTTTCTCTGTATTTAATTTCTATCTTTAGGAGAAATGATTTGTCATTTCTGTGCTGTATGGTTTCTAGGCTCTCTGTGTGCAATGGATTATTTTTGCTCAAGCCAGCATATTTTTCTGTGGCACAATGTAGCGTTTGTGCTGTGAGCTCCTTTGGGATTTAGTGGGATTTGATTTTTGCATATCCCACTCTGATTTGTCATACTTGTGGTCTGAAATGCTGTTTTCCTGCTGACTGTTACATAACGGTGACCACACTATAGCCGTGTGCCATGCCATGTGTACCATGGATCAGGAGGCCCGTGATATTAGGGATATTAGCGTGTTCACATAATGGGTGTTTGCCCATAAAATGGCTCGCAGAGTTTAGAAATTTTTTTGTCATTTCCTGTGTAGAGCAAAAGAGGACAAAGATAATTGGGCAACAGGTTTAACGTGATACATTGTAATACAAATCTCAGCCATAAGTCGTACAAACAGTGTGTAAGAATACATCCAGAATAAGGATATATTCATATTTTATGTATGCATATGCATATCCATATGTTCACTTCCAAATAAAAAAAATAAATAAATAAAAAATTGAAATCCTTAAAGATTATTATTTTCATATTAAGCAGCCACTCCACCATATTTTACTTTTAATTATCATTAAAAAATATGAATATCTTTACATTACAATGCGAAATGTATATATTTTGAAAATAAAGTTAATGCTTTATTTATTTAAAATTACTTTATAAATATGTATAATAAATTATATAATAAATATTTGATGTATTTGATGTAAAATTAAGTTTAGCATCCTGTAAATTATATCAGTAAGTAAGTTATTAATAGGTAAAATGAGGTTTAAAAAATCTTGAAAGGAATATCTAATGGCACAGTATACAGTAAATTATTGATTTTGATATTTTGAATGAATTTTGGGCATGTATGTTTTATTAAATGGATTTTTATTTTTAGCTGTAATTAATATTAATTTTATTTTTATTTTTATTATATATATATATATATACAGCTTTAAGTTATTCAAATTAAATGAATAAAAAAAATATTTTATACAATTTTTATTATTATTAATATTATTAAATATTTTTAATGAATTAAATTTCATGTTTTCATGTAATTATTATTTTCATGTTAAGCAGCTACTCCACCACAAAATATCTTTAAATTACAGTGTGAAATGTATATAATATATTGGTAACGCTTTACAGTAAGATTTCATTTGTTAATATTAGTTCATGTATTAACTAACATAAACAATGAGCAAAACATTTCAGTAATTATTAATTTTTGTTAATGTTAGTAAATAAAGATACAGTTGTTCATTCTTTGTTCATATGAGTTCATAGTGCATTAACTAATGTTGACAAACACAACTGTTGATTTTAATGATGCATTAGTAAATGCTGAAATTAAGAATTTAATTTTAGTCTAAGTCTAAATTAAATTTAAATCTAGAATCTAAATTAAGATTAATAAATGCTGTATTGTTCATTCTTAGTTCATGTTAACTAATGTAGTTAACTAGTGTTAACTAATGAAGCTTATTGTAAAGTGTTACCAATATATTAATATATAACATGTTTTAGACTTAAATATTACCATGTAAATCTAAAACATTCATTTTATAGTAAAATAATAAACTAAAATAGTTTATTAATTTTAAATAAATTATACTTTGACTGAAAAAAAATATATCTCCTATTATTTATGAAGAAATACTACTAGTAAGTGTTTATGGTACTCTCTAGTATTTATACTAATTTTGATTTAAAAAAAATATATATATATTTTGTCTGGACAAGACTTTTTATTGAATATATTATGAGAATGAGAAAAAATAAAATTACATGATAATAATAATAATAATGATAATAATAATAATAGTAGACCTGGGCATTGGTGTGCATTATTGTTGTATTCAAGACCTTAATACACTTTGGTCATTATGAGTCCAGAATTTTTTTCCAAAATTATAGTTTATGAAAACTGGTTACACTTTACAATTAGGTGCATTAGTTAACAATAACTACATTATTTAACATGAATGAAGAATGAACAGTACTTCTATATCATTTATTATTCTAAGTTGTTAATTTCAGCATTTACTAATGCATTATTAAAATCATAGTTGTGTTTGTTAACATGAGCTAATGCACTGTGAACTAACATGAACAAACATTGAACGACTGTATTTTTATTAACTAACCTTAACAAAGATTAAAAAATAGTGTAATAAATGTACTGTTCATTCATGTTAGCTAATACATTAACTAATGTAAACAAATGATTGTAAAGTGTTACCTGAAAATTATTGAGACTGTGAAAAACACCTCAATTAGTTCGGAGAAATAACCCACTACTTTTACACTTTCTGCAGTATATGTCACAATCCTAACTCATTGTGGGTGGTTGTCAGGGTGTAACTAAGAAGTTACGATTTATTTGCTCACATTGTGACACTCTAGCAGTAAATGACTTCTGGTAAAACAGACCTCAAACGTGGCCATATGCCTCAACTTCCTTGTCTTCAACTTCCTCCCATGTTTTTAGTGCTGATAAGAATGGCGTTATCTGTGCAGTGTGATGATTGCTTTTCCTGTGCATGTCAGCATTTGCTCATGATCTGAGGCCTGTTTTACAATTCATTTTCTCTGTGTTTGTCTCCAGCCCACAGCTGAAGCATTGAGAGGAGCCATTCAGCTGGGCATCGGGTACACGGTCGGCAATATGACCTCCAAACCAGACCGAGATGTTCTCATGCAAGACTTCTATGTTGTCGAGAGCGTCTTTCTCCCGAGGTATTATCGCACGCGTATCGTGCTCGACACTTGACAGATGTAACGTGTGGTTTCCATAGACTCACTGTTCAAACATTGAAATACAATGACTCTGTTCCAATTGTCAACAGTTCTCTTGTAGTTATCAGTTTGTTTAATATCTTCTGCATAATTAATTAGTGCAGCTGAATAGCTTTTGCGATTGGTTGGAAATTGGTTGTTGCCTAACAGTGCTGTATAGGGTCACTAGGTTTTGAAACAGAGCTACACATTTTTTCAATATTGTGTCTTTTGTCTTTCAGTGAAGGCAGTAATTTGACTCCAGCTCATCATTACCCCGACTTTCGCTTTAAAAATTACGCTCCCTTGGCTTTCCGTTACTTTAGGGAGCTCTTTGGGATTAAACCAGACGATTATTTGGTAAGACCAAGAAACCACAGAAGATGTAGTATTACAATCATGAAAGATGATGAAATGATTTTTTGTCAAGAATCATTAAATTCTATTGTTTCATCATGAATCATGTTACTGCTGAACTTTCAAAAAATCGTTCAATTAAAATGTAACGGTGATAAATTGGACATGCTAATGAAAAAAAAATTAATGTTTCATTTATTTGAAATTACTTTTTAAATATGTAAAATAATGATGTTATACAATAAATATTTGTTAGTATTAGTATTATTCTACTATTATTTAATATATATTAATAGTTAATATATAGAGAGAGAGAGAGATTTTGTTAATATTTCTGTTTAGCTTTTATTAAACCGCTTTATTTAAATTTAGAAAAAAATTATTGTATAACATTTGTATTTATTTTTATTTCATAAATGTTTTTTATTATTAATACTATTTATTAATATTATTACATAATTTTAAGTTTTAACTTTTCATATATATATATATATATATATATATATATATAAAACATTTATTTTTATTAATAATATATTTATTATATAATATTATATGTAAAAAAATAAAATATATATATATATATATATATATATATATATGTGTGTATAAATAATATATAAATATATATGATTTAAAAATGTATTCTTTTATTTTATAAAACATTTATTTATGTATTTATTATGTATTATGTATTTATTTTTATTATTAATTATATTATTACATTACATATTTTCAATTAGTTTTGTTTTTAATGAATATTATTATTAAATATTTTCTAATACATTAATTTCATGTTTTATTACAAGGTTTAGCATTTCATATATATTTAATATTACAGCTTTATTTAATTTACTAAAAAGATTTTATTTTATAAAAAACAACATTTGAAATGAGACCAACGAGAGCACTTGCTTTTGTAGTTTCTGTTGAATCTGCATTAATAATGCATCTTTTTTATCTACAGTACTCAATTTGTAAAGAACCTCTGATCGAGCTGTCAAACCCCGGAGCAAGTAGTTCGTGGTTTTACTTAACCAGTGATGACGAGTTTATCATAAAGACTGTGCAGCACAAAGAAGCTGAATTTCTGCAGAAGCTACTTCCAGGTTACTACATGGTGAGCCACACAGTCACCACAATAATAAGGAAGAAACTGCACTAGCTAGCTCAATTCACTTACTCATATTTACAGTTAGAATATTAATATAAAAAACGAATATGGTTCATTCTACAGCACAATTACTTTTACAGTTGTTTTATGGCCCTGTTTACTCTAAAAATACAGATTTACACTATATCTATGTTTACACTATATTATATGACACTATGTTTTAATGTGTTTTAGTATTATATATTAAAACACATTAAAATAAAATATTAGTGCTGTCAGTTTAAAATGTTAATAAATAAATAATTCTTTTAAAGTGTGCAAAAATAATGCATTTAACATGAACACTGACAATTTTACATTTATTTTACAGTATTTCTTACACCAACAAATGTTCTTTTCTAGAAAAAAAACTGATCTGTCCTTCCTGATTGCAGAATCTAAATCAGAACCCGAGGACCCTCTTACCGAAGTTTTACGGGCTGTACTGTATCCAGTGTGGCGGTGTTAATATCCGACTGGTGGTGATGAACAACGTTCTGCCTCGCTCTTTGAAAATGCACTACAAATATGACCTAAAGGGCTCCACTTACAAACGCAGAGCGTCACGGAAGGAGCGCGCCAAACCCTCCCCGACCTTCAAAGATCTGGACTTCCAGGAGATGCACGAAGGTCTTTACTTTGATGCAGACACGTACAACGCCTTGATGAAGACTCTTCAGAGAGACTGTCGGGTGAGTCGAGTTGTTGATCATTGCAGAGCTCTCTAGTATTATATGTGGTTTGTGGTCGTCATTTCCTTTCATTTTGTTTCAAAGGTGCTTGAAAGCTTTAAAATCATGGACTACAGTTTGCTGCTGGGCATCCATGTTCTGGACAGGAAGAAGATGAGGGGGAGAGGCGGCATAGGGGACAGTAAGCGTCAGGGTGGACAGAAGGTCCTGTACTCCACAGCACGCGAGTCAATTCAAGGAGACGGCAAAGTAGCCGAGTTTCTTCCGGACACCGATGACGACACGTGAGTGGAGCTGCACAGTTTGCAGAGTCATCAGAAATAAAAGCTTTTCTACAAAAATCTATCCTTCAAAGTCATGCCATTCAATCCAAATATGCACATGTGACCCTGGACCACAAAACCAGTCTAAAAGGAGAACTCCACTTCCAAAACAACAATTCACAAATAATTTACTCACCCCCTTGTCATCCAAGATGTTCATGTGTTTCTGTTTTCAGTCGTGAAGAAATTCTGGTTTTTGAGGAAAGCATTTCTGGATTTTTCTCCATATAATGGACTTCATTGGTGCCCCAATTTTGAACTTCTAAAATGAAGTTTAAATGCAGCTTCAAAGGGCACTAAACGATCCCAGCCGAGGAAGAAGGGTCTTATCTAGTGAAACGATCTGTCATTTTTTTTTGGAAAGTAAAATACCCAGTGTTTACAAAGCGCACGCGCAAAGACTAAGAAAGTGCAAGTGAGTCAAACGCTGTTTACAAACAAAAAGATACAACGATGTCGGACGATTCTGAAGTTGTAGGAGAAAATAAGATGGAGTTTTTTGCCATACTCTACACAGATGATGAACTTAGACGTGATTCGTAGTAGTCATGGGAAGTTCGGATCATTTTACCGACTCAGACCTTTGAGTCTCGTTCAGCAAAATGAACGAATCTTTTTTACAGTCATTTCGTTCATTTTAGCAAAATATAATCAAAATGTTACGTGCTACTTCCCTAACACATCGACTGCTTACACAAATGTTGATCACACTACAAACAAGACAAAACTATAATGCTATAAGAAACAGAAAAGATTCATGCATTGTTTACCTGGGTCTTTAGTCTATGATTAGCTCACCTCGCCTCTTATCTGACAAGTTTTCGGGTTTGAGTTGTTCGTTCATCACGTGACAGCCCCATAAGATGAACGTATGACTCGAAAAACCAGAAAACTTGAAACAGGTGAACTAATTCCAGTACAGAACCTAATAGGATGTTGCACATGTGCGACTGAACAAATCACTCCCGAGACAACTCGTTCTCCCGAGTCACATTAAAGATTAGTTCAAAATGAACGAATCGTTCAAGAACGTCCCGTCACTAATTCATAGCATCGTGGACGCGCATCTCAGAACCTGTGCTACACGAGCTCTTGTGCTTAAAAAGAATACATTTTTATTTTTCAGAAAAAATGACTGATCGTTTTTCTAGATAAGACCCTTCTTCCTCAGCTGTAATCGTTTAGAGCCCTTTCAAGCTGCATTTAAACTATATTTTGGAAGTTCAAAATCAGGGCACCAACGAAGTCCATTATATGGAGAAAAATCCTGACATCCTGAAAAATCCTCAAAAACCATAATTTCTTCAAGACTGAAGAAAGAAAGATATGAACATCTTGGATGACAAGGGGGTGAGTAAATTATTTGTAAATTGTTGTTCTGGAAGTGGACTTCTCCTTTTAAGTAGCACAGGTATATTTGTAGCAATAGCCAACAATACTTTGTATGGGTCAAAATTATCGAGTTTTCTTTTATGCCAAAAATCATTAGTATATTAAGTAAAGATCATGTTCCAAGATATTTTCTACATTTCCTACATACATATATCAAAACTTTTTGATTAGTAATATGCATTGCTAAGAGCTTCATTTGGACAACTGATTTTTTTGCACCCTCAGATTCCAGATTTTCAAATAGTGGAATATTGTCCTATCCTAACAAACTATACATCAATGGAAAGCTTATTTATTCAGATTTTAGATGATGTTTAAATCTGAATTTTGAAAATTTGACCCTTATGACTGGTTTTGTGGTCTAAGGTCACATTACTGTACAAATGTTTGGAGAAAGAAAAAAACATAATCCAATAATGTAGGAGCAGGAGAAACCACAACAGCTTTACATGAAACATACCGAACAAAGGAGTGAGGAAACTGACGGCATATAAATACGTAGGCTGATGAGGAACTAAACAAGAAACACGAAGAAGTGAATGTAATCAATGAACCAATGAGTAATTGTGAAAACAAACTAGCAAAGCCACTAGATGACAAGCCTGCAACCATTAGCCAAAAAAGCGTAACGGCTGAAGCTAACGCTTCCGGTCTGGCAGTACGTGGGAAAGGACACCAGAGGCCGTTTTCTTTGAATGGATGTCAATGGAAGAGAAGCTTGGCTACGCTGAATAAACAGCTTTTTAGAGGAAACGGCTTATCATTTAATGAATCAACAGCCTATCTGCTAATCTTCAATAAAAAAAAACAATGCTACGGCCACTTATTCTACTTTGAAAATGTGCACTCTGTGTCAGATTGTCTGTTGCGTTTTGGTCTGTGTGACTCCACCCACTGCCAGTTTAACCAATAGTAATTTGACACCCCGGGTTGCCAGTCAGTGGAAAGCACAGCGTATTAAAGGCAGCAAACAAACTGTCTTAGAAATCACAGATTCTAGCCAACCTCAAAAGCCTCAGCATCAATCTTAAAATATTAAAACTACAATAAATCAACTCATAAACTTGCCATGTAAGGCTCGTCGCCTTTCATTGTGTTTATTCCCATTGCGTGTCCTCAATCTGACAACCTACGTGAGCGTCACGTCTGAGGTGTAGAGGGCAGGAGAAACAATATATTTAGAATTTGGACTGCAGTACCCATTTGAACCAGTAGTTATCAATATTACTGTACCTTTTTCATCTTTAATGTTCCATTCATCAACATTTATTTGGCAAATGCGTTGCCATCTCCGATTTTTCACATTAATTATTTTTCGCACAAAACCACTTGAAGTGAGTATAATTTTTGCAAATTAAAGGGATACTTCACCCAAAAATGAAAATGTTATGTTTATCTGCTTACCCCCAGGGCATCCAAGATCCAAGAACACAAACAAAGATTTTTAACTCAAACCGTTGCAGTCTGTCATTCCTATAATTGCAGTCAATGGGATCCACAGCCTTTAAAGTAAAAAAAAAACATACACAGACAAAACCAAATTAAACCATGTGGCTCGTGACGACACATTGAGGTCTTAAGACATGAAACAACTGGTCTGTGCAAGAAACTGAACAGTCAGCGTGTGGCGCGTCTCAAAGCCGTGGATCCCATTGACTGCCATTATATGACTGACACACTGCAACGGTTTGAGTTAAAAATCTTTGTTTGTGTTCTGCTAAAGAAACAAAGTCACCTACATCTTGGATGCCCTGAGGGTAAGCAGATAAACATCAAATTGTCATGTTTGGGTGAACTATCCCTTTAAGGGATGTTTTTATTTTTCAAAATGAGGTATCGCCATCACTCGTTTCTGATGTGATACTTCAAAATGTGCATAAAAACGGTGATGGAAACATATCCCCTGTTACAAAAGATTTCAGTTTCAAAGAAATTCATCAAAGAATCTTGAAAATACAAATGTATCACAGTTTTCACAAAAATATGAAGCAGCAAATTTGTTTTCAACATTGATAATAGGGGAGAGCAGAGCACAAAGTAACACTTTTTGACTTTCTCAGTTTGTGTAAATCCACGTGGGGTTCAAAGTATAATTTTTATAGATATTAATATTACACTCGTCTAGTACAAATATGTTGCTTTGTTTCATAATTACAGTGTATACGTTTTTCGTTATTTACCCAATAAGAATGGAAGTGAAATGTGACAACATGTCCCGTAAGTAGAATACTTTGTAACATCTGAGGGGCATGTTGTAACATGACCATATGACAGCTTAAAAATGTCAAACTAAAATAGTTGGTCAGTAAACTTAAATGATAACATTTTTCAAATAAAATAATGGTGTTAAAAAAAAACAACAACAATTTTTGTGCCTTTTGATGTCAAAATTGGAAGGCAAATTATTTTTATAGAATACTGTCATCAAAGCCATTTGAAGCTAAACGCAGAAGTTTAAACAGACATACTATGAATTAAAACTGCTATGATTGCTGTACTTTTAAAGCATAAGTTGGATTTAAACAATAGGTCTACATAATATTCACATATGCTGTTCATAGGGGACATATTGTATTATCCCTACAGTTACAGCATGAAATATTATTTAAATCTATTACTATTAACCTTTTTAACATTTATTTTATTTTATCTCACAATTCTGACTTTTTTCTCACAAATGCAAGTTTATATCTCCTAATTCGCACTTTATAACTCGATTTAACTCAAAAATAGTGAGTTTGTCAATTCTGTGGAAAAAAAAAGCCAGAAGTGTGGGAAATAAATTCCTACTCTGAGCCAAGGGCGCGGATCCCGAATGTTTACAAACTTATAATTGGTCTATACAGTATAGTTCAAAACAATGTGGGCAAATATGAACAAACACATTCAGAAAAAGAGATGAAAAAACAGAGATGATCACAACACTCCCCTCCCTCCACACACAGCTCTTACAGAACACAAGACACATAAACAAGCCAAAATGCTTTACATTTCTTGGAATAATAATTTCTGAACATTAAACATTGACTGTCAGTCTTTATTCATCGGTTTCTCATTAAAACTCATAAAAGTAAATAGTGTAAATTACATCAAAAATGTCATAGAATATAGTTCTAATAATCTAGTTCTAATAATCTCAATCTGTGCAACTGGAATTTAAAACTGGTTAGTGTCTTCAAAACTCTTTAAGATGATAAATAACAGATTAGAGATTAAAATAATAGCAGATTTGTCTCATTTTAGCTTTGACCACAAGTATAAATTACATTTTAAAATATATTCAAATAGAAAACTGTCCTTTAAATTGTAATAATATTTCACAGTATTATTGTTTTACTGTATTTTTGATCAAATTAATGCAGCTTTGGTAAGACTTCTTTAAAAAACATTAAGAAAATCTTATAAATGTCACATGTTGTTGGGAGGAGAAACTCGAAGGAGCCAGGAGATTAAAGAAACAGCATTTTAATAAATCTAAACGTGTTAACAAGACAAAAACAAACACTTAATACAACAATGACAGGACAAAGATACTGAGAAAATGTAGGGCTATAAATACTAAACAAATGAGGACTACTGAGGATAATAAACAATAAACAGGTGCAGGGAATGATCAATTAACTTAACAAGGAAAGGAACATGACCAAATATGGAAAACAGGAACTAAGAAGGAACATAGATGTGACAGATTCCACCAACCCCGGAAGGCGCGTCACGTGCCGCAAATGTTCTCCCGGGGAGGGGGGGTGGGCGCCCTGGAGGCTGATGCAGGGCAGGAACATTGTGGAGACAAGGAGGGCCTCCAGGGTGGATCAGGGAGTTTTGGGGGCCATGGTGGGTCAGACAGTTCGGGGAGCCATGGCTGGTCAGGGAGCTCGGGGGACCATGGCAGAGCAGATAGTTCGGGGAGCCATGGCTGGACAGCCTCTGTGGTCTTAACCTCTGGACCGTCCACTTTGGCCACGGGAATATGCCCGCCAAAAAATCCAAAAGCGTTAACGAGACAAAAACAACCACATAATACAGCAGTGACAGGACAAAGAAACGTAGGGCTATAAATACTAAACAAATGAGGACTACTGAGGATAATAAACAAGAACCAGGTGCAGGGAATAATCAAATAATCAAACTTAACAAGGAAAGGAACATGACCAAATAAGTAAAACAGGAACTAAAGAGGAACATAGATGTAACAATAAATAACAGATTGGAGATTAAAATAATAGCAGATTTTAGCTTTGATCACAAGAACGAATTAATTTTAAAATATATTCAAATAGAAAACTGTCCTTTAAATTGTAATAATATTTCACAATATTATTGTTTTATTGTATTTTTGATCAAATTAATGCAGCTTTGGTAAGACGTCTTTAAAAAACATTAAGAAAATCTTATAAATGTCACATGTTGTTGGGAGGAGAAACTCGAAGGAGCCAGGAGATTAAAGAAACAGCATTTTAATAAATCCAAACGTGTTAACAAGACAAAAACAAACACTTAATACAACAATGACAGGACAAAGATACTGAGAAAATGTAGGGCTATAAATACTAAACAAATGAGGACTACTGAGGATAATAAACAATAAACAGGTGCAGGGAATGATCAATTAACTTAACAAGGAAAGGAACATGACCAAATATGGAAAACAGGAACTAAGAAGGAACATAGATGTGACAGATTCCACCAACCCCGGAAGGCGCGTCACGTGCCGCAAATGTTCTCCCGGGGAGGGGGGGTGGGCGCCCTGGAGGCTGATGCAGGGCAGGAACATTGTGGAGACAAGGAGGGCCTCCAGGGTGGATCAGGGAGTTTTGGGGGCCATGGTGGGTCAGACAGTTCGGGGAGCCATGGCTGGTCAGGGAGCTCGGGGGACCATGGCAGAGCAGATAGTTCGGGGAGCCATGGCTGGACAGCCTCTGTGGTCTTAACCTCTGGACCGTCCACTTTGGCCACGGGAATATGCCCGCCAAAAAATCCAAAAGCGTTAACGAGACAAAAACAACCACATAATACAGCAGTGACAGGACAAAGAAACGTAGGGCTATAAATACTAAACAAATGAGGACTACTGAGGATAATAAACAAGAACCAGGTGCAGGGAATAATCAAATAATCAAACTTAACAAGGAAAGGAACATGACCAAATAAGTAAAACAGGAACTAAAGAGGAACATAGATGTAACAATAAATAACAGATTGGAGATTAAAATAATAGCAGATTTTAGCTTTGATCACAAGAACGAATTAATTTTAAAATATATTCAAATAGAAAACTGTCCTTTAAATTGTAATAATATTTCACAATATTATTGTTTTATTGTATTTTTGATCAAATTAATGCAGCTTTGGTAAGACGTCTTTAAAAAACATTAAGAAAATCTTATAAATGTCACATGTTGTTGGGAGGAGAAACTCGAAGGAGCCAGGAGATTAAAGAAACAGCATTTTAATAAATCCAAACGTGTTAACAAGACAAAAACAAACACTTAATACAACAATGACAGGACAAAGATACTGAGAAAATGTAGGGCTATAAATACTAAACAGATGAGGACTTCTGAGGATAATAAACAATAAACAGGTGCAGGGAATGTTCAATTAACTTAACAAGGAAAGGAACATGACCAAATATGGAAAACAGAAACTAAGAAGGAACATAGATGTGACAAATTCCACACAACCCAACCTCCCCCCACCCCTCCCGGAAGGCTCAGGGAATAATCAAATAATCAAACTTAACAAGGAAGGGAACATGACCAAATAAGGAAAACAGGAAATAAAGAGGAACATAGATGTAACAATAATAACAGATTGGAGATTAAAATAATAGCAGATTTTAGCTTTCATCACAAGAATGAATTAATTTTAAAATATATTCAAATAGAAAACTGTCCTTTAAATTGTAATAATATTTCACAATATTACTGTTTTATTGTATTTTTGATCAAATTAATGCAGCTTTGGTAAGACGTCTTTCAAAAACATTAAGAAAATCTTACCATGCGTATGTTTCAGCACATTTCATAACTGACCTTGGATTAGTTTTGAAATAATCATGTTTTTGTTCTAGATTGGGTGGCATCCCTGCTAAACACAAAGACGAGAAGTTGCTGATCTTTTTGGGGATCATTGATATTCTGCAGTCCTACAGGTATGAATCACCTGACAAAAGACAATGACATTTGACTTTGTTATTTATTAATTCGACATGTTATTTATTGTTCCTGATGCAGATTGACCTTTAGTAATCTGAAAGGTACCTTAAATAAAATGCATTATTATTAAGCTGCAGTCCATAACTTTTTGTGTGTTTATCATTTACAAAATTACATTAACAGAGAGAAGTAGCTCCAGCTACAATGTTCTTCCACAAGACACATGCAATTCTGTTTATTAAGCGCTAGAGCACCAAAAGTTATGGACTGCAGCTTTATTATAAAAGATGAGCATAATTAATGAAGAATTCCATTAAAGATGGCTTAAATATTGAACACTGAACATTTCTATCTTATATATACAGATTTATAAAGAAGGTTGAGCACTCATGGAAGGCTCTTGTGCATGATGGTGTATGTATTTTCCCTTTTTTACTGAAATATTCTTTATTCTTTTATTATTTACATCTGTTTAAACTTTATAATGATTTATGGCTCTTTTCTGTATTGCATGCTAGGACACAGTATCTGTCCATAGACCCAATTTCTACGCTGACAGATTCCTGAAGTTCATGGGCACCACAGTATTTAAAAAGAGTCACCGTAAGTTCAATGCTTCTTTATTATTTGCAATGGAACTTGGTTAAATGATTGCGATAATTTGAAATGTTTTACCACATCTCACTGTTTTCCTTCTTTCGCTTACTTTTAGCTCTCCGTGGTGCGTCTTCGAGAAGGAAGAAAAACTCTATCCAGCAGTGTAGGTCGGCCTCACAGGAAGTTCTGTCGACTGTAAAAGAAGAGAGTCAAGAAGAGAGGAGGGCACAAAGCCTCGAAAACCTCGATGATACAGGTACTTACTGAGAACTTTACTAATACACACTTTAAAATTATATACTTTTCCTTTAAGAAACAGTTCACCTCAAAAAAATTGAGTTCTGTCCTTATTTATTCACCCTCTTAACATTTCAAATTTGCAGAATTTTCATTACTAAGTAAACTAAAATTGAAAATGGATCCATCTTTGTTGAAGACTATTTCATCCCTTAATTGTATTAAAAGTGCACTTATAGTTTACTTCAAATCTTAATATTAAAAAAAAACTTGCAGATAATATAATATTACTTAAATAACGGCCACCTAAGTGTACTTACAAAGACCGTTTTTCAACATACTGAAGTAGAATTTTAAAGTTTTGCATTTAAGAAACTCAAAAATGTCAAAGTAGATTTTAAATAATTATTTTTTAATCTTTTGTTGTTTAAAGAAATACACTTATTTTGATGTGTTGACTAACATAGTAAAGCACATCTAAAGTACTTAATTATAACTTTAACTGTAGTGTGTTTTTTTTATTTAAATTTAAAGTTAATGTATTTTAAATTGTAACTTCATCATTTCAATTACAATTACAAATGTATTTAAAAACACGACATACAAGTTTCAATGAAATTGACACTAAAGTATATTTTAGTTTATCATAAATGCTTTTCTGTACATTCAGCAGTACACTTTAACCATATTTCAAAGATAACAGATTATTATTAAGTTGGTCAAAAAATAGCACACTAAGTTCAGCTAATTGCATTTGATATACAGTACCAGTCAATTGTTTTGGAACAGTAAGGTTTTTAATGTTTTTTAAAGAAGTCTCTTCTGCTCATTAAGCCTGCATTTATTTGATCCAAAGTACAGCAAAATCAGTAACATTTGGAAATATTTTTATAATTTAAAATAACTGCTTTCTATTTGAATATATTTTAAAATGTAATTTATTCCCATGATTTCAAAGCTAAATTTTTAGCATCATTACTCCAGTCACATGATCCATCAGTAATCATCAGTGTTGGGGGTAACGCATTACAAGTAACGCGAGTTACGTAATAATTGTACTTTTTTTCAAGTAACTAGTAAAGTAACGCATTACTTTTGAATTTCTAAGAAAATTAGAATTATTTATTGATTGACAAGTCTCCTGTCGGGAAATTGGGAGTAAACATGATGTTACTGTATTCTAGACTAAATGTGAACATGCATTAATTCATCTCACTCACAAAAAAACAGATTCAGTATTCCTCAAAATTAATAAAAACAGTGAAATGCAAACTCAGAATATGACACAACCCTGCAATAATTAAATATGTTAAATAAAACAAATATCCTTTATGTATTTAATCCCATTTTATTAACCAGTGTCTTTGCTGCTGACCTTCGTTGATGCAGTTTAACCATACTAATAAGCAAAGATTACTTTAGATAAACTAACATTTGTGCTTCATTTTTTTTATAGCTGAAGAGTGATCTCCTGCATAAATGAACGTTATGCAACAGTAACACAACATGTAATGCAAAAGTAATTAAGTAAAAGTAAGTAATTAAAAGTAAGTAATTAGTTACTTTTTCAGGGAGTAACGCAAAATTGTAATGCATTACTTTTAAAAGTTACTTTCCCCAACACTGGTAATCATTATAATATTCTGATTTGCTGCTCAAAAAACATTTATTATTATTATTATGTTAAAAACAGCTGAGTAGAATTTTTTTCAGGTTTCTTTGATGAATAGAAAGTTCAGAAGAACAGCATTTATCTGAAATAGAAATCTTTTGTAACATTATAAATGACTTTTTCATCAATTTAAAGCATCCTTGCAAAATAAAAGTATTAATTCCTATAATGTCTTTCCAAAAAAATTTTAAAATTATACTGACTGAAGCTTTTGAATGGTATAGTGTATAATGTTACAAAAGCTTTTTATTTCTGATAATTGCTGATTTTTGGATCTTTCTATTCATCCTGAAAAAATGTACTCAACTATTTTAATTATTGATGATGATAATAATAATTATAATATATAAAATGTTTCTTTCTGAACAGCAAATCAGCATATTAGAATAATTTCTGAAGGATCATGTGATACTGAAGACTGAAGTAATGATGCTGAAAATTCCGCTTTGATTACAGGAATAAATTACATTTTCAAATAGAAAGCAGTTATTTTAAATAGTAAAAATATTTCACAATATTACTGCTTTTGCCATATTTTGGAACAAATAAATGCAGGCTTGGTGAGCCTTCTTTAAAAAACATTAAAAATCTTACTGTTCAAAAACTTTTGACTGAGAGTGTATATAATGCAGAAATAGTGAAATAAAATACACTATTTCTGCAGTTAGTACTCTTTTTAAAAGATTGCTGAAGTGTACTTTTGTTTCAGAAGGGATGCATTCAATACCATATATTTACACATTCAAGACTGATTCCAACTCTACTTCGTTTTAACAGAAACGTGCTCCTCTCAGAAACCTGATGTCATTCCCAGCTCCACCAGACTCAACCCAGCGATTTCAGCCGGCACTATATCTTCTGCTTTCTCTCTAGATGATGTGACGCTCGAACCGCAAACAGATTCAGAAAACAGGTGTTTACCTACAAACACACACTTTCCCATCAGACGTATTAGTTCAGCTAAAAAAGTCTTTGTGAACTTCCATATTTCTTCACAGAGCTTCCTCTTCTTTTTTTTTAGCTAAACACGATGTGATTGGCACATACCTTCTTGTTTGACAAATGTGTTTTTTTTCTCTCCTCAGAGATGATCGTAGGACGTCCAGCTCGACTCTTGCAATGGAGGATAGCACTCTCCCTGCTTCAAACTCACAGCCCAGCACACCCGAGTCCGGTCTGGACGTTTACTTGGTCAGTAGCTGCTGAAGTTGGTTCTCACCAAATGACACACGATCTGAAGTTCCTCTGGAACTCAAACTCTTTTGTGTCAGTCGCTCCAGATCCGTGTTTGTGGCTCATATTGTTTTCTTTTTCAGTGATGTGTGAGGCCTTCTGAAGTGGACCAGATCATCCAAACGAACATAAGACTGAGAAACAGAGGACATGCTGTCTCACCCGCCACAATTTTGCACAACGGATATCTCTAGCTGCTAATACTGAGACTGAGAAAGGCCTTACATTTGAGAGAATGGCAGAGCGACTGCCACACTATAGTACTGCAGTGCCTTACACTGTCTGTGCACTTTGTATCTACTTGCAACCACAAGTTTGTTGAATAATTATAGTTACACTCCCATTAGACCAGTGTGCTATAAGTTTCTCATAAGCGCACTGGTTGGTGTGCATCTTAATGGCGTGATACCTGATTAAAGCATGTGTCATACAAAGAAATAGATTTATTATATCATAATCGTGGTATAATTGTGAGCACTCCTGACTTGTATTGTGTGAGTAATGATTTCATTCATCTGATCATTACGGTACTGTGACCAGTACCAAAAGTTAGTAACCTTCTCAGTAGTAAACAGGGATTGAATGTTATGTTTGATCATGTGATTTTGACGCACAATCAGCATAATGTAATGACAAGGAGGAGAGCGGGGGCGTTATAACGGTAAATGTTACTTTGTCTAAAGATTTACATGTTTAGATGTTAAAAAACGTAAATCTTTAAAAACTTTTTATAAAACGTATTTAAATTTAAATGTATTTTGATTATAGTAATATATGAATTAAATGTGCTTTTATGTAGAATGTTTGCTATTAAATGCTGTATCCTCACAAGAACTTCTATACTTTTTCTGTTATAAATGAGCATTGCATGAATACATAGCAATCAATATAATATGCCTCAAGAAAATGTTTATTTTAAGTTATTTTAATGTTTATTCATGATTATTAAACATACATTATGAATGCAGTTATAATGTGTCTCTCACTGAGTGTTTTCACTACTTGCAATAGTCGTATACACTCCACTAGGGGGTGTTTTGGTGTAGTTTGTCTAGGACAAATGATCCTTGATTATGAGTTGTAGTATTTGTTTTTTTAAAAACTCTACCAGTCAAAAGATTTTGAACAGTGTGATTTTTAATGTTTAAAGAAGTTCCGCTCAGCAAGCCTGCTTTTTATCCGAAATACAGCAAAAGCAGTAATATTGTGAAATAATTTTACTATTTAAAATAACTGTGTTGTATTGGAATACTTTAAAATGTAATTTATTCCTGTGATCAAAGCTAAATTTTCTGATGATAAAGACATTTAAAATGTTACAAAAGATTTCTATTTTAGAAAAATGCTGTTCTTCTGAACTTTCTATTCTTCAGAGAAACCTGAAAAAATTCTACTCAGCTGTTTTCAACTTAATAATAATAATAATAAATGTTTTTTAAGCAGCAAATTATATTTTTAGAATAATTTCTGAAGGATCATGTGACTGGAGTAATGATGCTAAAATTCAGCTTTGAAATCATAGAAATAAATTATATTTTAAAATATATTCAAATAGAAAACAGTTATTTTAAATAGTAATAATATTTCAATATTTCACTGTTTTTGCAGGCTCTGTGAGCACAGAAGAGACTTCTTTAAAAAACATTAAAACCTTACTGTTCAAAAACTTTTGACTGGTAATGTATGGTAATGTAAAGACATGGCTTTCTTCAAACCAATATATTATGTAAATTAAATATTGTTTTACATATGTTTATTATTATTATTATTATTATTATTATTATTATTATTATTATTACAAGGAGTTAAAGGCCTTCTAAGTGATAATATGCATATTTTTGGTCTTAAACCAAGAAAAAAAATATTGTATTAAAATAAGAATGTTGATTTGAGCAACACAATTCATCTGAAAAAATAAAATAAGTTTATATGATTAAAAATCATTTAAATATATAAAGATCATGCAAATACTGACAGGCCTAAAGCTATCACCATAAGCATATTTGAACATCAAGATATTTTGAGTAATTTTAACTATGTATTTTTACAAAACTATCTCTTCAGCACAGTTTTTGTTTACTTCAAATCACTTTGGGCATCTGAATACTCACAATTATTACATCACAATGTAGCCTAAAAATCAAAATAAATATGATTAATGCATAGGATACAATTAACTTAATAATCATCTTTGAAAACATTTACTACATGTATTTTTAATACATTTTATATTATCTTATGATAACACAAGATTTCCAACAAAAATGATTAGTACATTTTAGAAAAAGGAAACCATTTAGCCAGTATAATACTTTTAAATCGTCAGACTTTAAAGATGACATATGTTTCATATGCGGTATGATTTAATAAGCTGGTCAGATACGCACAGGTATGAGCGGCGCTGTCACGTGATTGGGAACGCGCCGTTTGGACTCACCTGCGCGTTCATGGACACGCCCATACCTGGAAGATTCAGGAAATCTGGGATTGTACACAGAACCGAGTTGTTCAGTCTTTCTTATTAAGTGTCCAGTCATATTTAGAGCACACCAAACCCTGCGTGTTTCTGTCAGAGTTCATGGATCTTCAGTATCGGGCCATCTAAAGGTACGTGCTTTCACTTTGGAGGAGTTGTGTTGTTTCTGTCGCGTTTCCCTGTTGGCTGGTTTCGGTTGTCTATTGTTTAGCGGAGCAGGCGGCTTAAGGCTTCAGTAATGTCATACGAACATAAAACTGCTGCTTTTAGATAATGTATACATTAATGTGAACTTTAGTACAGACTTGTATTTAATTTTGTCAGTGGCAGCGTGTTTCAGGCCTATAGTGTGTGATTGTAAGACCAAGTGTTCACTGTCCTGCATGTTTCTCACGAAACTTCAGTGATTTCCCCTCATGCGTAGTTTCATGTCATGACGCTGCAATGCTGAGACTAAAACTTTGTTGTAACTAAACTTATTTTACACTTTTTATTTGAGAACAATTCCATTTTATACTTGAAAAACGAAGAAAAAGTGTATAAAAAAAAGATATTCATCCATTATAATAGTGGTAATTTTGCATAATTTTTGACTATTTTCTAACAATAGAAAATTTAACTACTTAACATTAAAATTTATCTGCCTAATCTAACACGTGAGGGGGAAAATCATACAACAGGAAGTGATATCATTAAGAGGACACCTGAAGACCCTCATGGCTCTGTCAAAGTCACTAAATGTCGTAAAATATTATATTTTAATGTTTTAGATATAAACTTTTTAAGATCTATTTGTGTGTCTATCTACAGGTCAAAAGTTTTAAAATAATAATTTGTGTGTGTGTGTGTGTTTTTATTGTAAGTTTTTGAATAAATTCTCCTATGTTTACAACTGTATTTATTTGTTTAAAAATACAGTAAAAGCTAATATTTTTCAACCATTGTAGTAGTAGTAGTAGTTTGGCATAATTTTGACTATTTTCTAATGATAGAAAGATTAACTGCTTAACATATATATATACAACGAGAAATTATATCATTAAGAGGACTCCTTAATGACTCTATCAAAGTCACTAAATCTCGTAAAAAATGTGATCTTTGATTATGAGTTGTAGTATTTGATATTTAAATATAGTAATGTAAAGATGTGGCTTTCTTCAAACCAATATATTATGTACATTTTTTATTGTATTGTATATTAACAATTATTATTACAAGGAGATAAAGGCCTTCTAAAAGGATAATATGCATATTTTTGCATATATATATATATATATATATATATATATATATAACACCACAATTCATGTGAAAACAGTTCAAGGTTTATTAAAATAAGATAATTACAAAAAAGTGTATGATTAAAAAAACATTTGAATATAAATATAGGGAAACTGATGATGCAAATACTGATAGGCCTAAAGCTAAATGTCACCATAAGCATATTTGAGTAAAATATTTTAAGTTACATATTTGAAAATGACCTCTTTAGCACAGTTTTTGTTTATTTCAAATCACTTTAGGCATTTATTAACATCTAAATACTGAAAATCATAATAAGTATGATTAATGCATGGGATGTAATTAACTTAATAAATCTTATATATATATATTGTGTGTGTGTGTGTGTGTGTGTGTGTGTGTGTGTGTGTGTGTGTGTGTGTGTGTAACAATAGAAAAATTAACATTTAAATTTATCTCCCAAACTAAATCTAAAAAAAAAAAAATACAGGAAATTATATCATTAAGAGGACCCCTGAAGACCCTAATGACTTTAAAATATCAGATTTTAATGTTTAAAATCTAAACATTATATAATCTAATCTAAGTTTTCAAATAATAACCTTTTTTGTTTTTGTTTTTGAATGAAGTCTCTTATGTTCATGGCTGTATTTATGTTTAAAAATACAGTAAAAAGTGTAATATAATGAAATATTATTGCAATTTAAAATAGTGGTTTTCTTTGTTAATACACTTTAAAATACAATTTATTCCTGTGATCCAAAGAATTGAATTCAGAAACTGAAGTCTTCAGTGTCACATGACACTCATAATAAACTGATAATAAACATACCAGTTTCCATAAAAATATTAAGTAGGAAAAACATTTTCAATATTCATAATATAAGAACTATTATTAATAAATGAGCACCAATAATAACTGCTAAAAGTAAGCACTAAATCCGCATAAAATGTTTACTGTATTTTTGTTGAAATAAATGCTACTTTGGTGAGCAAAAAAGAAGAAATTATAAAATTCCAAATTCTGAACTGTAATTAAATTGTACTTGGCAGTATATGGAACATTATTCTGTGTTCAGTCGCACACCCCTAATGTATTACTGTCATTCGTCATGTCCAGGTGTGGAATGTGATGGACTCATAGTTTTGTACAGTGACTCACATGAGGACACAGTGTTTAGAAATGGACAAATGACATCACTGTTTCCCTTTCAGTGCTGCTGGTTGGGAAAATAAACCCAGAATAAAACAACTAACTGCTTTAGGCATCAAAAGTCATTTTATTTTTAAGTCTGGACCCTCTTTTTAAACTGACATGGTCCTTAAAGTCTTAAAGCCATAAGTGCAGTTTGGTCAAAGTCACAACAATTGGAAATAAACAGCTTTTATTTTAAACAGAGCTATTATTGCATATGCTTAGTCAGTGATGCTCTCTGCGGTGTGATTGAAATATGACATGATTTATTTGATGATTGAATATACATCTGTCAGAGAATGGCAGTACATATGTGCATTGCATAATGTAGACGTTGAATCTGCATGAGCCGAACACATGGGGAAGACTGCGGCTTACACTGCCACGCTCCGCTTACGTAAAGGCATTAAAAGACTTAGACAATAGTCGAAATGCATAAGAATACACTAAATCCTTTACCTGTGAATTTCTGACATTTATACAAGGTTTACAACATAATGTTGTGTGCTTAGATGTAATATGAGCCCATAGAAGCACTAGACTTAAAATAGTGAACAGAAATTACTTTTGTTATGTCTGGTTTCATAATACCTTTGAGTGCTTAATCCACTTGAGCTGACTTTAGGGATTTTCTGAACTTTATGCTGTAAAATTCATTAGATGAGTGGTCTTAGAGAAATATAAGTCTATTCTCACAAGCCTTGTGAAAGTTTCTAGATATTAATCTTTTTATTTCATGAAGTTATTAATACTGGTACATTTTCGGTATCCTCTCAGGAATAATGTTTGGGATGGTTTGAATATACGTCATTTAATGTGTCTGCCTGGATTCTAGGAAATCTTCTAGCACTGGTGTTATCTAATGTTACTTAGGCGTATTTCAGAATGTGTTCAAGTTTGGACTGAGTCTGGCATGCCAGAGCAGCTTTTACATTGTGTCAGAGTGGAGGACAAAGTTCATTTGTGCATGTAGGTCAATAGTTTGGAAGTACACAATACTGTATCAGCAGGATATGGCTACTGGTGCATTTATTAGTAGTGCTTGTTAAAGATTATTGTTCATATTGTGTTTTGAACAAACCCTGAATCTTTAGTAATACTAACGTTGTAATCCTGTGTACAAGTCAAGTTTGGAGTGAAACGTGAGCTGCATGAATGACACATTAACGGGATAGTCCTACCAAAAATTAAAGTTTGGTCATAATTTATTCACCCTCATGTTGTTCCAAAAACCTGCGTGACTTTCTCTCTTCTGTGGAACATAAAAGAAGATTATTTGTGACCCTGGACCACAAAACCAGTCTTAAGGGTCAATTATTTAAAATAGATTTATACATAATCTGAAAGGTGAATGAATAAGCTTTCCATTGGTGGATTCATGTATGGGATGATATTTGGCCGACTATTTGAAAATCTAGAATCTGAGGGTGCAAAAAAATAAAAATATTGAGAAAATCACCTTTAAAGTTGTCTTAGCAACTTCTTAGCAATGCATATTACTAATCACAAATTCGTTTTTGATATATTTACAGAAGGAAATTTACAAAATATCTTCATGGAACATGATCGTTACTTAAAGGAGAAGTCCACTTCCAAAACAAAGAATCACATATAATGTACTCACCCCCCTGTCATCCAAGATGTTCATGTCTTTCTTTCTTCAGTCGTAAAGAAATTGTTTTTTTGAGGCGAACATTTCTGCATTTTTCTCCATATAATGGACTGATATGGTGCCCCGATTTTGAACTTCCAAAATGCGGTTTAAATGCGGCTTTAAACGATCCCAAATGCGGTTGTAAACGATCCCAGCCGAGGAAAAAGGGTCTTATCTAGCGTAACGATTGGTTATTTTAATAAAAATAATACAGTTTATATACTTTTTAATGCCAAACGCGCATCTTGTCTTATTTTGCCTGGACTGTTTTTGTTCCGTTTCTTGACAGTTAGGGTAAAACTCCCATCTCATGTTCTCCCTCAACTTCAAAATCGTCCTATATCGCTAATTTACCTTTTTTGTTGAGGGTGTTTGATCTTCTTTGCATGTTCACTTTGCAAAGACTGTTCGTACTTCTGCAGTGATGTAGGATGATTTTGAAATGATTTTTGAAGTTGAGGGAAAAAATACAATTGGAGTTTTTCGACATACCCTAACTGTCTTGAGTCAGAATACACAGAGTTCAGGGAGAGAAAGACAAAACGAACGTTTGAGATTAAATCGTTTCGCTAGATAAAACCCTTCTTCCTCAGCTGGGATCGTTTACAACCGCATTTGGGATCGTTTGAAGCCACATTTAAACTGCATTTTGGAAGTTCAAAATCAGGGCACCATATCAGTCCATTATATGGAGAAAAATGCTGAAATGTTTTCCTCAAAATACATAATTTCTTTATGACTGAAGAAAGAAAGACATGAACATCTTGGATGACAAGGGGGTGAGTACAATATATGTGAATCTTTGTTTTGGAAGTGGACTTCTCCTTTAATATCCTAATGATTTTTGGCATAAAAGAAAAATCTATATCTATATTGTGACCCATACGATTTATTGTTGGCTATTGCTACGAATATACCCATGCGACTAGTTTTGTGGTCCAGGGTCACATTTATTTTTTGAAAAATAGTATTTAGTCAGGAGTCACCAAAGTTATTTGGTTACCAACTTTCCTCAAAATTTTAATTTTTTTTTTTTTTTAGAATGTTGGTGACCAAATTTTATGGATAAAAAGACATTTTTGAAAATATTTTCTTTCATGTTCCACAGAAAAACGTTATGGAAAAACAGAAGGGTAAATGAACAGAGACGTTTTATGTGAACTATCCCTTTAAATTGTGTGGGTTGTTGAGGAAAGATGCACATCTACTTTTCTAAGTGCTTTGACATATAATAAAAAAAAGTATATTTCACCAGTGTTGTTAAATGAGTCTCTTAAACTGCTGTAGTGTGCAGTGGTTACACAAGCTGTGATATTCTATAAGTGCTATTATTATGTCTAATGTAAGTGTAATGAGAGCCGTGGCCGTGTACAGACGTATAAGGGCTTGTCTGTCTGAGTGAGGTCACAACACTGCTGACATTTGCAGCAGGTTTCAGCATGTAATGCTGACTATACCATTTATAGAATGGGATTCAGCTGCCATTTGTGTCGTGATTGAATGGTGCTTTGATTCATGTTTGTTTACTTAAAAAAAAATGATATTGTACTGTTTATAGGCTTACCAAAAATTCTTTTGGTTGCATTTACAAAATCTTGGTTTATGATCACACCTAACTGAGGGAATACAGAAATCTTGTGCTCATTATAGCTATCAATATTGTTTTATCAGTGGATGATCCCAGTATATTATAAAAAGTCATGTTGATGACGGTTACAATGAAATTAGAACTAAATTCTTGTGAATTTGAACAAAAAGATTACAAACAGAATATCCATGACAAGGCTGCCTTTAAATTATGGAGCCAACACCTCTGTTAAATACACTATAAAATGAGTTTAATTTTAAGTATAAAATATTGTAAAAACACTAATGAAAAAACTAAAACTGTTAATATGTTAACAGTAAGTTCCCGTACTATATACAAGATAAAACTGTAAAATGATCTAACCAGACATTTCAGGTAATTTTACAGTAAAATGCTGTAATGCTGTTTTATGTTTGCATGAATGACTCTGTGCAGTGTGTATTTATTAGTACAAACTAGTAGCAACTTGTGATGAATTTTGGTTCTTCATGTGGCTTTCTCTGGATTATTATGGTGGATGTCAGTATGTGTTAAAGGTACAGAACAGATTTCAGTAGCAGTGTGCGTTGTTAAATTTACTGGTTTGCATTCAAAGTTTGTAGTTTAGTTTCATACTGTAACAATGTTTACAGGGTTTTTTTTTTTTTTAATATTCTAGAAACCCCAGCTGCCAAAATTTTGTAAAACTGCAGATTTTTTTTTTTTTTTTTAGTAAAGCTCATATATTGGTCAATAGTCATAAATTCCTTACGAATTCAGTTTTATTTTATTTTTTTCAATTCCACATAGACAGGCTTAGTTTCTTTTTTTAAAAACGTTGCTCAAATATTATCCTAATACATCTGAGAAAAAAAAATAGAATAATTAACAATGTATTTGTGACAAGTTTTCTGACAGTGACATTCTAAATATTGTAATGATTTTGATGTACTATTTGGTTTTTACATGTATTGAAGTTATTAGAGTTGTTTTGCAAGTGCAACCCCTGCTCCTATCTTTGACTTGCAAATAATTCAAATTTAATTTATTTATATTAAGAAAGAAAGGGTAAACGTATTTTAATTTATTAAATGTTAATATTTATTTATTATGTGTTAATTTGCAGTGGCTTTTCAGTTTAAATGTTCTTCTAAATGACGAAAACACCGTTTTAGGCCATTTAAAGTAGACATATCATGAAAATCTGACTTTTTAAGTGCTATAATCGGGTCCTCAGTTCTTTTAACAATCCAGAAAACGTGAACAAGAACAATGTGGTAAAATTATTTTGGCAAACCTTTCTCTGCAAGCATGTAAAAAATACTAGCTGCTCAGATTTTGCTCCCCTCGTGACATAGGAAGGGGATCTTATTGTAATGTTAATAAAAAAAAATCTTCTATGTTTAAAGCGCAAAAAGACATGAAAGACAAGTTTAGTTTAAAATGCATAATTTTAGAGCAGTAGATACGATAATCAAAACCAAACAGATGTTTTTGGTGTGCAGAGTATCTGAGTTATGAGCTGTAAAGGCACAGTCCTATTCTGGAAAAGGGGGCGGGGAGCAGCAGCACATTTGCATTTAAAGGGACATGCATGAAAACAGTGTGTTTCTGCTTTCACTTAAAATGGCCATTTGTAAAATGATATAACAAATGATCTGTGGGGTATTTTGAGCTAAAACGTCACAGACACATTCAGGAGACACATGAGACTTATAACATATAGTAAAAAGGGGCATAGTAGGTCCCCTTTAAGAGCAAATATGAAAATACTGAAATACTGATTATCATCAAAAGGCTGAAAATTATTTCTAATACAAAAAAAAATGGTTAGCTTTATTGAGATAACTATAAATAGCTATATTTTAACATCAAACAATATCAGCTTTTGCGATTAATGAATATTTTCTGTGTACAGTGTTTTATTTCCCCCATTTTTGTTGGCTTTTACGGTGTCATATTATGGCAGCTCTGGTCTTTTGCAGCACTGTAAAAAGTTTTTTACCAGTTTCAGCTTAAAAACTCAAGTTTAGCAGCTGCCTTAACCCTTGTGCACCAATAAAAAAAAGTTACACATAGGTCCATAGTGGACAAAAATGTCCATGTCAAAAAAAGTGTCATAAAAATTTGAAGTTTGGTCTCATTTTAAAGAAGATCCATGTCAAATTACTGATGAAGTAGGAAAAAGTTTAAAAAGTGAAATTAAAAAAAAAAAAGTTATAGAGGTTTAAGTTTATGAAAATGCTTTTATATAATGCATATTTTATATTTTATATAAAATATATATTTTATGAAACATGAACTCTAAACCTGCTAGAAAATCAGCAGATGTATTAGGGATCCGCTGACACACGTGGCTTTCAAACGCTCCCGTTGTGCTAATTTGTGAGTGCTCGGTGAGGAGCGTGGAGCGCTTATCATTGTAGCCAATCACAGTCATGTCTGTTGAGAGCGTGAACACTATGGCCAATCAGCGATGCTTAAAAATCGGCTCAACAGCGCTCAAATGTGAGCGGGAAATGGACGTTTTTAAAATTTCAGTACCGAAAGTACCGAACCCGGTACCTTTTGACAACCCTAGACCCATGGCAGATTATTGTTGTGTAAAAATTGAAACCAAAGAAAACGTTATTGAGGTTTAAGTTTATGAAAATGCTTTATGAACGATATTTTTTCTAAAATATATATTGTATGAAATATGTTGAGCTCTAAACCTGCTAGAAAATAAAGCCATAAATCTAAACAAGTTGTGTTCCAAATTTGAGGTTAATATCTCAAAAAATGAGCTTTCAGTAAGATTTTGTTTGTTTTGTTTGTCAAATTTCCCCTATAAGATGTCAGCAAAACTCCACTCGTGCACACAGAGGTTGGATTTGTGATTGTTTTTTTTTTTATTTTATTATTTGTTTATTTATTTTTTTCAGTAGAGTTTTTCTCTCAAATATTACAAGAACACACACAGTTTTGTTTTGTTTTTTTGTTGTTGTTGTTGTTTTTTTTTTAATAACACTCATACAAACCACACTCTGACATCCATACCAACACACCCACAAAATTATAGCTGCATTATTTATCCAATTTGCTCTATAATATGAAGAGGCAGAAGACAGGAATAAAGTGAGTATTTGCTTTATAGGCCAAACCTGAAAAAATTGCAAAAAATGGTAAAAAAAAAAAAAAAAAATTCAATTTTGAAGCCTTGCCAACAGAATGAAAGTCAAAATGGCATCATTTACAAAAATGGCATCATTTTACAGTTGAATGGCACTATGATTAAAAATAGCAGTTTTAATGGGTTTCAATGGGGACATTTTTGTCCAAATGGTGTTGAGTGTTACACTTTTTTTGTACCTAGTGCAAAATATATTAATTGAAGGAAATGGAGGTGAAATAGTAAAATTCCAATAAAAATACACACCTGTGCCAAAATGTATGCAGCTGGCAATAACACGGGTGAAATGATCACAAAAAACGAGACTGAAAAGGACAAAAATGTCCAAAAGGTTGCACAAGGGTTAATTTTAACTCAATCAAAATCAACTTAAAAGTACAAGTCATTTCAACTTATTTTATTGTAGTGAGTTGCAATGACTTTTGCTTTTAGGTTGAGTTAACTTAAAATTTTAAGGCAGCTGCTGAACTTAAGTTTTTAAGTTGAAACTGTTGAAATATTTATAGTGTGCTAGTCTGCCAGCACACAACACCACAACATGTGGTCTTTGAATAATCCTTATTTTTAGTAATTTTTGCAGTTGAGTGGGCATTACCAGAACTGCTCTGTCAAAACACGCCCCACACATTTGAAAGAACGTAACATTTGAAACCAAACCTAAAAATAGACGGTTTCATTTGCGGGGCTTTAGGTGATTCGGATGAGTGTGGAGGGGATTTTAGAGCCCCTACACTATGGCAGCGCAATCCCCTCCTGCCCATAATCCAGTGCGCAAACCACTGGACGATAATGTCATCACGTACTGGGTGGAGGAAAAAGCCTGGAAGCCGGTTTACTCCATCCCTGCACTAAAGTAACACTGTGAAAATCATCTCTAGGGTGTTCTGTTTGCGAATAGACAAATGGTGTACATATGTGTGCATGTATTCGTGAGGGCGGATGGGTGATAATGGGTGCAGGCTAAGCCAGCAGCGGCGGAGGGATTACAGAGGAACGGGCCAGGGTGCATCCGTGATCTGTCACGGCTTAGTACCACAATTATCCCCCGTCACAGCATTTTCATTAGACTAATGTTTGAGATCTCCAGAATTATGTAAGAGTGACGCTCTGCCAGCCTGCCCAACGTGGTAGTTGTTTTCTCTCTCTCTCTTTTCCCTCTCTTGTCCTACGAGGAGAACGAAATGGGCATCTACGAGATTCCACAGAGCAGGAACGATTCACTACTGCAGTGACGGGTCTAATAGAAAAATGAGCGTTTACTGCTTTAAAGGAGATTATTCTTAGCTTGTCAGTGATGTAGTGACATTATAGTTGTTAAACGGAGAAGTGTCTCTGAGAGCCTGTGTAGATCGGAGAAGAACCAGAGAACTTTTAAAATGAAGTACAAGAAATTCATCACCATCATGCAAGCGGCCGCTGGGATCGCGCCTCTCAACAAGCGTGAGCTGCTGCCGCCCGGTCGGAGGTTGTGGAGACCCTCGGGGTGAGTTAGAAGATAGAAGGAAGAAAAAATGGGAATGTAATGTTTGATGTTGTTCATGACAGGCCAAACTGGTAGATTGGTGTGTTAACACTAATGATCAGATGTGTTTGAGTATGCTCATTCTATACTATAATTGCTGTTCCGTGTGACATGATCCTGGAAAGTGTTTGAGTTTTTCCAGTAGTAACTGAGCAAATCAGTGTTGCGCAACACTCAGTTCTAGGAGGTGCTTGCTAAACCAAATGCTAAGTGTTAAACTTAAATCTGGAAATTTTCAAAAATCCCATATGCATTACAAAAATTGACAGAAACACCTGCTTTATTACTTCTTTACCTCATTATGCAATACACATTGTGATTTGTAAGTCATGATTCAACAGATCGCAGGGCATATCATCATTAGATTGTGATCGGAAATGTACCAAACATGGGAAAGAAAAACTAAAATCAACTAAAATCAATTGTTTTAGTGCTAGAAGTAAATTAAGGCATCACAACATTATTATGTACAATATGTTGAATATTTATTCTGTGATTTAAGATTACTTTTAACTGTTCTTGAATTAGTGTTTTCTAAGATTCACTTTGGTGTTTTATATTGTACGGTTTAAATGAACCAAACCCAGTTCAGTTAAAGTAAGTCAGAATGGGAACCAGCTGTAATTGATCTTAGTGTTTTTGGTGTTAGATTGTGATCGGAAATGTACCAAACATGGGAAAGAAAAACTAAAATCAACTAAAATCAATTGTTTTAGTGCTAGAAGTAAATTAAGGCATCACAACATTATTATGTACAATATGATGAATATTTATTCTGTGATTTAAGATTACTTTTAACTGTTCTTGAATTAGTGTTTTTTAAGATTCACTTTGGTGTTTTATATTGTACGGTTTAAATGAACCAAACCCAGTTCAGTTAAAGTAAGTCAGAATGGGAACCAGCTGTAATTGATCTTTTTTTTTGGTGTTTACAATGGAAGTGGACTTAAAAGGGAACGCAGTCAAACCACAAAAGGACCCAAAACTAATGTTTGTGTGTGGGTCTTTTTGTGGTTTGAAGCCGATAATTAAAAAGATTTCAGCGTAAGTAATATGGTGTGCTTAAATATTGCTCATGCATGCTTAGTTTATTATTATTATTGTTATTATTATTATGATTATTAGTATTATTATGCAAGTAAAGAATGTGACAATGTTTACATGTGACAAATACAAAATCCCTTGAACCAAGCATGTAAGTGCGTATCGCACAGTTTTTTTCCCTTGTCTATCAGTTAACTAAATTAAATATATTTCAAGTATTTATTCCTTGTATGTATGTGTAACACAGATTTTATAGTCTATATATGACATTAATTTGATATAATATGTAGTATTTTCACATGTAGGTGGAAAAACATTGTAATTTAGATTTTTTTATTTTTCTGTTGTATATGTTTATGTATGTAATGCAAGGCTCTATAAATGCACAGTGTTGGGAAACTGTAATTGTTACAGTATACCAATATATAGTTGGCGCAGCCCTAGTTGACATAACCTTTAGTCATACCAGTAGGGTTCTCAGTTTCGATTCCACTGTGAATAAATGTTGATATCAAGCATATTTATTCTGTTTCTTTTTTTGCTAAACATTTAGTTACAGCTGAATACCATTAACAAAAATCAACAGGCTACATAAAAACAAGATTCACTTAAGAGCTGTTAGCAAAATAGAGCTGCGTGATTCTGGATAAATCGGGTTGTTGTTGTTGTTGTTGTTTTTAAATGGAAGTTGTGGTTACAATTCTGAAGAAAAAAAACATTAGACAGCTAAGCAAAATCACATGTAGGCCTATTTTAAGTAAATGATTCAGTGATTCACTCAAGATTTACTTGGTTTGTTACTGGATGAATCAGTGTTTTTGAATGAATGATCAAAGACAAATACATTATTAACAGCCTCCTTTCGCCATCTACTGGCATAATGACATAATGGATAAATCTTTAACATTATTTGAAATGTCAAATTAACTTTCAAAAGGATGATTTACTCTATTTTAACTTTTATCCCAGTACTTCTGTGATTATTTGAATGTTTGTAAGACAGAAATAATGAACTGTGTGGTTGAAAAGACTGTGAAACTGTTTCATTCACACACATAACAGTGGCTCTCTTCAGGTCTTCGGCAGCACGAACGCAGATTTCAATGTTCAAATCACACTAGTATGATCATATGCTGCACGGAAGAAAGGTTGAGGGATCAAACTGATGATTCATTATAATTTAGGAACAGAATCACGTTGGTATTTGAATAGTGCTTGTGATCGTTAACGATCTGTTAAATTAAAATGTTTTGTCATATTGGCGGTGACACATTTATTGCAACGTGTTTAGCTTATCACAAATATTATAGGCTACTTTGCTTTTTCGACTTCTGATCGCAAGTGTAGCCATACTTCAGAGTGCTATGCTCTTAGATTAGCAAGAAAGGTTTTGGCAGATCGCTAGGTCGGGTCCTCACAGATGGAAAAAAAAAAGAAAAAAGAACCGCATAGAATCGATAGGCGGAATTGAAATTTTAATTTCACAAGAAGTGTCTGATTCCTGACCTTAAGTATCCGATTTTGGAATCGGAATCGATTTTTGATACCCAACCCTACATACTAGTGATCAGAAAATCATAGGCTGTGTCTAAATATGCCAATTTCCCTACTATTTATACAGCATGTGAGAAGCAGTGCATCAATTGAGCAGTACGTCCAAATCTGTAAAATAAATAAAACAGTGGACAAAAATGTATTTGGATGACTTACTACTTACAGCAAGATTCTGAAGTTTGCATCTGATAGACACTTCACTACTGACAACTACTGACATTGGTCATGTGACAATAACAACATGGTGGATGTAGTACAACAATTGCGAAGCAAGGCAGTATTTCAGACACAGCCATAAAGTTCTTTGGGATTAGCACCTAAAGTGCACATATTAGTACTTAATTAGTGCATATTAGTACCTTCTTTAAAAGTACTGCTCCAGTCACAGTTTTTATTCCTGAGTGTGTTTGTGTGGCCTTGTGTGACACATCTAGCCTCAAGACTATCAGTGAAAACTCAGGTATCTCTAGCGAGTTATGCAGGGACATGAACTGCGCTCCTTTTTTTTTTTTTTCAGGATGTCTCATTCTTAGCTGTTATAGTTTCTTGAACCTGAGCACTCGCATTACTGAAACATTCATTTGCCTGTTACTCCTGCTGGCTACCTTGCTGGCAAAGAGCAGTTATGCTGAACAGTACAGTTAATAATTACAAGTTTCTTGCCAGGGAGATCAAGTGTACTCCATTCAGAGCAGGTGCTTACACATGCAATAGTTTTAAGGTGTTTTGGGAATCATAATACTGTCTTATGTATTCAAAGCACTTTTGTAAAGCTAGGGGACTATTTTCTTGTCAGTCTAAGCTACAACAAAACATACAGCATGATCAGATATAATTGCAGGGTTAGACATTTTATTTACATGCACACATACTAACATTTAGTAAACACGTTTTAGCTATTAACAGATCAACCAGATCAACTTTCAGATGAGTACTGTACATACTGTCATACTGACTTGTGGTTATGTGATTAGGACTCGGGCTGTGTGAGAAATAATGGTTAATTCTTGGTTTTACTCTGAAAATCTCTCTGGATGTAGCTGGTTTTACACTGACTATTATTTTTTTGTTGTTGTTGTTAACACATGAGAATGTGTGATCAGTGTTTTTAACTAAAAATGTCTTTTTACAGTGACCAGTCCAACCAGATAGAGTTATTCCGGTCAAGTCGCTCCAAAAGGTTTTCCCTGACCCACGAAGCTCACTATTTGTATCTGCGACGCCTCTCTGCTCCCAGCTACCCAGCCCTTTTACAGGTACTGCACTTTACAAAGTTTCTCATGAAAACATTGCAGTTATTCTTAAAAGTTTCCCGTGTTGACATGTATTTTGTATTCAAACAAGAACTTGGGATTGATGCATCAAATGCACCAAACAAAAATCTGTTATATGTTTTACGAGTTTAAAATAAATGTAATTATATTGTGTTTTATTTAAAACAAAACAAAAAAAAAGTCTATGTAATGATTTTTTTAATCATTATTAAAAGTAGCACGGTTATATTTGTAGCAATAGCCAACAATACACTGTATGGGTCAAAATTATAGATTTTTCTTTAATGACAAAAATGATTAGGATATTAAGTAAAGATCATGTTCCATGAAGATATTTTGTAAATTTTCTACCATAAATATATCAAAACTTAATTTTTAATTAACTTAATTTTAACTTAACTTTAATTTTTGATTAAAGTTTGATTAGTAATATGCAATGCTAAGGACTTGGACATTACTTAAAGGTGATTTTTTTTTTTTTTTTTCAGATTCCACATTTTCAAATAGTTGTATTTTGGCCAAATATTTTTCCTATCCTAACAAACCATACATCAATGGAAAGCTTATTTATTTTAAAATTTTGAAAAATTGACCCTTATGACTGGTTTTGTTGTCCAGGGTCACATATACAGAATGTTTATATTTATCTTTTAATTGTTTATCTAATATTGGATTTTTATCTTATTTATTATTCTCACATATAAAATATTTGGCCACTCGCACTAGATATGTTTTTTGCTTTCAAATATAAAACTACTACTTTTTTTTTTTTTATTTCTCTACTTACCTCAAAAATTCTGAAGAGGAACTGACATCATTCTATTTTTAAGAGGAAGTTTAAAGTGAGAAGTTCTAATCTGATTTGACATTATCTTATGTTTGAAAAGATTTCTCAGGTATATTCACCCTGTCACAAAACAGACAGAAACATTGTTTATTTAGTAGGCCTATTAGTAGAAAAGTTATGGGGTTGACTCTTAAATGCTAATGATAGGAGCTTTTACTGAAAAACATAAACTTACAAATATGAAATGTAATCACTTTGTCTTTTAAATGCACCAGTGTGTGTTTGAAAGAGGGAGAAATTAGTCATGTGGCTTTAATGTATTTCACCATTGTATACTGTAGTACTTTGTATGGTAGTACTATGGTATTTTTTTTGTCCAGTGTGGTCACTCTTTTTAATGTTAAGCAAGTTACGTTACATATTAACAGTCATTCTCAGTCTGATTGTAAGTACAGTAAAATTTGCTTGTTTGCTGTTAATGCGTTCGTTTGGATGCCCTTTAGGGTTGTTGCGAAATATAAACCTCTAGTTCCACCACTTTGTGTGCTTATTTTAATTATACCATGCTGAATCTTTTAAATAAAGCTTTCGGACCGACAGCTTGCGGAATGTATGCTTCACGTTCGCCACAGCAAGTACTATCTCTATTAAGAAGTTGTGAAGTCCCTCTTTTCATTTTCATGGGTCTTCTGTGTGTCCAGTGGCCATTTCAGAAACTTGCTGAACCGGAGAAATAGCTTTTGGACACAGACGTGTGTCTCTAATGGCACGGAACAACTATTTATCCACCTTTTTCTTCCCTGTAAGAGTGGCCGTGGCCATTTGTAAATTTTATGGGCCTGGCTTTCAGTCTCATCTGCATCCAGCTACAAAACAGTTCGTTTTGCTGCTTGATATTGAAAATTGATGTCACTTACCATGTTATTTTAATGTGCTATCTTAATTATGAACACTCTAATTTGCAGTACAAACAGTTTTACTGTTACTGCACTTAGTTATTCTTCTCGTTATTTCGCCCATAGGCTTACTTTGGCGTTGATGAAAAAGCTTTACCACCACAGCAATGCGCTATCTGTAAAATTACGACAAGAATACAATCACAGAAATGCTCTGGTAGTTATTACCTTACCCTACATCTCCAAGTAAAATTAATCGATTCCGAGCAGGGCTTTAGGGAGTTTGGAATGCCAAACGTTTTAACCATTAGAGAGTTTATCCCATAGAAAAATGCGAGTCCTACAGTGTGGAAGACTTGACTTATGAATATTAATTACGTACGTTACGTGTCTGGAAGCCTGGAAGCCTGGAAGCATTAGTAAGGTTGCTAAGCAATGCCAGCGCGTCCTAATTGATATTCATGATCTCCGCTGGGATTTTGGAATCGTCCATTTTACCTCATAGGGTACGCCATGAAAGAAATGCAGCATTGCTTGTTGTTTAATTCCTCAAATCACGTTTAATCACGTATAGCGGCAAGGTGAGGTAAATGTCATGTGAATAAAGAAGTATTAGTCGCAGATTCAATAGAGGTTAAAATACATTGGTTATTATTACCACCCTCAGCGATTTATTGGTACGTTCGGGATTTACAGTACAATGGTTTAAATGTTTGGGCGCTTGTGTTGTCGTTATTCAGAAGTTAGGGAGTTATTAGCCGTACGGTTTATTTACTTATCATGAAATATTAAACTCTTTCTTTCAAGTAAACATCTTTATTTTATAGTTTAGCCTTAGTGCAGTTTGCGAGATGCCCGTTGTTGTGGAGAGGCGGCTTTTTCTGAGTAGAAATGTTAAGGACTACTATCGTCATGTGAGTACTGTTAAAACTTGTTCAGTTCGCATATTTTAATTTCTCAGAGTTTACGTTTTAGCTTAAACACTTTTCTGATGTGCAGGCTTTGTTTCTGTTACTGTCCACCTTACACGGACAACCACCTGCTTCCTATAAACGGTACAATAGCGATGGGCATCATGCATCTAAACGTCGATATAACACCTTACGTTACTTATAAAGCAGATTATAAGGACTGTTTTCCGTCGCAAGCGACATTTAACGAATAAAATGAGCTATAAAATATTTAAACCGACTAATTACTTGTTTCACATGAAATATCGTGAAGTGCTACCGCTGTTTTAAATAAATCACGTATATACTGGAGTAAATCAAGTAAATGCTGGAGGACCATTTAATGAATAGAAAAAAATGAATTAAGAAGACTTTTTTTTTTTTTTTTTTTTTAAGAATCACCAGCAGAGGGACCACCGCACCAGTCTTACATTGACATCAGAATGCTGGACAACCTACAACACTTCATAATATAAAATTATTTTAGCTGTAACTATATGTGAAATTAATTTTAGGTCATTTTCTTGTCCATTAGTCTTTTTACACCAAACTGAACAAATCCACCCCAGAGAGCAGCTCAGAAGAGCTCAGTTTTTTTTCTTCCCCTTCCATGTTTAAACGTCTTTACCCAGACCTGGATTGGATTTTTCCTCTTTAATGTAATGTTCATTATAAGTCTCATATGCATCACCTGTAATAAGACTTCACTAGAAACATATATGTTGGGACTTGGATTGAAAGCCGTTGTTGACTGATTTCAGCCTTTTTGAGGGACACAGACAGCTAAAGCTGCTTATCTATAATGCAGAGGGAATTCTGTCTGCTGCTGCTGTCTGCACTCATTGTGCCTGTTCTGTCTAACAGCACACTGCATATGCTTCAGTATGTTTTCTGATGGCTCAGCAATGGTATACCTTGCTTGATTGGACTGTAAATGCTTAAATTTAGGCTACAATTTCTACAAAAATGATACACCGTATTGTAGTTGTAAGATTATGTATGTAAACTGAAGATGTTTGCTTCTGTTGTTTTTGATTGTTGCTGCGCGGAAACATCCTGCCAGTGTGATACTGTCAATAACACCACACTTACCTGTTAGTGGTGTTTAGCATCACAGCTCAAAAAATACTTTTGCTGTCATAAATCCAGGCAGTGTTTGTCCAAAGTGTTGACTTGCACTTTGTATATCTTGTCACCATGTCATTGAATTCACAGAGTTTTTTTTTTTTTAACATTGTATTGTGGTTCTTCCTGCAGAACATGGTAAGTTTTAGGCTAATTCATGTTTGTTTTTTAACATAGTCATTGATTTTGCTTATATCTGCTGGGATTGCTCATTGGTCCTCATGGGCTCATGTTTTGTTTTGTTTTTTTGCTTGGAAATTGCAGGTGTATTCCTTCAAATTTCAAATTGGCTGACTTTGTTGTATTTCTGTGGTTTGAAAAGAACTTGTTAGTGTCAAAGCAGTGAGTTAGTGTCCTTTTCTCATTTAATTTACCAGATTTTTAAATTACATTGAGAAATTCTTGATTCCATCATTATCTTTCTTGATTCCACCATCATCAGTGAAAGTGGAAGTGTTTTTTTTTTTTTTTTTCTTTTCCACTTCCAGAGCAATAATTTACAGATAATGTATTCACCTTTGTCATCACCTTGTCATCCAAGATGTTCATGTCTTTTTTTTTTTTTTTTTTTTTTTCTTCAGTCGTAAAGAAATTATGTTTTTTGAGGGAAAACATTTCAGGATTTTTCTCCATATAATGGACTGATATGGTGCCCTGAGTTTAAACTTCCAAAATGTAGTTTAAAGGAGAAGTCCACTTCCAGAACAACAAAATAATTGTTGATAATAATCACAAATAATTTACTCACCCCCTTGTCATCCAAGATGTTCATGTCTTTTTGTTTTCAGTCAAGAAATTATGGCTTTTGAGGAAAGCATTTCAGGATTTTTCTTCATATAATGGACATCAATTGTGTGTCCGATTTTGAACTTCTAAAATGTAGTTTAAATGCGCCTTCAAAGGGCTCTAAATGATCCCAGCCAAGGAAGAAGGGTCTTATCTAGCAAAACAATCGGTTGTTTTTTTTTTTTTTTGTTTTTTTTTTTCGGAAAATAAAAATGTGTATACTTTTTAAGCACAAAAGCTTGTGTAGCACAGGTTCTGTCATGCGTGTTCACAACGCTATGTACTATTGAATCGTGTCAAAAGGTCACGGCGAACGTAGGCAGATCTACAAGACCCAGTGTTTACAAAGCGAACGCGCGCGTTACTTAACAAAAAAGGTAAAACAGCAATAGAGGATGATTTTGAAGTTGAGGGAAAACATGAGATGGGAGTTTTTCAACATACCCTAACTGTCATGAACCGAAAAAAAAAAAAAAAAAAAAAAAAAACAGAGGTCGGGAAGAGCAAGACAAGATAAGCATTTGGCATTAAAAATGATATAAATTGTATTATTTTTATGAAAATAACCGATCGTTTCGCTAGATAAGACCCTTCTTCCTCATCTGAGATTGTTACAACCGCATTTTGGATCGTTTGAAGCCACATGTAAACTGCATTTTGGAAGTTCAAACTCTGGGCACCATAGCAGTCCATTATATGGAGAAAAATGCTGAAATGTTTTCCTCAAAAAACATAATTTCTTTACAACTGACAAAAATAAAGACATGAACATCTTGAAATTAGAATTACATCTTGTTTCTCTCTATCAAAACAATTGTATAGGACACATAGACCAATCTCAGTGTAAAAATAACATTATGTTGCTGCCATCTTTCTGAAGTCATTTTTACCCCCTGTAATTTGGCTCTGAATCCCAGGTGAAATTTGCCGTTTTGACACCCTCTACGAAATATTTATCCATGACATTTAATATTTTGCCTTTCAACACTATACATGTGTATCTTTCTTCAGAAAAAAAATATCTGAAAAATCCAAAATTTGAATTTTGAAATTTGGTTGATTTTACACGATATGACCCTATTGTATTTTTAATCAAATAAACGCAGCTTCGGTGAGCATAAGAGACTTTTTTTATTTATTTATTTATTTTTTAAATCCTGCTGACCCCAAACTTTTTGATGGTAGTATACAGTCAAAAACCTATATTCCTTATTGTTCATCCACATTTGAAAAATCGTCATAAGCAAAACTATGCAATAACACAAACGCCGGATAGTTGTTGATTGTTTTTCCTTGCCTATCTAGTCCAATTCATCAATTTCATAAGTTTTAAGTTTTGGGTAATTCGTACATACATAATGTAATAAAACCATTTTCAAACATTTAAGTAGACGCCATTAGATCAGAAGGGCAATAGTAAAATTGTGTTTTGGTTTGTACTATTTCAGGGTAGTTAATTGAGAGTGTGAGTTCGAAGTAAAAATTGAATAAATGCCCCTCAGAAGAGCACAGTAAGCCAAACTGATTCGTTTTCACACCTCTCAGATTCCTTACTAGGTTACCTTAGATAGTCTGTTAATTTTGTGTTGAATTGAGAGCTCAGAGACCTGCTGTTGCACAACGCAGTAATACAAGCTTAGTTACGGTGAGAAATCAATTCTTTGACATGGTTCGTCAGTAATCTGTTCTGGTTATCACAGTAAAGAGAATTGAGGGCAGCTCATATGCCACACATTAATCCTGTCTTGGATAAGATTTGAGGCTGAGTTAGAAAGCCAAAGAACATTCATGTTTAGAACTGCGCAATTTACTAATATAGCACTATTATGGCATTCAATTCTATACAGCTTTTGAAAATGACAAAATACTGCTCCTTAGGTTCTCCAAACCCCATAATCCTTCTAAATTATAATTAAAAACGCTGAAATCACTGCTAATCTACCAGTCCCTCTTGCACGTTCAAAAGCTTGTCTTGCAGAAAGAAATCCCAATCCAAAAGCATCGGCGTTCTGAAGGTGCCACTTGCTTTCCGTAAGCCGCAAAGAGCTTTTAATGTCAACCTAGATCGAGCCGTATCATTTGATGAATTGAAACGGAATTTTAATTTAATAGCTCAGCAGTAGACAGCTTCTCGGCTGCCCCGTTTTTTTTTGCGTCGTGGCTGCCGTGGGTCGCTGTGGACAGTGGGATTTGCGCAGAATGTAGGCCAGCGGCATCAGTCTTACGTCAAAGGCAGACAGATGCATTGTGCCGAGGGGTGATGCGCTTTGGCCCAGAGACTCTGTGTTCACGGGAGAGGTGACAACATGAAGACGGTCCTCTCGCTGCACAGGAAATGGGCGCACACCATCAAGGCCATTCGCATCCTGCAGGGCATCGTAAGCACGCTTTCTGGGCTTTCACTGCACAGCTTCACCTGTTAATGTGTTATGCAGTTTGGGTGAAATTTAACTTTTTAGTTCAGTTTGTTTGTATTTGATTATTTGGGAACGTTTTCCTGAATGGCTTTTCTGTTGTCAAAGTATACTGTAGGTTGGCGTTTAGACTTGACATGAAATGGCATAGTGTTTGGTCGGAGTGCAAGTATGGGTAGGAAACCACATAAAATTCATAATTGTTAAATATGCTAAAACAAATATATACAAATGGATATTTAGTGTAGCATTGGATTTTTGCTACAGAAAATTTGTAAAATTTTATATTAAAAAAAAAATGTGAAATGTTGGTTATTATAGTAATTGGTTATTACATTTGTTGAATTTTTATTGTCAGTATGATACATTGCAATATACATTTTTATTGCATTTCATACACTAATGCTTTTTATAATTTGATGTAGAAATTCAATTGAGATTGCCAAGGTTTAAGAATGGTTTGAAAAGTTTTCTCCAAGTGTGACACTCCAAGTTAAAAAAAAATAGGTGGTGATATAGTTGGCTTTCTGGGTAGATGTTATTTCATTTTTTAGACAGACATTAAAATCAGTGGTTTACTATGATTAGAGTGATTAAATGCACCTTTGTCGATTTACAAAAATGCTTTCAAGCTATAACCATTCCTCAATATGATATTGCTATATTTATATTGATAGTTTACAGTGGCAACAAGTGGATGTTTCTGAACTTTTTGCAATGACTGATTTTGTTCTCACCACTTCATGAAAAGATTTATCAAATAATGTGGAATAATTTTACATTTTTGAGCAGAAATTTTCCATCTTGTTCATGTGTGCTAAAATAAGTGGTGATCCAGTGCTAAAATTGTTTTTTTTTTGTTTGTTTGTTTGTTTGTTTTTTTTTAATTGTTGTGGTTGTCCACAGTTGCAAAGTTCATTTATTCAAATAAAAAGTATATAGAAATTGAAAATAAAATAAAAGTTAACAAAAATACCTAGAATATTACTTAAATATAAAAGTAGGGCAGTATAGATCCCCCAAATCCCATGCTTTCAAACCAAAAACATTAGTACTAGACCAACAGGTCATGTTTGACATTATTCCACTGACCTAAAAATGCTAAAGATCATCTGAGCACTTGAATTGTTCAGCGATAATCAAATCAGTGAGAACATAGTACGCTGAATTACTTTTATTTCACTAAACTGTTGAAGTTGCTGTTTTAATGAACTTTTGCCGTTAAAATGGTAAAAGAGCATGATGATTATTTGTGTATAACCTCAAAAACTAAGCCTTTTAATTTGTGACTTCCAAGTTTTAAAACATGGATATTGCATGATCAGTGTAAGTGTATATTATGAAGAAATGAGGTGTATGTGATTGCCTTAGAGGTGTTGCAGTGTTTAGTTTGATTTAACTAGTGCATTAATGATGTTTCAGATTATGGCATGAAGAAAACCAACAAATTTAAATGATTCATATATGAAATGTTAAAAGGCATCGGTTGTGGATTCTGGGTTGAGAATTATTTAGGGCAATACTGGGATTCATATTTGGCTGAGGAGATTAAAGAGCAACAATCATAATCACCCAGCGTGCACACGGGCAGATGAAGAGGTAAGTAGAGGCGTTTCACGGCACAGGACGTCACGTGGCTCTTAGACTGATGTTGAAGGCCGTGTTTATAGTGTTTAACTCACTGACCAGGATTCCTTTTAAAATAATTACTTTCAAATAATGTAGGATTTTTATTTTAAAGGGGCCATGCCATACATTAATCATTTTATTTTTTCCTAGCAGTCCACGTTATGTCAGTTTTTTAATGAAATTGTTCTTTTTTGAAGATCTCTTAATTCTTTTATATTTAAATTATTATTTCTGCTTGAATATGTAAACATATTTTGTCTGTCAATTCTGCAGTTCTGTCTGTTCACTGAGTATTCAGATGAGCTCATGTAAAAGGGTTGGAAGACAAACACTCATATACTTTTTCACTGTGGCAGCACCACGCTGCAGATTTTGCTCAGATCACTGGTATCTGCTGTAACTTGATTCTGTCCATCACTGTCCTACATATAAGCCTGTTCTTACTGTTTCAGAACCCAGTCATGGAGGAGACGGTGTGGGAGCAGTACACTGTGACCCTACAGCGGGTGAGTACTTCACCCTTTGCTTATTTCGAGAGCCAATGTACTGTTCTTGCATATTGGTTTATCATTGGCAATTTCTGCTCCTCTAGCAGTAGATCTATTGTGCAATCTGAAGAGTGCAGGCACAGGTACACTAATGCTCAAAGGTTTGGTGTCAATAAGATATATTATTTTAAAGAAATTAATACTTCTTTTATTTGGCATAGATGAATTGCATTTATCAGAAGTGACAGTAAAGACGTTTACATTGTTAGTGAGCATAAGAGACATCTTTTAAAAGCATTAAAAAAATCGTACTGACCCCTTATTTTTGAGTAGTAGAGCATGCTGTCATACATCTTCCACCGCTGCTGTCTCTCAGCAGAAAATATATCATTATTGCATCATCATCTTGGTGAACTGGATCAGACATATTCCTGCAGTGTTATATCCAAATGCAGGGTGACTTGTTAATTAGTTATTGCTGTCTGTACATCTGCATGAATTTAAACTTTTATTATTGTAAATGAATAACTGTGGATTTATGCAAAAGATAAAATGGATTATTTGCCTGTATTTAGGACTCCAAGATGGGCTTTGGCCTTGCTGTGTCTGGAGGGCGGGACAACCCGAACGAAGAAAGTGGTGAAATGTCAATTGTTGTATCCGATGTGCTGCAAGGGGGTCCTGCAGATGGCTTGCTATTGTAAGCTATAAAACAATATTCAACACTTCCCAGCCTTTTTTTCTTTTAAATAAGATTTGTAATCCTAAAATGGTATTTAAAGTGGAAAAGCTGTTGTTCCTAAATTAGTGTATCCATTATATTGCTATTTTATGATTATATCACTTTATTATATTATATATTAAATGCTAAAATTATATGATTGACAAAATAAATTTAGATGAAAATATTAATAAATGAAAACAATGGCATGTATCCTTCAAATATTTAAAACATATTTCACACGGTAAACTAATTATAAGCAATTGACAAATTAACCCAAATATGAAAAATACAAATAAAAATTTATTTTATTGCATTTTATTTTATTGCACTGCATTTCATTTCATTGCACTGCATTTCATTTCATTTCATTTCATTTCATTTCATTTCATTTCATTGCATTGCATTGCATTGCATTGCATTGCATTTCATTTCATTTCATTTCATTTCATTGCATTGCATTTTTTATTGTCTACCAACACTATCAATTATTCAAGATTTTATTTGTTATTCTAATTTTAATATAAAACTTTATTGTCAGCACCAAAATGCTGGTTTAGTACTTCTGATATTTTTAAACTGTTGGTACGATTTGAAGTCACTTTCTGAAGTGTAAAGACTTTATCTAACAATGTTTATGATGTTGTACAGTGAAAATGACAGAGTGATCCAGGTCAACAATGTGCCCATGGACGGTGTCCAACACGCCTTTGCAGTGCAAACTCTCCGTAAATGCGGCAAAGTAGCCAAAATCGTGAGTATAACATTTTGAATTATTTGTCATTTCGATTGTAATAAAGATTAAGCATTTTTTTTAACCAAATCACTGACAGTTGAAAACAGTTTATTAAAAAAAATAATTTATTTTTGTCCCTGTCCTTCATCAGACGGTAAAGAGATCAAGAAAAATTCCCGTCAGCATGATTAAACGTGCCCCGTCCCCAGATGACCGCGTCTTCAGCGGCGACTACAATGACGACTATGACCACGACCATCGCAGCGTCTACAGCGGCCGCAACTACTCTGATCGTGACGCAAGTCCGGAGCGGGGCCGCGGCTACGCGGACGACCGTGACCGCGACTATGACCGCAGTCGTGGGAGAAGCATGGAGCGTGGCGTGAGCCCAGACAGACAGTACAGACGAGACGGCAGCCGCGGCCGAATGCTGGACCGCGAGCGCAGCCCGGACCGCCGATACCGAAGTGACCACAACCTGGATCGCGATCACAGTCCGGACCGCCGCTACCGAAGCGAACGCACGCTGGACCGCGACTACAGTCCAGATCGACGCTATCGCAGCGAACACAACCTGGACAGAGAGCGGAGTCCGGACAGACGGTACCGCAGCGACCATACGCTGGACAGATCGCATAGTCCCGATAGGCATTACAGGCCCGAACCTGCTGCAGGCTACAGCAGAGAGAATTTAGCCAGCGACCGCGAGCGTAGGAGGTTCGATCCGCGACAGGATGAACCCGTGAAGAGGAGTGGCAGTCGAGACCGGCTGGATCGCTCGCCTTCACCGCCTCCACCGCCACAGCGACACGAACCCTTGGAGAAGCCCCTCAATGTTACTCTTCTAAAGAACCGTCCCAATGACGGTAAATACACACTGCCTTCGTTTATCTGTTTCCAGTTTCAACCTGCAGGCAATCCTCTAATGTGATGTTTTTTTCATATCTGTCCAGAATATGGCCTGCGTCTTGGCAGTCAGTTGTTCATCAAAGAGATGACGAGCACAGGTCTGGCATCCAGAGAAGGCAAACTGCAAGAAGGCGACATCATTCTGAAAGTACGTCTCTGGAACAACCTCTTTTTTTTTTTTTTAAATGTTTTTCCTCACCAAGCAACTTTTAAATGCTAATGTTGATTTAAATGTTGATTAAAAAATACAGTAAAAACGGTAATATTGTGAAATATTATTACAATTTAAAATAACAGTTTTCTTTATAAATATATTTTACAATGTAATTTATTCCTGTGATGAAAGCTGAATTTTCAGCATCATTACTCCAGTGTTCATTATAACATGATCTTTCAGAAATCATTCTAATATGCTGATTTGCTGCTGATTATCATCAGTGTTAAAAACAGTTGTGCTGCTGCTTTAATGCTGCCAACACAGTTGAGGTCAAAAGTTTACATACACCTTGCAGAATCTACAAAATGTTAATTATTTTACCAAAATAAGAGGGATCATACAAAATGCATGTTATTTTTTTTTATTTAGTTCTGACCTGAATAAGATATTTCACATAAAAAACATTCACATACAGTCCACAAGAGAAATAATAGTTGAATTTATAAAAATGACCCTGTTCAAAAGTTTGCATACACTTGATTCTTAATACTGTGTTGTTACCTGAATGATCCACAGCTGTGTTTTTTGTTTAGTGATAGTTGTTCATGAGTCCCTTGTTTGTCCTGAACAGTTAAACTGTCTGCTGTTCTTCAGAAAACTTTAGGTCATTTTTGTGTATTTGAACCCTTTCCAACAATGACTGTATGATTTTGAGATTCATCTTTTCACACTGAAGACAACTGAGGGACTCATATGCAACTATTACAGAAGGTTCAAACACTCACTGATGCTCCAGAATGAAACATAATGCATTAAGAGCCGGGGGGGGGGAAACTTTTTGAATATGAAGATCTTCTGAAAGGCAATAAAGAAAAAAAGATATGATATTTAGGCAAAATAAGATAAAAGTACACATCTTCACTCTCTGTTCAAAAGTTTACACCCCTGGCTCTTAATGCATCATGTTTATTTATTAATTTGCTTATTTAGTTAGTTAGTTATTTAAGGAAAGGAATTTTATTGAACAAACTTTACTTTTTCTCTTTGTACTTTATTGATTCATACTTATTTTGGTGTGTCAGATTAACGGTACGGTCACAGAGAATCTGTCTCTGAGCGACGCAGGAAAGCTGATTGAGAAGTCTCGTGGGAAACTGCAGCTGGTGGTGCAGAGGGATCGCAGTCAGGTGCTCATCCGAGTCCCACCCATGGCAGACAGCGACTCAGAAATGGATGGTGAGTGGAACAAAAAACATTAAAAAAAAAATAAAAATACTAGCAGAAGAGCAATCACAATATTTCTGATTAAATTAAACCCCTCTTTAAATGGCTTTAACAACAGCTTTCATTTTGGCATTGTTGCATTTATATTAAAACAGAAAATTGGGGTGGAACATATCAAAGGATATTAGTAGTCATCAACCATGATTTTCTATTTGTTGTTGCTGTTGGTTTAGCCGTGGGACATTCCCATTCTAATGGGCATTTGATTAATCAAGCATTTGTGTACGCACTTTTCATTTATCTGGATGTGTGAGAAACTTAATTTTATATATTTGTTCACTATATTGCTTCAGTACTTAAAATCTTTGCATCAATGTATTTTATTCAGATAAAATATTTAATAAACAAAAATTCATATTGATTATGGTTTGATTAAATATTGTTTGTATATACATGAAATATGTATAGTGATGTATGATGTTGTGAGGCATTTATCGAAACCCAGCTTTAATAGGTGACCTCTGACCTCTTGCCTTTTTTTGAACTGCTGTAATGTCACCGGATTTGAGAGAAAATGCCTTTTTTGGCTTTGGGAGGATTACATAAACCCTACCCATAATCCAAAGCTTATGAAAAATGTCATTTTATAAACTCTAGTAAGACTTGAGTCCCATGTTTTAGAAGTTATTTGTTCATGCTCTTCTGAAAATCCGTATTGGTTTTCAGATCAAATAATGTAAGAATGAAGGAAAACAAATCTGGTTATAATTAGTAGTTCTATATTTCTCAGTTTTAGGAGTTTGAACCTTGTGTGTAACCGATCATGCACTGTTGGCACTGTGGACATAGATGATGCCTCAGAGCACGGGTCTTGTTCCAGTGTGATAATGACATCTGATGCGTGTTGCAGATATCTCAGAGATCGAGTCGTACCGCTCCTATTCTCCCCAGGAGGATCGGCGGAGTCATCACTCTGACCTCTCTTCACACTCCTCTAATGAGAGACTGCAGGACAAAAACAGGTAACACACTGCTATACCCTAACAATTCACAAATTTTTGTTCGCGGACATTGGAGTAATTGATAACGCTCTACAGTAAGGTTCCACATTAGTTAACTACAATAGTTAACATGAACTAATCTTAGTTAATGTTTCTTTCAACATTTACTCATACATTACATTTGAAAGTTTCTTCATCTCTTCATATTATTAAATGGACCTGACCTAACATGAAATAGATTTTTTATTAACTAACATTAACAAAGATGAATAAATACTGTAACATGTATTGCTCATTACTTAATTTTAATTAATGCTTTAAGTAATGGGACCTTATTGTAAAATGTTAGTAACTAGTTAATTAGCTGTTAGTGAGTAACTAGCTTGCCAAGTTAAATTTTAATATATTATGTACTTTTAAACTATAGACTACCCTTCTACACTTCTATAAGTTATAGCAAAAAGTAGAAAATGGTCATATTAAACAGTTTAGTTAAAGGGGTCCTCTTATGCTCTTTTACAAAGTCTTGATTTTGTTTTTGGGGGTGTACTGGAACATGATCTCATGCCTGGTGTTTTGAAAAATGCATTATTTTTCACATAATTTACGTTATTACAATACCTTTCTCCCCAGCCTGGCACAAATGGCTCGATTAGTTCCGGGTTTAATGAAGGCCCGCCTTCTGAAAAACTAAATGTGTTGTGATTGGTTGGCTGTCCTACTGCATTGCGATTGGTGAACAGCTTAGACAGTGTTTCAGTACTGCCACGCCCCTTACCAAAGCAGGAAGTTCCGTCTGCTCCATTATAGTTAAGGATATATTAAGGTATAGTTGACGCTACAGTAGTGTTGGGTCCTATCTTCAGCCCGTGAGATCGCTGATAAATGATATTATCGTGCTAATTTATTTAATTATTTACATACTTAGTTTCATTGCCCGAAACCAGCTCCAGCCTAAAGCTAAAAGCAGTCTAATGCTTTTAATATTACTTATTTTTTATTTAACATAATGACAATTGAATAAAAATATTGTAAGTTACTAATTCTAATGTTTGCAACGTTTCCTTAGTTCTTCAAAAACAGTTACAGCAAACAAGCAAAGAACATTAACGTTATCAAAAAACATTGTCACTGATTAGCCTAGTCTAGTGCAAGTTTATGCATTTTAAAGAACACTTGTGTTATAAGTGAAGCTATATACACTGTATGATAAATAGTCTCTTACCGTACACTGCACACGTCTGCGGTGCGGCTCCAACACGGCCACCGGAGCTGATCGTGACCACTCTAATCAATGTTTGTCTTTATGCCTGCCGCACCACAGCTCATCCCAGAAGTGGCTCTCTACACTGAATTGCTAAAATTAGGCTAATCCCCCACCTCATCCCTACTAGGGATGCAACAATACAGTTAGTCCACAGTTCAATACGTACCTCGGTTTTTAACCACGGTTTTCCACGGCCATTGCTAATCGACATACATAGAATACGAGTATAGAATTTATTGTTTGCCTCATTCTGTGATAAGAATCCACATCAGATTACATAAGGAAGTTATTTCAAACACTCACCTGATGTTGTGAATTAAAAACAAGTTATAATGATTTTTATAACTTTTGTTTTTTATAACTCTCTTGTTGGAAAACTCTCTTGTTTAAAAAGGCTTATCATTGCATGTCATCAGAAGGGAAGATGCTCTGCGTGTGTTGCTTTTTCAGATATAAGCGGGGAAGCATTTCCTCATTTCAGCATGTGAAATCGCGGGCGCACATACAGCAAATTCCGAGAGAAATAAAACAAGGAAATTTTTTTAAATGCAAAACCGAAAAACCACAATTCACAAGCATACCGAACGGTTCGATATTATATTTAGAATCGTGACATCCCTAGTCCCTACCCACCCCCCAAATCCATTCAAATTTCTGTAGGCTGGATTTATTTTAATGATATTCTAATGGGCCACATTGTGACATCATAAGACTTGGTAAACAATGCTGAAGTCCAAACGAGTTGTTTATTGTAGTTCTTGAAAAGAGATTTTTTAAAAACGAAATCTCTCCCTTTGAAGTGGACTTTGAGATGTGTAACTTTGTAGATCTTTTTTTTATGCCCAAACATACACACCACACACTGATTAAATTCAAATAGTGAAAAAGCATAATAGCACTCCTTTAATAATCAAAGCATAAAACAATAAGGGACTTATTTTGGGTGACAGCATTAAACAATAAACACATTTGACACGACTAACAAAACAACATTTTTTTTTTTTTTAAATCAGCTGACAGCGCGTTTAAAATAAATGTTATAAAAGCCAGTGCAAAGGCACTAAGTCACCTTCTTCTGTTGGCAGAGATGAGCCTCCTAACAGACTGGCTAAAATGGGAGCGATGCCGACTCCGTTCAGAGCAGCGCCGGTGGAGCTCCCACCTCCACCTGTAGAGAAAGAAGAGCCTCGCAGCGAGTCTCCAGGTACAATTCCACAGTTTAGTTACTTAATGCAGTACCTCAAGACTTTCTAGATCTCATAACAGTGGAAGAATAGAAGAAACAGATGATGTGTGTTGTTTTTTCAGTTCCTGTTCCTGTGGTAAATGCAGCTCCAAAAAGTGTTCCAGTAAAAGCCAAGCCTCTGCCAAAAGTTCCCCTGCGGCCCAGTCTGGAGGACCAGGAAATATATGGGTTTGTACTGGATTGACTTTCGAAAGCTGTCCATTTTGTTCATTAAATTCGTTCTATAGTGAAGACATATTAATAAAGTGAAATTGAAGGCTGGCATGCAGTTTCTTGCTGACATGGTATAAATCAATCTCTGTCAACTCAACTAAATTGTCCAACAATGGCCTATTAAGTTTCAGTAGTCATTTTTGATTTAAAGGGATAGTTCACCCAAAAATTAAGATTTTGTCATCATTTACTCACCCTCACGTCTTTCCCAACCTGTACAACTTTATTTCTTTTGTGGAACATAAAAGATGATGTTTTAAAGAATTTTGGTAACCAAGCAGTATGTTTTCCATGAACATGGACCCTTCGCAAAAACCCGCCCTACCTTACTATTGCTATGTCCGACAAACAATGCTGATCTTACACTACAGATCATGTTCTCACGCAGTGAAAAACACATTGTGGAACAAAGAGGAAATTGGAACGACACAGACAAGACAGAGCAGGTTACTTCTGGTATGAAACAAGGTCTCCGCTTTAAAATGCTTTCATTTTTTTTCAGAAATTCAAACAGTTTTGTGGCTTTTGAATGTGTCGTGACAGATCACTGAATGAACATCATAACATAATTTATTTCAAGCGCAGAAAGACGTCAGTACACACAATGTTTCAAGTTTAAAGGAGAAATTCACTTCCAGAACAAAGATTTACAGAAAATTCACCCCCTTGTCATCCAGGATGTTTGTCTTTCTTTGTGTCTTTCTCAAGAAATTGTTTCTTGAGGAAAACATTTCAGGAATTATCTCCATATAGTGGACTTCTATGATGCCCGTGAGTTTAACGTCCCCAAAATGCAGTTTAAATGCAGCTACAAAGGGCTCTAAACGATCCCAGCCGAGGGAGAAGGGTCTTACCTAGCAAAATGATTGGTTATTTTCTTTAAAAAAAAAATTTATCATTTATATTATTTTAACCTCAAATGCTTTTCTTGTCTAGCACTGCAGTGTGTTTTTTATTTATTTATTTATTTTTTTGGTGATAGGTGTTTGACCCACCTTGCAATGTTCACATTGTAAACACTGGGTCGGTACTTCTGCAGGGATGTAGGATGATTTTGAAGTTGAGAAGAAAATGAGAGATTTTTTTCTCCTGTCTTCTCCTGATTAGACATTATGATTGGTCAGATCGCCTGTCAATTAAGCTGTTTGCAAAGGGTCAGTTGTATGGACAAAAAAGCATAATAAAAGTCAGTGGGACCCAAAACTGTTTGATCACCAAAATTCTGCATACTATGCTTCTTTTGTGTTCTGCAATAGAAATATGAGTATGAGTTTGAAACATCATGAGGGTGAGTAAATGAAGTCTTTAATTTTTGGTTGAACTATTCCTTTAAATCCCCTTTTTCCATGTGCTAAGATCCCGATTATTAAGTTGGAAAAGTTGTGAAAGCCAATTTACTGAAATGCTATTTGAACTTTTTATTGTTATTCTTTTCTTCTGAGACAAAAGTTTTCAGCTCTAACTCCTCTATCTATCTATCTATCTATCTATCTATCTATCTCACCAGCCAAGCCTAGCAACTAGAATCATGCTAGTAACTTGCTTATCATGCTAGAAACATGCTAGCAACCGGCAAATCAGGCTAGAAACATGTAAATCATGGTAGAAATATGCTAGCAACATGCTAATAATTCTAACAACATTCTAATCATCCTAGTAACATGCTAATCATGCTAAAAACACATTAGAAACATGTTAATCATGCTAAAAACATGCTAGCAACATAATCATGCTAGAAACATGCTAGCAGCATGTTAACAATGCTGACAACATGTTAGCAACATTCTAATCCTGTTAGAAACATGCTAGCAACAGGTTAATCAGGCTAGAAACATGTTAACAACATGTCAGTCATACTAGAAACATGTTAGTAGCATGTTAATCATGTTAGAAACATGCTAGTAACGTCCTAATCATGCTAGAAACACATTAGAAACATGTTAACAACACACTAATTATGCTAAAAACATGTTAGCAACACGTTAGTAACATGATAATCATGTTAGAAACATGTTAGCAACATGCCAGTAACTTGCTAATCATGTTAGAAGCATGCTAGTAACAGGCTAATCTGGCTAGAAACATGTTAACAACATGTTAATCATGCTAGAAACATGCTAGTAATGTCCTAATCATGCTAGAAACATGTTAGAAACATGCTAATGATGTTAAAAACATGCCAACAACATGTTAATTGTGCTAACAGCATGTTAATAACTTACTAATCATGTTAGAAACATCCTAGCAACATGCTAATGATGCTAACAACATGCTAATCATGTTAGAAACATGTTTGCAACATGCTAATAATGCTAACAACATGCTAGCAACATGTTAATCATGCTAGTAACATGCTAACGACATGGTAACCATGTTAAAATCATGCTAGCAACATGCTAATAACATGTTAACAACATGCTAATCAAGCTAAAAGCATGCTAGAAACATGCTAGTAACTTGTTAATCATGTTATTAACATGCTAGCAACATGATAATCCTGCTTATCATGTTAAAATGTGCTGAAAACTTGCTAATCATGATTAAAACGTGTGAAAAAATGCTAGGAACATGTTGACTACTATCTATCTATCTTTGACAGACTGTATTACCTTTAACACATTCAAACTTAACCTATTAAAACTACTTTAAACTTCAAACTATTTCAGACTTTTCAAACTTTTTAAAACTTTCTGGTCCGGCTTTCTCAAGCCAACTTAAAGTTTGTCTTGACAAACTTTTTTATCTAGTTGCTACTTACTGTTACATTTAGTTACATTTACTTTTAATTCTAACATTCTAATTTTTGATCTCCCACAGCCCCAACACTGTGATGGTGCGCTTTCAGAAGGGCGATAGTGTTGGTCTGCGTCTTGCTGGAGGAAACGACGTGGGCATTTTTATCGCCGGCGTTCAGGAGGACAGTCCTGCCGAGATAGAGGGACTCCACGCTGGAGACCAGATTGTGAAGGTCCAATATCACTGCCTCTGCATTTTAATATTCTGTGCCTTTATCTGTCATACATTTTCCCACATTGTCAAATAGTAATTTGTGTTTTTCTTTCCCTGCAGGTGAATAATATGGATTTCAGAGGAATGGTCCGGGAAGATGCAGTCCTGTATTTACTGGAGATTCCCAAAGGAGAGGATGTGACCATCCTGGCTCAAAGCAAACCTGATGGTACTTCGAATCAGTGTAGCATAATGTACATTACCATTCAAAAGTTTAGTCAGTAAGACCAGAGTAATGATGCTGAAAATTCAGGTTTGCATCACTGAAATAAATTACATTTTAAAATATATTCTAATAGAATGGTGTTAAATTCAGTTCAATTCAGTTCATTTGTGTAAGGACTTTTAATTTTGAGCAGTAAAAGGGCTGTGGATAACGCTCATTTGTTTCATTTTAGTGTATAAAGACATTCTGGCATCTGGACGAGGTGATAACTTCTTCATCAGAACTCATTTTGAATACGAGAAGGAGCTTCCTCAGAGCTTGACCTTCTCCAGAGGAGAGGTATTCAAAGTGGTGGACACCCTGTATGACGGGAAGCTGGGTAACTGGCTCGCCATCCGCATGGACAAAGACAATCAGCTCCTGGAGAAAGGCATCATACCCAGCAAGAGCAGGTGAGACTCATATGATTCGACCTGAAATATGCAGTGGCTTAAAAAGGTCTTAGACTAGAAGGAAATAAGTCAAAAAAAGTCAATAAAAACGGACTCACTGAAATGACGTTTGCTGACATCATCTAGTCTGCCATTTCATGTTGACGTTTATGTTATTTTTTTTGCTTGCTATCAGAGCGGAGCAGATGGCAAATGTTCAGAATGCACAGAAAGGCGCTGGTAATGACAGAGGAGATTTCTGGAGGCTGAGAGGTCAAAGAGCAGCCAAGAAAAAAGACCTTCGCAAGAGCAGAGAGGATCTCAGCGCTACGCCCGTCACAACACGCTTCCCAGCCTACGAGAGAGTGGTGCTGCGGGAAGGTTCACCCATCGTTCATTACTTAAACTAATATGCATTTCTGTATAAAAATATAGAAATATGTGACCTTGGACTGCAAAACCAGTCATAAGGGTCAGTTTTTTTTAAACTGAGGTTTACACATCTGACAGCTGAATAAATAAGCTTCCCATTGATATATGTTTGTTAGGATAGGACAGTATTTGGCTGAGATACAACTACTTGAAAATCTGGAATCTGAGGGTGCAAAAAAATAAAAATACTGAGAAAGTTGTCCAAATGAAGTTCTTAGCAATGCATATTACTAATCAAAAATTATGTTTTGATATATTTACAGTAGGAAATGTACAAAATATCTTCATGGAACATGATCTTTACTTAATATCCTAATGATTTTTGGCATAAAAGTAAAATTGACCAGTTTGACCCATACAGTGTATTTTTGGCTATTGCTACAAATAAACCTGTGCTACTTAAAACTGGTTTTGTGGTCCAGGTTCACACATACATATACATTTTTTTTTTAATTATTCTTTTGAAATTAAGGAAATAAATGAAGTTACTATTTTTGATTTTTAGTGCTATTTCATTTGAGGCTGTAAAACCTATAAAAATAGCAGATTTCAAACTATAAGCATTTTTATTTATGCATTAATTATTAATTAATTATTTTAGGTTTAATCCTGTATTTTTATTTATAATTTAGAGTTGATTATCTGAAACACTTCATGTGTTTTGTTTAATACATTCCATATTTTTTAGAATTTTATTAATTATTTATAATTTAAAAATTATATATTTTTTGCAATTATTATTGCTTTTTTTGTTTGTTTGTTTGTTTGTTTGTTTGTTTTGTTTTATGTGTCATTTTAGCTAAGAAACTTCATGTTTATGTACTTTTTTCTTTGTCTCTCTTCTTTTCCAGCTGGGTTCAGAAGGCCCATCGTAATATTCGGCCCTATTTCAGATGCGGCTAATGAAAAACTTGGCAATGAGCTTCCAGATGAGTTTGTCATAGCAAGTAAGCCATTCCTTTTTGAAAGATCTCTTCATGTATATTGATGTGTAGGCACGGATGAGGTGTTTGACCTGTGTTTTTCTAATGACAGAGACAGAACCTAAAGATGCAGGCTCGGAGAAGTCGTCTGGCGTTGTAAGACTCAATACTATTCGTCAGATCATCGAGCAGGTAAACCGCCCACAATCACACTTCTAAATGTGTGTTCGTAATAAAAATTCAGGAACATCTAAAAATATTCTTTTTTTTTTTTTTTTTTTTTTGTTCCTAGGATCGACACGCACTGCTCGACGTCACCCCAAAGGCTGTAGACACCCTGAACTACACCCAGTGGTATCCCATCGTCATCTTCCTCAACCCGGATAGTAAGCAGGGGGTGAAGACTATGAGAAACCGCCTGGTTCCCGGCTCCAACCGCAGTTCACGCAAACTTTACGAACAAGCAGTCAAACTGCGGAAAACCTGCTCACACCTGTTCACTGGTTAGTCTGATGAGCCATTTCATTTAGAAAATGTCAAAATTAGTGCCATATGAAATAGGGCTGGGCGGTGTATTGAGGTTGTACGATATATTGATGTTTTTTATAAGGTATATGGTATGATATATCGATAAACTGTAGTTTGATATGAATGCCTCTTTTGAATCATTTTCTCAGTGCATAACTTACATTTCACAGGTATAGTCTCCATCTGTAAATGTTAGAAAGTACAAAGTTGATTTATTTTCATTTTTAGTTAGTGAATTTAGTGAATTTAACATTGCTTTAAAAATCATTATTTTTGTTCACTTTGTTTTTGTAGCCTTTAATATGAATTTTTTTTAATTAATACAGTTTTTTTGTTTGTTTGTTTGATTATCCAAATAGCAAAACAAAATAACAAAGCAATAACAAAAAATACAGAGCTGTATGCAGCATATTGCAATTTATTCAAAAAATACTGTGACGTTTTCTTTGGCCATATCCATTTCATTCTTTCCCAAGTTCTGTTTTCTTTCTTTCTTTCTTTTTCTTTCTTTCTTTCTTTCTTTCTTTCTTTCCTGTTTGTTCTTTCTTTCTTTTTTTCCGTTCTCTTTCTTTCATTCTTTTTCTTACTTTTTCTTTTGTTCTTTCTTTCCTGTTTGTTCTTTCTTTCTTTTTCTTTCTTTTTCAAATTCAGTGTTTTCTGTTGTATTTTTTTGGATTCCATTTTTTGCATTTAGTTTTTTTTGTATTCTATTTTGATGGTTCGGTTACATTTTTGCAATCAAAAAAGAGGTCTAATTAATTTAAATCTATTTAATCTATTTCTCTCCTATTTATTTATTTATTTATTTATTTATTTTAATGTCATCGTTGAGTTTTAATAGTTTAATCAAACTTTATTAATCAAAAAGCATGTCTAAGAAATTTAATTCATGAAACTCTAACAATTTTTTTTTTTTTTTTTTTTTTTTTTTTTATTACATTTTTACAAAAATGGTGCCCTATAAAATATTTTATTTATTCTGAAATTCTGGGTTGTCTGTTTAATTTATTCTGGATTTATGAATTAACACTTTTTTTTTAATCAAGAACTGTGGTATTCAAACAAATGCATAAATCATTAATAATTAAATTAATCTTTTAAAATATAATTAAACAAAAACGTAACAATTCCTATCATTTTGGCCAAACAAGTGTTTACTTTAAAAATTAAAATGTGGAAAGAAAATATGATATTCCTTAAAATAAAGTTATAAATCTTTAAATTATGCTTCCTTGTTCAGCTACCATTGATCTGAACTCTTCCCATGATGCCTGGTTTGGAAGTCTCAAGGATGCCATACGAGAACAACAAGATAAAGCTGTCTGGGTCTGTGAAAGCAAGGTAAGCATTTATACAAATACACAACTGTGGTTCATTTCATAGTTATGTATTTCCTTTAGCAAAGAAGAGTTACTATATTATATATGATAATGCCTTGCCAGCCTTAGTTCACATGTAAAATTACCCATCGTCAGACCTTTCAGAGTTTTTTTTTTTTTTAACGTTTCAGCTTGATGGATCTGAGGAGGACTTGGATCTCCATGATGACCGTATGTCATACCTGTCGGCCATGAGCGCAGACTACTTAAGCATGGACAGTCGTCTGACCAGCGATTACGAGGATACGGCGGATGAAGGCGGCGCATACACGGATAACGAGCTTGACGAGTCCACCGACGATCCTCAGCTGATGTCAGCAATCAGCCGCTCATCTGAGCCTGTTAGTGAGGAGGTTAGTGTGCTGTGTAAACAACATGCATTTCCTGTCATTTTACCACTGTCAGTAATTTCAGCCCTACCCATATACTACCTGGAAACATTTCAGCACTGAGTCATTTTATTATAAAAATCTGTTTCGTGTAAAGGTCATTCATTCTGTTTTCAGTATCGGTGTCATTATCATTGACCGTCACAAGAGTATCAGTGATAAGAAAAGTGTGTTTATGGATTCAGCTTTGTGCACGCTGCTCCCTACAGGTCACTGAAGAAACTGCATATTCAACACACATTCATGTTCAACATCAGTCTGACACATGATCTTTCAAAAAGAGTGTTCGATTTCTGGTAGATAGTTTAGTTACATTGAATGTATGTGCCTTTTCAAAAGGCCTTGATTTAATAACTCTAGAAGTCAAGTGGCTTAAATACACGTGAATATACACAAACTCTTATAATATTTTTTAAGGTAAAAAGTAGTTATTTTTCATCTTGGCAGGATTTTTTTTATATATTTTATGAATCATCAAGACTGCATTTATTTGATCAAAATGCAGAAAAAACAGTAATATTATAAAATTTTGCTATTTAAAATAGTGTTTTTTTCCTTTTTCATACATTTAATACAATTTAATCCTGTGATCAAAACTTTTCAGCATCATTACTCCAGTCTTCAGTGTCATATGATCCTTCAGAAATCATTCTAATATGCTGATTTATTATCAATGTTGGAAACAGTTGTGCTGCTTAATATATTTTTGGGACCTGTGATGCTTTTTTTTTCAGGATTGTTTCATGAATAAAAAGTTAAAAAGAACAGCATTTATTTAAAATAGAACTCTTTTCTAACAATATACACTATCGTTCAAAAATTTGGGGTCAGTCTTTTTTTTTTTCTTTTTTTGAAAGAAATTAATACTTTCATTCAGCAAGGATATGTTAAATTGATTAAAAAGTGAGAGTAAAGACTTATATTGTTAGAAAAAAATTCAATTTGGAATAAATGCTGTTCTTTTTAACTTTTTTTTATCAAAGAATCCTGAAAAAAGTATCACAGGTTCCAAAAAAAGCAGCACAACTGTTTCCAACACTGATAATAAATCAGCATATTAAAATTATTTCTGAAGGCCAATGTGACACTGAAAACTGGAGTAATGATGCTGAAAATTCAGCTTTGCATCACAGGAATAAATTATATTTTAAAGTATATTTATACAACAAACTGTTATTTTAAATTGCAATATAATTTCATAATATTACTGTTTTTTTCCTGTATTTTTGATTAAATAAATGTAACTTTGATGAGCTTTTTCTTTAAAATTTTACTGGTCCCACACTTTTGAACAGCATTGTAACTTTGAGGAAACATGTTTTCCAAATATGTTTAATACTTGATCACAGTTCATTTTTAAAAATAATAACATAATTTTTCTTTACTGTTCAAAAGTTTGGGGTCAGTAGGACTTTTATTTATATATTTTTAAATATTTGTATTCAGTAAAGAGGCATTTAGTTTATTAAAAGTTAAAGTAAACAAAATATCTCTGTTTCAAACAAATGCTGTATAAATCCTGAAAAACAAATGACAGTTTGCATGAAATTCATAATATTAAGAAATGAGCAGCAAAAGCATATTAGCATGATTTCTGAAGGATCATGTGACACTGAAGGCTAAAGTAATGATGCTGAAAAATAAAGGAATCAATGACATTTTAAAACATATTAAAATAGAAAATAGGTATTTTAAATTGTAATAATATTTCATATTTTTCACTGTATTTTTCATCAAATAAATACAGCCTCTGTGTACTTTTAAACAAAAAAAAAAATCTTAGACTCCAAACTTCTAAACAGTACTGTACTTATTAATTGCAGTAATAATAATACAAAAAAAACATGCCAAAAATCTTCATGGTTTTATAGAATTGTAGACTTTTAATGAGCCTTTTTTTGATTACAATTCAGGAAATAAAAACTTGTCTATTGAAGTATGTGTGTATTAATGTTGTTTGTTTATTTAGATTTTAAATATATTTTTTAATTAACTAATGCTATATTTATCTCTCTCTCTCCCCCCCCCCCACACACACAGAGACCCATACCTGTTCCTCATGAGCGTTCAAAGAAACCTGCGAGCAAAGATGTGCAGCGGGACCCCAGCCCGCCTCCATCATTTGTTCCTGAACCTCCTAAGGTCAGTCTTTCATTTCCTCTATACCTCCTTTTCTTCCTTTTGACTCACTTAGGGACACTAAATATTTGGCAGTGTTATGGGCTTGATTGCACAGACACTGCTGGATGAGAGCTGAACTGAGCTGGACGATGACGTCACTGTTTTCTCCAGAGCTGCTTTACAGATAAATTAGATTCAATTATTGATTAACTTTACAGTTATTAAACTGAAATGAGTCAACAATGAACTGTAAAATTGACTGTTTACTAGTGTCCTGTTTTTAGAGCTGCTTAACAGCAGAACTGAATTTTGTTTGCACTCTGTTTTCCTGTTTAACACTATAAAGCTGCTTTGACACAATCTGTATTGTGAAAAGCACTATATAAATAAAGGTGACTTGACTTCCCCTGAAGTGTTTCTTAGGCCCATTACAGGCAGTAACAGAGTTCACACACCTGTTGTTTCTGCAGGTCCGGGCAGCTGTACGTCCTGCAGACTCCAGGAGTTTCGACTCTCGTTCCAGCAGCACAGTCAGCAGTGATGCTCCTGTCAGCACCAAACCTCTTCCACCGCCTGTAGCTCAGAAGCCCAGTTTCACCCTGAGGACGGGCCCAGCTGACGACACAACCTCTGATGACCCTGTTGATGACCCCGCAAACCGCACCTTCCGGGGAAAGGTGAAGGCCTTCGAGCAAATGGACCACCTGGCCCGGGCCAAAAGGATGCTTGAGCTGCAGGAAGCCGAACAAGCGCGGGTTTGTCTCTCATCAACACACAATACACACCAGCTACTATATGTCTGAAGGGAGGAACATCAGAAATATGGTCAAGAAATCTCATATTTCAGCAGAAAAGGACTATATATATATATATATATATATATATATATATATATATATATTATAATTATGTCATTATATTTTCATTCTTTTAATTTTTTGTTGTAGTTTAATTAAAAGTTAATAATTTAAATATTTGTGAGTGTGTGTATATATATTTATTTATTTATTTATTTAAAATTATATTTTTGATATTTTATCCCAACTTAGCCTGGCTATTTTTTTGTTTTTATATATGCTTAACTGTCATGACAATAATGAAAACCAATTAATAATCTTTTTATTATTTATTTATTTATTTATATCTTATTTATATATATATATTTTAATTATTTATTTATATATTATATTTTTCCTTAATATTTTGGGGTGCTTTTATTTTATTTTAAATTTCAGTGATTTATGATTGTGTGTGTGTGTGTGTGTGTGTGTGTGTGTGTGTGTGTGTGTGTGTGGGTGGGTGGGTGGGTGGGTGGGTGGGTGTGTGTGTGTGTGTGTGTGTGGACTTGTTTTTATATCCTTGTGGGGACCTAAACCTGAATACACACAGACTCATGGGGACTAGTGTCACCGTGGGGACCTAAATTGAGGTCCCCATGGGTACAAAAGCTTATAAATCATACAGAATGAGTTTTTTTGAGAAAGTAAAAATGCAGAAAGTTTTCTGTAAGGGTTAGGTTTAGGGGTAGGGTTAGGGTAAGGGGATAGAAAATACAGTGTGGAGAGTATAAAAACCATTGCACCTATGGAGAGTCCCCACAAGGATAATAAACCAGACATGTGTTTTGTGTGTGTGTGTGTACTTGTTTTTGCTACATTACAACATTGCTACAAGGATAGTAAAACCTGAAATTTTCGACATTGTGGCGACCGGCCTACGGTAAATGATGTTTATCTGAAAATGTAACAATGCAAGCAGGTTTTCTGTAAGGGGTAGTAGGTTTAGGGTTGGGATTGGGTGAGGGGATAAATGGTATTGTTTGGTCATCATAAAAACTATAGAAGTCTATGGAAAGCCCCCACAATTCACAAAAACAAACGTGTGTGTGTGTGTGTGTGATCATAAATCACTGCAATTTAAAATAAAATCACACCAAAATAATAAGGAAAATTTTGATTATGTTTTTGTTATATTTATTCATTTGTTTTATCGTATATATATATTATAATATAACTCTATAACATATAAAATGTAACAATAATAATAATTGTTGTTATTATTATTATTATTATTATTATTATTATTATTATTATTATTATTATTATTTGCGATTGAAAATTGAAATCACAGAAACTTCGTTTTTTATTTATTCTCTTTTTTCCTTAACAGCTGGAAATCTCTCAGAAACATCCAGATATTTATGCAGTTCCCCATAAGCCAAAACCAAACCATAACAGGCCTCAACCTATTGGGTAAGTTTGTTTTTGGGATTTTTTTATTTTCTCATTAATACTCATTACGACACAGGTATACGGTAATTTTCTAAAGCGTTGATGTGCTGTTTTGTTTAATGGCCCGTCCCGTCAGTAACGGCTGTATTTCCTTCAGCTCCAGCTCAAACTCTGAGTCCCAGAGCTCCTCCAAACTGTCGTATTCAGAGAGCCGCTCTCACCACCGCGCCGATGATGATGATGATGAAGAGGAATATCGACGGCAGCTGGCCGACCAAACCCGCAGAGGCTACTACAATCCCCAGAAATACAACGACACTGAACTCTAGCAACCCACGTCCCATAAACACTCACAACAGAACAAGCTGAGTCTCTGCATTGCGTCCGTCTGTGCTGGGATATTTCCTGTGCATGTCATTATAAAGCAAATCAGTGTGTTTCTAGTTGTTGTGTAAGTAAACAAGACATCATGGAACCACAGATAAAGCAGATGAGATATTATTTGCCACAAACACACATGCAGTATAAACGCGCTATTCATGAAACAGCATCTTTTTATACCTTGCAATGTTTTTATATAAAATTTTCAGTGTATTTTTCTTGTCAACATGTAGTGTTTTTTTTTTCTTTCAGACTGTTTGTACATCTTTAGTTTTATTTTCCCACAATGCCATGTATCTGTTTCTACTGAAAGCTACTAGATGGAGTTAACGTTACACTTTCCTAATTTACTCCACTTAAGTTTGCCATAAACCAAAAGTAAAAGTGGGTTAAATATTATTTTCCAAAACATTTGCTGGAGTGCCTTAATGTCATCGATCAAACATGTGTTAACTTATGCTAGGCTAATGCTTTTATGTTTGCTGCATATGCTATGCTATAATTATGTTCAAATGGCTTATGATAAAACATCACATCAGTTTTTATATTGTTCAGTACTTTGATTCTATGAGAATATAAGATCTTGTGTAATGTTCACACTTCAGGTGTGTCTACGATCAGTGCTTTGGGTTTAACCACTAATAAAACAGAGATGTGGGATTTTTAAATTTTAAAGACAAATAAATAAACATCACTTTTAATGTTGTTTCTTTGCTTGTGATTGCCTCATATTGCTATTGAAGGAGAAGTCCACTTCCAGAACAACAATTTACAAATAATGTACTCACCCCCTTGTCATCCAAGATGTCTTTCTGTCTTCAGTCCCAAAGAAATTATGGTTTTTGAGGAAAGCATTTCAGGATTTTTCTCAATATCATTGACTTTATTGGTGCCCCTGATTTTGAACTTCCAAATTGTAGTTTGAATGCAGCTTCAAAGGGCTCTAAATGATCCCAGACGAGGAAGAAGGGTCTTATCTAGCAAAACGATCGGTCAATTTTTTTTTTTTTTAAATAAAAATGTGTACACCTTTTAAGCACAAAAGCTCGTGTAGCACAGGCTCTGGGATGGGCATCCACGATGCTACGAATTAGTGATGGGTCGTTCTTGAATGATTCATTTATTTTGAACGAATCTTTAATGTGACTCGGGAAGAACGAGTCGTCTCGGGGAGTGATTCATTCAGTCGCGCATGCGCAACATCCTATTAGTTTCTGTACTGGAATTAGCTCACCTGTTTCCAGTCTTCTTTCCAGGTTTTTTTGAGTCATACATTCATCTTATGGGGCTGTCACGTGATGAACGAACAACTCGAACCCGAAGACTTGTCAGATAAGAGGCGAGGTGAGCTAATCATAGACTAAAGACCCAGGTAAACAATGCATGAATCTTTTCTGTTTCTTATAGCATTATAGTTTTGTCTTGTTTGTAGTGTGATCAACGTTTGTGTAAGCAGTAGATGCGTTAGTTAATTATATTTTACTAAAATGAAATGACTCGGAAAAAAAGATTCGTTCATTTTGCTGAACGAGACTCAAAGGTCCGAGTCGCTAAAATGATCCGAACTTCCCATCTATGAATCACATATGAAGCTCATCATCTCTGTAGAGTATGGCGAAAAACTCCATCTTATTTTCTCCTACAACTTCAGAATCATCTGACATCGTTGTACCTTTTTGTTTGTAAAAAAACGTTTGTTGCACTTTCTTAGTCTTTGCCCGTTCGCTTTGTAAACACTGGGTCTGTAGTTCCGCGTGACCTTTCGACGTGATTCAATAGTACGTAACGTTAGTGTCGCGGGCGCGCATCCCAGAGCCTGTGCTACACAGCTTTTGTGCTTAAAAAGTTTACACATTTTTGCTTTCTGAAAAAAATGACTGATAGTTTTGCTAGATAAGACCCTTCTTCCTCGGCTGGGATCGTTTAGAGCCCTTTGGAGCTGCATTTATACTTCATTTTGGAAGTTCAAAATCATGGCAAGAAATGGAGTCCATTATATGGAGAAAAATCCTGAAATGCTTTCCTCAAAAACCATAATTTCTTCACGACTGAAGACTGAAAGACATGAACATCTTGGATGACAAGGGGGTGAGTGTGAATTGTTGTTCTGGAAGTTCTCCTTTAATAAGCCAGACGCCTAAAGCCAACCACTGAAAAAAAAAAAAGGTAATTGCAACTTTTTATCTCACAATTCTGACTTTTTTTTTTCTCACAATTGCGAGTTTACGTCTTGCAGTTGACTTTTTCAGAATTGCAAGTTTGTGTCGCAATTGTCACTTTTTCTCAGAATTGCGAGTTTATAATTGCAGTTGTGACAACCGTATTCTGTTGCTGTGTGAACGTGGCCGTAAACTCGCAATTCTGAGAACATATCAGTCTTTTTTCCCCTCAGAATTGGATTTTATAACTTGCAATTGTGAGTTTAGTCTGAATTATGCGATTAAAAAAAATTGCAATTGTGACTTTTTTCAGAATTACCAGTTTACATCCCGCAATTGTGACTTTTTTACTCAGAATTGTGAGTTTACATCTCAAATTGTGACTTTTTTTCTCAAAATTGCAACTGTATAGCTTCCCGATTGTGACTTTTTGTCAGAACTGTGAGTTTACATTTTGCAGTTACTTTCTTTCAGAATTACCAGTTTACATCCTGCAATTGTGACTTTTTCTCAGAATTGCGAGTGTATGTGTTCACAATTGTGACTTTTTTTTTCCTCAATATTGTGCGTTTATATCTCACAATTCTGTCTCTATAACACGCAATTGCAAGTTAAGTCAGAACTGTGAGATGTAAACTCTTTTTATCTCACAATTCTGACATTTTTTTTTCTCGCAATTGCGAGTTTACATCTTGCAGTTGACTTTTTCAGAACTGCAAGTTTGTCTCGCAATTGTCACTTTTTCTCAGAATTGCGAGTTTATAATTGCAGTTGTGACAACCGTGTTCTGTTGCTGTGTGAACGTGGCCGTAAACTCGCAATTCTGAGAACATATCAGTCTTTTTTCCCCTCAAAATTGGATTTTAGAACTTGCAATTTTGATTTTATATCTCTCAGTTCTGGAAAAAAAAGTCAGAATTGTGCGATTAAAAAAAATTGCAATTGTGACTTTTTTCAGAATTACCAGTTTACATCCCGCAATTGTGACTTTTTTTTCTCAGAATTTCAAGTTTACATCTCAAAAATTGTGACTTTTTTTCCTAATTGTGTGTTTACATTTCACAGTTCTGACTCTATAACACGCAATTGCAAGTTAAGTCAGAGTTGTGAGACAAACTCAGCTCATCAGGGCGGGTCTAAGGTAAGACAGCCGTGTCAGTCAGTCGTGGGAGTGGCCTGGGGTTTTGTGACGTCACACAGACAAGAAGCTGAGCCTGATTTGAAAAAGGGGATATTACTTATCATTATAGAGTGATTGTGACCCCACACTGCCAACACACATTTATGTTCAAACAACATGTAAAGGTGAGTTTTGCATCTGATGACCCCTTTAAGAACAGATTAACCAAATAATGAATAAAAGTGAAGTCCGATTATCACTTTAATCTAGAGACCTTGAGTCAAAACTTAACCCCCTATCAACCACATAGCAATAAAAAAAACCATAAAAATGTGTTCTGTAGAAAATGCACAACTTTAATGAAAACAAACCAATGTAAATATTTAGCTCATTGATTCCTTTACTTTGAATTGATTGATGACAACAGTACAGTTCACACATCAGATCTGTGTCAGTAACTTTTAGATTATAATGTTCCTTTATTTCTGTGCTCAGTGCCATTGATCTCTGTGATAGTTTAGGTCCAGTCGTGTGTCGGGCACATGATCGATCTCCATTCATTTCTCTTTGGTACTAATGCCGGTGGAATGATAGCAGGCGTACAGAGATCACTCAGACTAGAGAGATTAAGGCAGGTCACATGGTGCTGGAATGGTTTGGTTTATGCACTAGTGGAATAATAAATAAATACATACATCCAGTTAAATAAATCTGTAAACAGTTATATTAATCTTTCAATAAATAATAACTCTGGATCAGCTCATGTGTGGAGGTGATGTGGTGTCGTAGCCCTGCAGAGTGTCAGATGTAGACGGGTTGTTCCTGGGCCGTGAGCAGGCGGTACATGGCTGCAGGCATAGTCTTCATATGGATCTGATAAAAAACAAAGCAGTCATTACAATATCCACCTTCACTGGATCACCATTCATGTGTGCATCAGTTTTCAAGAGTATTAAGCCATTAGCTTAGCATCAAGCTGTCATCAAAGGTGTAAACAGCTGGGTTAATTATAGTATGAGTTAACTAAGTGTGCTTTTAAAATGTTTATGAACTTTGGCCATTCATTTACACAACAATGCTTTTTGAGGGCCTGAAAATGCACACTTTTGAAAAAAGGTCTCAAAGTCTCACGTTTTTGAAATGGTACCATTAATGAAAATGTAATTTTGTGAAAACCGTGACATCATTCACAAGTTAGGTTTGTGTGCAGGGGCGTAGGTTTTCTTTACAAAGTGACGTCACTAACTACTGGACTGGAATGAATAATACAACGTTTTTTTAGTTGTTTTCACAGATCTATGTGAACAGACGTCACTCTGACAATGCTGTCGTATGTATGTGAAACTTCTCTAAAACACAAATTACTGGAAATTAAAGAACTTAACTGAGCTAAAATCTTAAAAACGTTAACTTATTTTATTTCATCTAGTTGCCAGAGCAACTTTTCTCATTTTAATTTCATTTAACTTAAAGGAGAAGTCCACTTCCAAAACAAAGATTCACATATAATGTACTCACCCCCTTGTCATCCAAGATGTTCATGTCTTTCTTTCTTCAGTCGTAAAGAAATTATGTTTTTTGAGGAAAACATTTCTGCATTTTTCTCCATATAATGGACTGATATGGTGCCCCGATTTTGAACTTCCAAAATGCAGTTTAAATGCGGTTGTAAACGATCCCAGCCGAGGAAGAAGGGTCTTATCTAGCGAAACGATCGGTAATTTTCATTTAAAAAATACTATTTAAATACTTTTTAATCTCAAACGCTCGTCTTGTTTTACTCTCCCTGAACTCTGTGTATTCTGACTCAAGACTGTTAGGGTATGTAGAAAAACTTAAATCGTATTTTCTCCCTCAACTACAAAAATAATCTTAAAATGATCCTACATCACTGCAGAAGTACCGACCCAGTCTTTGCAAAGTGAACATGCAAAGAAAATCAAACATCCTTATTAAAAAAGGTAAAACAATGATATAGGATGATTTTGAAGTTGAGGGAGAACATGAGATGGGAGTTTTTCGACATACCCTAAAAACAGTTCAGGCAGAGTAAGACAAGACGAGCGTTTGGCATTAAAAAGTATATAAATTGTATTCTTTTTATTAAAATAACCGATCGTTTCGCTAGATGAGACCCTTCTTTCTCGGCTGGGATCGTTTACAACCGTATTTGGGATCGTTTGAAGCCGCATTTAAACTGCATTTTAGAAGTTCAAAATCGGGGCACCATATCAGTCCATTATATGGAGAAAAATGCAGAAATTTTTTCCTCAAAAAACAATTTCTTTTTATGACTGAAGAAAGAAAGACATGAACATGAAAGACATCTTGGATGACAAGGGGGTGAGTACATTATATGTGAATCTTCGTTTTGGAAGTGGACTTCTCCTTTAATGTAACAAAATTATTATTAATGAATGAATAATAATAATAACAATATTATTATTATTATTATTATTATTATTAATAATAATAATAATAATAATAATAATAATAATAATACCCTACTAAAAAAAAAAAAAAAAACTGCTAAAACCAGTCTAAGCTGGTTGGCTGGTTTTAGCTGGTCTTCCTGCCTGGTCACAACTGTTTAAGCAGGCTAGTTTTAGGTGGTTTTGAACCATTTCAGCTGGACAGGCTGGGAGACCAGTTTGACCGGCTGAAACCAGCTAACTAGCATAGGCTGGTTTTAGCCCTTTTTTTTGGCAGGGAAAACTAAAACTGAAGTAAAAATGAAAAAAAAAAAAAAACAATATAGACACATTAAGAAAAACTACTAAAAATGACATAAATGCAACAAAATTACTAAAATTTTAACTAAAATTAAAATGGAAAATATATATACTAATACAGTTATTCAAAATATTAATAAAAACAAAAACAGTGTCTCAATGAAGGAAAAATGTCACCCTGTACCACAAAACCAGTCATAAGGGGACATTTTTTGAAATTGAGATTTATACATCATCTGAAAGCTGAAAAAATAAGCTTTCAATTGATATATGGTTTGTTAGGACAATATTTGGCTGAGATACAACTATTTTCAAATCTGCAATCTGAGGGTGCAAAAAAATAAAAAAAAAATCTAAAATTTGATAAAATTACCTTTAAAGTTGTCCAAATGAAGTTCTTAGCCATGCATATTACTAATCAAAAATTAAGATGTGATATATTTTTGGCAGGAAATTTACAAAATATCTTTATGAAATATGATTTATTCTTAATATTAAGATGTTTTTGGCATAAAAGAAAAATCCCATGCAATGTATTTTTGTCTATTGCTACAAATATACCTGTGCTACTTATGACTGGTTTTGTGGTCCAGGGTCACAAATATCTTTTTAGTTATACTGCTGTTATAAAATGGCAGTATTAGCAATGTGGTAAAAGCCAATCAATGTGGAATAATATATATTAATAATCAAAAAGTCTCTGCAATACAGTTCATTAACAATTTACAGTTGACAAGCAACATAGCTAACTAAACTGTATATATAATATCCACATATGTATATGGAGCATGAGTCACAGATAAGTGTTCATCGTGGCTCATCCAATCAGAATTTAGAGTTGAAACTATCCAAATTCAAATTGAATAAAAGCATGATCTTAATTAAGATGGAAGTATATTTGCATAATCGAAAGAAGCTAAAAATTCTTTCATTTATACAACTGATTCAAAAACATTAATAAGAACTATTTGACTAAATATTTTTACTAGGGCTGTCAGTCGATTAAAAATTTTAATCAAATTAATTACGTGATGTTTCGATTATTTAATCTAATTAATTGCAAAATTTATTTGACTGTGAAAATACCCACAAAAGATTATTCAAAGAAGATTATGTTCCAGAAAAGAAAGGTTTGAAATGACATAAATGATGACATAATTTTTTTTTTTTGGGGTGAACTATTCCTTTAATGTTTTTATTTTTATTATTATTCTTATTTTTTTTTAATGAAATGATACTCTAAATAAGAAACTAAATCTGCCAGCAGGTGGCAGTAAATGTCTTTATGAGTCATTCATTCATTCAGTTCGTTCAAACAGCTGATTCACTCAGGAATTAAGTAAATGGCTCTCTTTATGAATGGACCTTTGAATCATTGATTCACACGATTCGTTCAAAACGTGGATTCATTCAGAAACTAAACACCACTGTGTTGCTTGGAGACGCACAACAATTCTGCTATGGCTTCAAAGGTAATATGTTCTCTGCAAAATTGAGCAAAAACACATATTGTGCTTAAAATATAACACAATATCAACTTATTCTTTACTGAACTGTTGTATAAAATCATATTTAAGCACTCGTGTCATATTGCTCTTGCTGTCTGTGTGATGCTGTGATATGTGATATATATAAATACAAGACAAAACACATATGGGGCATTTTTTTGCACCAATATCTTGAATTTTAGGGCATAACTGCATTTATGTAGTTGTTGCCCTGCATCATTGTTGTCAACAGTCAACTATATGAAATATAAGATGATGTACAGGTCTGGGGGCGGAGCCCCAATATTTTTATTGCGTTATTTTTTCATAACTAAATAAGTAAGTTAACACGTTAAACTGACAGCCCTAATTTTTACTTCAAAATATTTAATTATATAATAAAACATTGTTTAATTTTGCAACAAAAATAAATTTTGTAAAATGTCTTTCAGATTTAGACTGAATTAGGCTAATTCATTTTGACTGGTATTGATATTTTTTTCTGAATTAAGTGATGCACACTTTTTTCATCTAGTTTATTTATTTGAAACACATGAATGACTGATTCAGCAAACGAGCAGTTTTCAGGTACTTTACCTCTCCCACAGCGTTTGACAGGATATGAACGATCTTCTCGTGAGGTGTGGCCACCACGCTCTGACCATTGATCTCGATTATGCGGTGGCCGACGCGGACCCCTCCTCTCTCTGCGATCCCTCCTCGCATCAGACTACAGATCTGAACAAAACACAAAGTCTGTCAGAAGCTCTATCATCACAGAAACTAACAACACATTTCTGATGTTTTAATGTGAATACCCACTATGCCATTCTGCACACTGAAACCCAGTTGATAACGTAGGTCTGGTCGTCGAATGAGCACCATGGTCACAGGAGGACACCTGACAATGTTCATCTTGATCCTGGATTGAGTCTTCAGCCCCTGCATTACAACAGATAGCATTTGTGAAAGAAAAAAAAAAAAAAAAAAAAAAAAAAAATAACAATCCCAGAATCCACACCAACCTACTGTAAATGATTATTTTACACAACACTACAGTACTATGTATTTTTATGATTATTAGAGTACTGAGTCATTAGCTTAGGAACATGCTAACATTAAACTCTTTTTGAAAAAATGTGCTAAACCAAAATTGCTAAAGCTTAAAGGAGAAGTTCACTTCCAAAACAAAAAATTACAGATAATGTACTCACCCCATTGTCACCCAAGATGTTCATGCCTTTTATTCTTCAGTCGTAAAGAAATTATGTTTTTTGAGGAAAACATTTCAGGAATTATCTCCATATAGTGGACTTAAATGGTGCCCACGAGTTTGAATGTCCAAAATGGTGTTTCAATGCAGCTTCAAAGGGCTCTAAATGATCCCAGCCGAGGAAAAAAGGTCTTATCTAACAAAACAATGGGTCCTTTTCGAAACAAATTGACAATTTATATACTTTTTAACCTCAAATTCTCATCTTGTCTTGTTTACAAAATGAACATGCAAAGACTTCAAGGTCAAACGCCCGGATTACACAGAATATGCATGTGCATCACAGAGCTAGACAAGACATTTGAGGTTAAAAAGTATACAATTTTTTATTTTTTTTTTTTTTTTTTTTTTTAGAAAATGACTCATGGGCACCATTGAAGTCCATTATATGGAGAGAAATCCTGAAATGTTTTCCTCAAAAAACATCATTTCTTTATGACTGCAGAAAGAAAGACATGAACATCTTGCATGACAACAGAGTTATCTGTACATTTTTGTTCTGTACTCACCCCCTTGTCATCCAAGATGTTTATTTCTTTCTTTCTTCAGTCGTAAAGAAATTATGTTTTTTGAGGAAAAAATTTCAGCATTTTTCTCCATATAATGGACTAATATGGTGACCCGATTTTGAACTTCCAAAATGTGGCTTCAAACGATCCCAAATGCGGTTGTAAACGATCCCAGTTCAGGAAGAAGGGCCTTATCTAGTGAAAAGATTGGTTATTTCATAAAAAAAATACAATTTAAATACTTTTTAATCTCAAATGATCATCTTGTTTTACTCTCCCTGAACTCTGTGTATTCTGGCTCAAGACAGTTAGGGTATGTCGAAAAACTCCAATCGTATTTTCTCCCTCAACTTCAAAAATCATTTCAAAATCGTCCTACATCACTGCAGAAGTACCGACCCAATGTTTACAAAATGAAAATGCAAAGACTTCAAGGTCAAACGCCCTTTAAAAAAAAAAGGTAAAATAGCGACGTGATGTTTTGGAAGTTGGAGGAGAAATGAGATGGGAGTTTTTCGACATACCCTAACTGTATTGACCCGGAGTACACAGAGTACACATGCGCATGGCAGAGCTAGACAAGACGAGCATTTGAAGTTAAAAAGTAAATAAATATTTATTTTTTTTAGAAAATGACCAATCGTATCACTAGATAAGAAACTTATTCCTCGGCTGGGATTGTTTATAGCCCTTTGAAGCTGCATTTAAACTACATTTTGGAAGTTCAAACTTGGGGGCACCATTGAAGTCCACTATATGGAGAGAAATCCTGAAATGTTTTCCTCAAAAAAACATAATTTCTTTACGACTGCAGAAAGAAAGGCATGAACAGCTTGCATGACAACAAGTACATTTTGTAGAGCTTCTCCTTTAAGCTAAAGGTTGCTGTATTTGCAGGTATAATAAAAAGATCAGAAATGTAAAACATTAAGTCGTACTTTAATGATGCTCTGGCATGTGGAGAGCGGCAGTCCCACCAGACTGGTGCCGTTGACGGTCATGATCTGATCGCCGATATTGAGTCTTCCAGACTTGGCGGCAGGTCCGCCGTGCATCAGGCTGGCGATGATGACTGTGGGAAGGATGGAGCCCCAGCCGGACTCCACGATCACCACACCCAGAATCTCACCTTTCTGCTTCTCTATGTACACCTGACACAAATACATCCGAAATACTGTAGCAGTGTGCTCACACAATACTGTTCTATTCTAGCAGTTTATTTAGGGATGGTACTATGATTGAAAGTCATTATAAAGCCATTTGTGTCCAAATTTGGTCCCCATGACTCGTGCTATTGATACACATTTTCGAATCATTATAATGAAAACAATACCCTAAAATTAAAAGAAGCAGGTTTTGAGATTGCATAATTTTTAACCAGTAAACTCCTGGAAAGTCCAAGGATCCAGTAAGTGAAAGCATTCAAACAGTAAGTTAAAGACAGCACTAATAATGCAGAGAATAGTGACTTACGTCCAGATGCCGGTAAATTATTCTTTTCAGCCTGTATTTGGCTTGAAAGAAGGAGTGTTTTATAATGAATGCTGCATGGCTAAAGGATGTTTTAAGCAGTGGTCAGATAGTGATTCTGAATGGATCCATGCAGTAGTACAATCAGGACTTGTTTAGGAGCACTGTCAAATTTTAGAAGCTTCTAATCAATAATCAAAAATTAGCCTTCCCATTACGCGGTGATATTTGACTCCTTAAAGTGAATTAAAGAGGAAATTTTGTTTTTACTTTTGTAATGGCATTTTCTAACTTTATTAAAAGTATGTCATCTTTTATGTCCATTTTTTTTTAAATTATGTTTTATAAGCTTTTTAAAATTTCTAATTAAAACAACAGAATAAGAACAAGTAGAATAAGAATAAGTTACCAATCAAATGAAATCAGCATTAACAAATTTAATTTGTACTACAGAGGTGGCGCAGAACAACACAAAAGTGGCTTGTAGGTGTATTTTCATGTTTAATGAGGCTCAGAGGTGGCATGAGTGCAATCATAAATTCTTAAATTCATGTTGAGTTTAATGTTTTAAATATAAAATGTTGAATATGGAAATATTAAATGATTTAAATAACTGAAAAGATACTTTAAAAATTAAAACTAAATCTGCCAGTAGGTGGCGGCAAGTCACTGATTTAATTACTGAATCATTCATTCATTTGATTCATTCGAACGGCTGATTCATTCAGGAATAAAGCAAGTGACTTTCTTTATGAATGGGAAATTGAATTATTGACTCACTAGATTTGTTTAAAAATTCATTCATAAACTAAACTGCTGTGTTTGAATGGAGATGCGCAGCGGCTCAGTTGTGACTTGTTTCAGACTATTTTTGATGATGAAATAGCAAAATCAGGCAACAGTGTTATAGTCACACAATGTAAATCCCTTATATTAACTTATTGTTTATTTAACTGTTGTATTAAATCAACATCTCATTTACAAACTCCCTTAAAAATCGTTATAAGCTGTCACTCATCTTAGCTAATTACGTTCTCACAAAGTTCCATAATCAACGAAGCTCTCTACACTGCACAATCAATCTCTTATTTACACTCTCTCTACACTTTATGAAAGGATTCATCAGATGTGTCTGTGATACATTACTTAACGTTGCAAAAACACATAGAAACCCCTCAGCACAAACACAAATATGCTGATCGAATCAGTCACACTGATGCTCCTAAACATTTTTTCATAGTTGCATGCAGTAGTTTTCAGTCACACATTTTGTACACATGGCTAATAGAATTACAATTTGGGAAAAAAAAAACAAAAAAAAACTTACATCTCTACAGTTTTCAGACTTGGAAAAGTGAATGAGGTCGTCGTTGTACATGTCCTGAGTGTTGAGCAGGTCGCTGTATTCTCTCTGGCTCAGGTCCTCTGGATCAATGCCATTGGCTCTCAAAAACTCTTGATACGCGACGCTGAAGGCCTGACCGATGGACTGAGCAATCAGCTGAGCCTAGCAGAGAGAAACAATGACAGAAATACAAGAAACATCAAGAATTTGCATTCTTGCATGAAGCACACAGTCTTACGGTGCATACACATACATCTTCTGACTCAAACACATGGCAGATCATCCTGTACTGGCGGTGGTCGTCCCGCGCTGGGTTCGTGTGCTGCGTCTCTGCGGTGTCTAAGTTCTCCTGTGCACTCTGAGAGCGAATCATCTTCCTGCGAGCCATCAGCACAACCATGTTCCCGATGTCAGCGATGTACGAGATGGTCCTCAGCGGATGGTCCATCATGGTGTCCTGCCAAGATGGAGACGGTCAGTTTGTTTTTTTGAAGCACCAATCATTTGATCAAAATGATTGAAGGTTATTTCTGAAACTGCATATTTCGGTCAAGGACAAGAGTCCACAAGAAATAAAAAGAAAATTCTAGTATAAAACACATGCCGAGTTCTTAGAAATGTGCTCTCTGTATTCATCTTGGCTTTATTTGGTTTTGAAAAATGTCAATCATTTAGAATTTGTTTTTTGTTTTTTCCACAAAAATCATGAATTATTCATTTATAAATACTACAATTTTGGGCAGTTGCACCATATGACATTTTATAGCATGCACAAACTTGGCCTTGTCATGAAAAGGTCAAATTACGTGATATTTTACAACACATTCATGATGATGGTCTGCAGGGGTCGCTCTCTATGACATCACTTCCTGTTTTATAATCGTTTCTGCATGTTTGTTGAATCACATGACTTGGCAGTCAATTTATAAAATTAATAAGTGAAGCAGTGTTTGATTTATAAATAATAAAAGATGACGCTAAACTACTAAGGGTTTCTTCTAAAGAAAACAATTCTTTTAATAAAATTTATTTTCTTCATTATGATATTAGGACATTTTAATCACTGTGACATTTTTTAAAAATTCTCCAAAAGAAATTTCAAAATAATGTATTTTTGAACAAACTGATAGATAGTTTGGTTTTTTGAAGTGCCAAACATTTGATTGAAATTATTGAATATATATATAGACATATATAAATGTATATATAAAATTGAAATCAGAAATAGGCTAAACAATTTTATTGTAAAAATTTATTTATTGTAAAAATTAAAGCCCCTTTCTGCCACAGATTTGGGAAAAAAAGGTAATTGTGACTTTATAGCACACAGTCCTGACCTTATTTCTCAGAACTGTAAGATATAAATTCACAATTGTGGGTTATAAAGTCAGAATTGCGAGATATAAACTCACAATTCTGTGAAATAAAGTCAGAATTGCGTGACATAAACTCAAAATTGCAATATAAATTAAAAATTGCAAGTTATAAAAGCAGAATTGCGAGATATAAACTCACAATTCTGTGAAATAAAGTCAGAATTGCGAGATATAAACTCAAAATTGTGATATAAATTAAAAATTGCAAGTTATAAAAGCAGAATTGCGAGATATAAACTCAAAATTGTGATATAAATTAAAAATTGCAAGTTATAAAAGCAGAATTGCGAGATATAAACTCAAAATTGCAATATAAATTAAAAATTGCAAGTTATAAAAGCAGAATTGCGAGATATAAACTCAAAATTGTGATATAAATTAAAAATCGCAAGTTATAAAATCAGAATTGCGATATAAATTAAAAATTGCAAGTTATAAAATCAGAATTCTGAGATATAAACTCAAAATTGTGATATAAATTAAAAATCACAACTGTAAGATATAAATTCACAATTGTGGGTTATAAAGTCAGAATTGCGAGGTATAAACTCACAATTCTGAGAAATAAAGTCAGAATTGCATGATATAAACTCAAAATTGCGATATAAATTAAAAATTGCAAGTTATAAAATCAGAATTGCAAGATATAAACTCAAAACTGTGATATAAATTAAAAATTGCAAATTATAACATCAGAATTACGAGATATAAACTCAAAATTGTGAGTTATAAAGTCAGAATTGCATGATATAAGCTCAAAATTGCGATATAAATTAAAAATTGCAAATTATAACGTCAGAATTGCATGATATAAGCTCAAAATTGCGATATAAATTAAAAATTGCAAATTATAACGTCAGAATTGCATGATATAAGCTCAAAATTGCGATATAAATTAAAAATTGCAAGTTATAAAATCAGAATTGCGAGATATAAACTCAAATTTGCAAGTTTTAAAGAATTTTAGAATTTAAATCAGAAATAGGCTAATATTGTAAAAATACATTATACAATTACAAAAATTATATATTATTAAAAATAATTCAAATTAATAATAATAATTCATCAATTTCTTTATTTTTTGCATAATGGTTATCAGAATAGAATGAAAATGTACTTGTCATAATAGTTGTAAAAAATTCTAATAGTCCAAAAAAAAAAAACTAAAAAAAACAAAACATGTTTGTGTATGTGAAGATACAGTATAAAATACATCACATTTGAAATGCTATTTAAAATAATGATTGGAATTTAATTCTTTCAATCAAATTTCTTTTTCCATTTCAAATTTTCTTCATTATGATATCAGGACATTTGTATCACCCCAACATTTTTGACTTAATTCTCCAACAAAAATATAAAAATAAATTTTAGCTCAGAAATCTTAAAATGAAAACTGAAATGTAAAAAACATGCAATCGCTTTACATGTCAGTCAGACTGTCTAAGTGGGCGGTTCTTGGCCAGAATATCTAGACCGCGTCTACAGTGACAAGACATGTGAAGCTCGTCTCTCATGTATTTTTAAACAGCAAATTCAAAGTGAGACAAGCATGAAAGTGATTCAAAGAGTGTCGTGCACCTGTGTGTAAGCGCTGAGCACTTTGATCCTCTGCGTCGATATAAAGAGGTCCACTTCTGTGCTGGCCGGCGGCCCACTCTCACTGCCCTGCTGATACTGTAGAGAAAGACAAACAGTTATTACTCTTAAAATAGCACATCAATTCCTGTACTATCATATACACCACTCTCTAGTCTCCCGTAGAAGTGTTCAGCATCAAAAATGCTGTTAGATTTCAATTCCTTGCTCCTTGTAATTGTCTAACAACGCACACAAGACAAAAAAGCAATAAAAAGTACAAAATACTGCAGATCCGCAAGTATACAGGAACAAACAGCGTACCTTATTTCTGTTTTTGGCCTGTGTCTGGGCTGTCTGCTCGACAAGGGACAAATAAAAACAGAGAACGGTCAAATAAAGCCTACAAACATAAAAGGGCATGGTGGGCGTCTCAGATGCACCACGATTGGTTTGGAGATGATGGACACGCCCAGATGATATAAAACAGGATCATTTGACTAAAGGGGGGACGGGGTGGGTTGGATGTTGGTATAGTGATAGGCTGAAGGTTTGTGGGAAACACTATCAAAATTTCGTCTGTGATCAGAATGACATCAGCAGCCCCAGAGACAAAAACTGACTCTCACAATCAACTAACTGTCACTCATATTTGTTTGTTAGCACATGGATGCTAGATATCCAGAGATATTTGTGACATGTTTTTCATCTGTAACCTCACATAACCGCAGATGGATCATGATGTTACTGACTGAGTGTATTAATGTGTACATGTTTGAGCACGCTGTAAAACCAGAACAGACAGGGACATCAAATAATTGGTACACCAGAGGAAACTCCAGCGGGGCGTCCCCCGGTCTATATATACGGGTGTGTTCCTCACCCGGACGCGGCTCATGGCCTCCTGGGCCTGCTGCATGCGGGCGCTCTTTGTGGGCGTCCTCTCTGACAGCAGCTGGGTGGAACCCAGGTAGTTTGCGGCAAATATGATGCCGTCGATCAAGTCCTCAGGGTCACACGGGCCAGGAACTGTGGAAACAGGCAGACCATAAACACAACAGAACATTAAACCTGTTATTGTGCATTAGGTTTAGGATGCAAATCAATGGAATGCTTCTGAATGTTTTGTTTTTGTGTTTGTAATTCTTATTCTCACAGAAAATAAAATTTCAATTCCGGTATCAATATAATATAATAATAATAATAAAAATAATAATAATTATATATATTGTTTTATAATTTTTTTTTTAATCAGACAAAAGGCAAAACTATGAAAGCCTGTTTCCGCCACAAAAAAAAGGTAATTGTGAGTTTATATCATGCAGTTCTGACTTTATTTCACCGGATTGTGAGATATAAACTCACATTTATATAAACTTACATTATATCACATGCGCGATATAAACTCGCACTTGTGAGTTATGAAGTCAGAATTGCAAGATATAAACTGAAAATTGCAATATAAAATCAAAATTGTGAGTTATAAAGTCAGAATTGCTTAATATAAACTTTTTGAGGTCAGAATTAAGGTATATAAACTCAAAATTGCGATATAAAATAAAACTGAGTTATAAAGTCAGAATTGCATATAAACTTACAATTACGAGCTATAAAGTCAGAATTGCGAGATATAAACTCAAAATTGTGATATAATCTCAAAACTGTGAGTTATGAAGTCAGAATTGCATCAACTAGCAATTGCGTGTTATGAGGTCAGAATTGAGTTATATAAATTGCGATATCAAATAATACCTAGTTATAAAGTCAGAATTGTGAGATATGAACTCAGTTCTGAGAAATAAAGTCAGAATTCCCTGATATAAACTCAAAATTGTGAACTATAAAGTCAGAATTGCGAGATATAAACTCAAAACTGTGAGTTATAAAGTCAGAATTGCATGATATAAACTCACAATTGCGAGCTATAAACTCAAAATTGCGAGCCATAAAGTCAGAATTGCGAGCTATAAACTCAAAATTTCGATATAAACTCAAAATTGCAGGCTATAAAGTCAGAATTGTGAGATTTAAACTTAAAATTGCAAGTCATAAAGTCAGAATTGCGAGATATGAACTCAGTTCTGAGAAATAAAGTCAGAATTCCCTGATATAAACTCAAAATTGCAATATAATCTCAAAACTGTGAGTTATAAAGTCAAAAGTGCGAGATATAAACTCAAAATTTCGATATAAACTCAAGATTGCAGGCTATAAAGTCAGAATTGTGAGATTTAAACTTAAAATTGCAAGTCATAAAGTCAGAATAGCGAGATATGAACTCAGTTCTGAGAAATAAAGTCAGAATTCCCTGATATAAACTCAAAATTGCTAGTTATAAAGTCAGAATAGCGAGATATGAACTCAGTTCTGAGAAATAAAGTCAGAATTGCAAGATATAAACTCAAAATTGTGATATAATCTCAAAACTGACTTATAAAGTCAGAATTGCATGATTTAAACTCACAATTGCGAGCTATAAAGTCAGAATTGCGAGATATAAACTGAAAATTGCGATATAAAATCAAAATTGTGAGTTATAAAGTCAGAATTGCTTAATATAAACTAGCAATTGTGAGTTTTGAGGTCAGAATTGAGGTATATAAACTCAAAACTGCGATATAAAATAAAACTGAGTTATAAAGTCAGAATTGCATATTAACTTACAAATGCAAGCTATAAAGTCAGAATTGCAAGATATAAACTCAAAATTGTGATATAGTCGCAAAACTGTGAGTTATAAAGTCAGAATTGCATGATATAAACTTACAATTGCGAGCTATAAACTCAAAATTGCAAGCTATAAAGTCAGAATTGCGAGATATAAACTCAAAATTGTGATATAATCTCAAAACTGTGAGTTATAAAGTCAGAATTGCATGATATAAACTCACAATTGCGAGCTATAAACTCAAAATTGCGAGCCATAAAGTCAGAATTGCGAGCTATAAACTCAAAATTTCGATATAAACTCAAAATTGCAGGCTATAAAGTCAGAATTGTGAGATTTAAACTTAAAATTGCAAGTCATAAAGTCAGAATTGCAAGATATGAACTCAGTTCTGAGAAATAAAGTCAGAATTCCCTGATATAAACTCAAAATTGCAATATAATCTCAAAACTGTGAGTTATAAAGTCAAAAGTGCGAGATATAAACTCAAAATTTCGATATAAACTCAAGATTGCAGGCTATAAAGTCAGAATTGTGAGATTTAAACTTAAAATTGCAAGTCATAAAGTCAGAATAGCGAGATATGAACTCAGTTCTGAGAAATAAAGTCAGAATTCCCTGATATAAACTCAAAATTGCGAGCTATAAAGTCAGAATTGCAAGATATAAACTCAAAATTGTGATATAATCTCAAAACTGACTTATAAAGTCAGAATTGCATGATTTAAACTCACAATTGCGAGCTATAAAGTCAGAATTGCGAGATATAAACTGAAAATTGCGATATAAAATCAAAATTGTGAGTTATAAAGTCAGAATTGCTTAATATAAACTAGCAATTGTGAGTTTTGAGGTCAGAATTGAGGTATATAAACTCAAAACTGCGATATAAAATAAAACTGAGTTATAAAGTCAGAATTGCATATTAACTTACAAATGCAAGCTATAAAGTCAGAATTGCAAGATATAAACTCAAAATTGTGATATAGTCGCAAAACTGTGAGTTATAAAGTCAGAATTGCATGATATAAACTTACAATTGCGAGCTATAAACTCAAAATTGCAAGCTATAAAGTCAGAATTGCGAGATATAAACTCAAAATTGTGATATAATCTCAAAACTGTGAGTTATAAAGTCAGAATTGCATGATATAAACTCACAATTGCGAGCTATAAACTCAAAATTGCGAGCCATAAAGTCAGAATTGCGAGCTATAAACTCAAAATTTCGATATAAACTCAAAATTGCAGGCTATAAAGTCAGAATTGTGAGATTTAAACTTAAAATTGCAAGTCATAAAGTCAGAATTGCGAGATATGAACTCAGTTCTGAGAAATAAAGTCAGAATTCCCTGATATAAACTCAAAATTGCAATATAATCTCAAAACTGTGAGTTATAAAGTCAAAAGTGCGAGATATAAACTCAAAATTTCGATATAAACTCGAGATTGCAGGCTATAAAGTCAGAATTGTGAGATTTAAACTTAAAATTGCAAGTCATAAAGTCAGAATAGCGAGATATGAACTCAGTTCTGAGAAATAAAGTCAGAATTCCCTGATATAAACTCAAAATTGTGAACTATAAAGTCAGAATTGCGAGATATAAACTCAAAATTGTGATATAATCTCAAAACTGTGAGTTATAAAGTCAGAATTGCATGATATAAACTCACAATTGCGAGCTATAAACTCAAAATTGCGAGCCATAAAGTCAGAATTGCGAGCTATAAACTCAAAATTTCGATATAAACTCAAAATTGCAGGCTATAAAGTCAGAATTGTGAGATTTAAACTTAAAATTGCAAGTCATAAAGTCAGAATTGCAAGATATGAACTCAGTTCTGAGAAATAAAGTCAGAATTCCCTGATATAAACTCAAAATTGCAATATAATCTCAAAACTGTGAGTTATAAAGTCAAAAGTGCGAGATATAAACTCAAAATTTCGATATAAACTCAAGATTGCAGGCTATAAAGTCAGAATTGTGAGATTTAAACTTAAAATTGCAAGTCATAAAGTCAGAATAGCGAGATATGAACTCAGTTCTGAGAAATAAAGTCAGAATTCCCTGATATAAACTCAAAATTGCGAGCTATAAAGTCAGAATTGCAAGATATAAACTCAAAATTGTGATATAATCTCAAAACTGACTTATAAAGTCAGAATTGCATGATTTAAACTCACAATTGCGAGCTATAAAGTCAGAATTGCGAGATATAAACTGAAAATTGCGATATAAAATCAAAATTGTGAGTTATAAAGTCAGAATTGCTTAATATAAACTAGCAATTGTGAGTTTTGAGGTCAGAATTGAGGTATATAAACTCAAAACTGCGATATAAAATAAAACTGAGTTATAAAGTCAGAATTGCATATTAACTTACAAATGCATGCTATAAAGTCAGAATTGCAAGATATAAACTCAAAATTGTGATATAGTCGCAAAACTGTGAGTTATAAAGTCAGAATTGCATGATATAAACTTACAATTGCGAGCTATAAACTCAAAATTGCAAGCTATAAAGTCAGAATTGCGAGATATAAACTCAAAATTGTGATATAATCTCAAAACTGTGAGTTATAAAGTCAGAATTGCATGATATAAACTCACAATTGCGAGCTATAAACTCAAAATTGCGAGCCATAAAGTCAGAATTGCGAGCTATAAACTCAATATTTCGATATAAACTCAAAATTGCAGGCTATAAAGTCAGAATTGTGAGATTTAAACTTAAAATTGCAAGTCATAAAGTCAGAATTGCGAGATATGAACTCAGTTCTGAGAAATAAAGTCAGAATTCCCTGATATAAACTCAAAATTGCAATATAATCTCAAAACTGTGAGTTATAAAGTCAAAAGTGCGAGATATAAACTCAAAATTTCGATATAAACTCAAGATTGCAGGCTATAAAGTCAGAATTGTGAGATTTAAACTTAAAATTGCAAGTCATAAAGTCAGAATAGCGAGATATGAACTCAGTTCTGAGAAATAAAGTCAGAATTCCCTGATATAAACTCAAAATTGCGAGCTATAAAGTCAGAATTGCAAGATATAAACTCAAAATTGTGATATAATCTCAAAACTGACTTATAAAGTCAGAATTGCATGATTTAAACTCACAATTGCGAGCTATAAAGTCAGAATTGCGAGATATAAACTGAAAATTGCGATATAAAATCAAAATTGTGAGTTATAAAGTCAGAATTGCTTAATATAAACTAGCAATTGTGAGTTTTGAGGTCAGAATTGAGGTATATAAACTCAAAACTGCGATATAAAATAAAACTGAGTTATAAAGTCAGAATTGCATATTAACTTACAAATGCAAGCTATAAAGTCAGAATTGCGAGATATAAACTCAAAATTGTGATATAATCTCAAAACTGTGAGTTATAAAGTCAGAATTGCGAGCTATAAACTCAAAATTTTGATATAAACTCAAAATTGCAGGTTATAAAGTCAGAATTGCGAGATTTAAACTTAAAATTGCGAGTTATAAAGTCAGAATTGTGAGATATGAACTCAGTTCTGAGAAAAAAATTAAGAATTCCCTGATATAAACTCAAAATTGTGAACTATAAAGTCAGAATTGTGAGATATAAACTCAAAATTGTGATATAATCTCAAAACTGTGAGTTATAAAGTCAGAATTGCATGATATAAACTCACAATTGCGAGCTATAAAGTCAGAATTGCGAGCTATAAACTCAAAATTGCGAGCCATAAAGTCAGAATTGCGAGCTATAAACTCAAAATTTTGATATAAACTCAAAATTGCAGGTTATAAAGTCAGAATTGTGAGATTTAAACTTAAAATTGCAAGTCATAAAGTCAGAATTGTGAGATATGAACTCAGTTCTGAGAAATAAAGTCAGAATTCCCTGATATAAATTCAAAATTGCGAGATATAAACTTAAATTTGTGATATAATCTAAAAACTTTGAGTTATAAAGTCAGAATTGCATGATATAAACTCACAGTTGCAAGCTATAAACTCAAAATTTTGACATGAACTCAAAATTGCAGGTTATAAAGTCAGAATTGCGAGATTTAAACTTAAAATTGTGATATAATCTAAAAACTTTGAGTTATAAAGTCAGAATTGCATGATATAAACTCACAATTGCAACCTATAAACTCAAAATTGTTATAAAGTTATAAAGTCAGAATAGCGAGATATGAACTCAATTCTGAGAAATAAAGTCAGAATTTCCTGATATAAACTCAAAATTGCTAGTTATAAAGTCAGAAGTGTGAGACGAAGCAATTCTGAGAAATAAAGAACTGCGAGATATAAACTCACAATTCTGACTTTTTTCTTAGAATTGCGAGTTTATATCTCGAAATATGTATATCTCGACTTTTTTTTCTCAGAATTGTGATAAAAATTTCTAATTTATTTCTCAGAATTGCTTTATGTCTCACAATTCTGACTTTATAACTCACAATTCTGAAAAAAAGTCAGAATTGTGAGATTAAACGTCACAATAACCTTTTTTTAATTTTTTTTATTGAGTGGCGGAAATGTGCTTCCAATCAAAACAACAAATATATTGCATAAATTCTTTTTACCATTGAAAGAATACTTACAGAATATATATTTATTAATTCATTCATTCATTTTTGCATAATGGTAATGAGAATTCAAGGGAAAATGTGTTTAATGTGTAAAATGTGTATAATATATGATCAATTTTCATGACAAGGACATATAGTTATACCTTCAAATACATTTAAATATATTTTTATAGTTGTAAAGATGGATAACAATCTTACAAGACTATGCAGGATAATAAATTCCTTATGAATCATAATAACCAAAAAAAAAAAAAAAAAAAAACATTCCTCATGAATATTTATGAATCTTAATAGTCCTAAAAAACATTTTGCATATATTCAGATATAATATAAAAACTACTTACATTATATTTATATAGTATATAAAATAATAATTAAAATACCATTTATTAATATTTATAAATAATATACCTAGATAATTTTTGACAAGCTTTGTGAGAATGTGAGATTTACACTGAACTAAAATCTAAATATACCATATATTTAAACATTATAATAAATATTTGTATAGATGTAAAGATGGCTTACAATGTTACAGGATTATGCAGGATAATAAATTATTTGGCCAGTATAATAAGAGCCTGGTTTTCTTAAACTCACCATCAACATATGTAGGGAAAGATGCCAAATTTCTCCTCGTCTGCAAACCAAAAACACATTATTATTACAATTTACAGTAAACATGTAAGAAATAGGGATAAATATTAAATCATAAACGTCAACTGCAAGTCAAATATAATAAATTACCTCTTCACTTGCTACACTGGGACTGACGTCTAGATCCTGGTCCTGATGATTGACTCCAGAGGATTCTGCTCCTAAAGGAAGTTCAGCATCTTGAATTGGAGCCTGTAAAAATGAAGGCAACCACTGTTATTAAATAACATCAAATGCTGCATTATCACCACACACTACACAAAAGTAACATTTTTAGTGTAAATACATTATTTGAATCACTTGGTAAGTAGATGCTTTGTCTAATTTACACGAGCAAATTCCATAACTGTTCCTAACATTCATGATTACTGTATAAGGTTATTATTTTAAAAATTATAGCAACTCCACTCATAAAAAACAATTTCTAGCAGCTGAAATATTTTTTAATTACTCCATGACTTTTCAAAAAACCCAGAAACTTAGAAAATTCAAATATTCAAATGTTATTCAAATACATCTTTAGAATATTTGCCACAAAAACGAATCTAAAGTTCTGTCATGAAACTCTAGATGGCGCAGTCCGATAGGTTCTAACTTTGATATAATGACATCAATATTTACAAGGCGCAGCTGATTGGCTTCTTTCGCATCAGCAGCCAATGAGCTTGTTGCTCAGCATTCAAATACTCGGCTAGTGTTTGCTGTAGCAGTTGCAGCGCACTTTAAAAACCCTCCACTTCCCCAGCTCCACCTGTCTAGAGCTGCTACAGGGTGATTTTATGCATGTTATACATGGGGGTTATTTCATATATGTTATATGTGCAGCAGCAGTATTTCTTACGTGATCACAGCAGCATGTCTGTGGATGTATTGGCAGTAGCAAATCTCTGAGCTTACTCTCCTGTACCAGCAGCACAGCAGGTGTACCATGCTGAACTCTCAGAGAGTTGCCATGACAGAAATTTACTTTATGTCTATGCTTATAGAATAAAAACTACAAAAATGTTGCCGACATTCTGCAAATAGGTCTAATTGTGACCTATTTGAAATTATTCCATGGTCTGTTCGAATACTGGATTCTGATTGGTTGGCAGGTAAGCAGTAAAACCATTTAATGCTCAGATAGTTCCAAATCAGTTTAATCACCGTTCTATATTAATGCACTACTTTAATTGATGCACACAGAGAGAGAAAAAGAGAATGAGAGAGTTCGGAGATCACATTATGCTGCTTATACACAAACTTATTGTCAACGCTTCCCCACGTTTTTTTATTTATTTATTTTTACACATTCGGTCAAATATTGCGTTGCAAAGAGGAATATTAGTTTTAACTTGTCTATAATTTGGAAAATGACCATGGAATAAGTGAGATAATCAACAGCTTGCCGTGCATTAAAGAAGTCCACTTCCAAGATTCACATATAATGTACTCACCCCATTGTCATCCAAGATGTTCATGTCTTTCTTTATTCAGTCGTAAAGAAATTATGTTTTTTGAGGAAAACGTTTCAGCATTTTTTTTCCACATAATGGACTGATATGGTGCCCCGAGTTTGAACTTCCAAAATGCAGTTTAAATGCGGCGTCAAATGATCCCAAATCCAGTTGTAAACGATCCCAGCCAAGGAAGAAGGGTCTTATCTAGCGTAACGATCTGTTATTTAAGTACTTTTTAATCTCAAATGCTCGTCTTGTCTTGCTCTCCCTGAACTCTGTGTATTCTGACTCAAGACAGTTAGGGTAGGTCGAAAAACTCCAGTCATATTTTTCCTTAACTTCAAAAATCATTTCAAAATCATCCTACATCTCTGCAGAAGTACCGACAAAGTCTTTGCAAAGTGAACATGCAAAGAAGAGCAAACACCCTTAACAAAAAAGGTAAAACAGTGATATAGGATGATTTTGAAGTTGAGGGAGAACATGAGATGGGAGTTTTTCGACATACCCTAACTGTCATGAAATGGAAAAAAACAGTCGAGGCAGAGTGAGACAAGATGAGCATTTGACATTAAAAAGTACACAAATTGTATTATTTTTATTAAAATAACCAATCGTTTCGCTAGATAAGACCCTTCTTCCTCAGCTGGGATCGTTTACAACCGCATTTGGGATCGTTTGACGCCGCATTTAAACTGCATTCTGGAAGTTCAAACTTGGGGCACCATATCAGTCCATTATATGGAGAAAAATCCTGAAAGGTTTTCCTCATTATATGTGAATCTTTGTTTTGGAAGTGGACTCCTTTAAAGGATTTTAAATGCACTTCACGTTGGGCGGTTCTACACCCGCACGTCGTGCGTTTAAAATCCTTTAATGCACGGCAAACCTTTGATTATCCCTTACTAAAGTTCCAGGAACTTCATCATAAGAAATTATAGTAATTACGCTGGACAACTCACTCACCGCATACTGAGGAGAAGACTGCGATAGCTGACATGGTGACTGTGGATATGAGTGAATCTGAGGCTGTAGCTGAGGATGGTTTTCCTCAACAGGGCTCACATCCTGTCTCATGACCCACACGGGCTCTGTGATCTTGTCAGGCGTGTAGGGCGAACGCACCGTCTTGGTTTTCACCTCCTCAATTGCTTCCTTAATATCCTTAATGGCCAAAGAAACAGCATCTCCTGTAGCTCTGCATGACTCTGTTATTTGATCCTGGGCTGGAGTGGACAACTTGTCAGATCTCTCCACTACTTCTACCTGCAAATCAGGTGAAAGCTGAGCAGTTTCCGAAGTCTCCTCTTGGGGATGAACTTCTTGAGAAAGGCTAGTCGAGCTTGACGTCTTCCTGATGTGAGCTCTGACTCTCCCTGAGCTTTCGGCTTCATCTCCTGATTGTTCATCGTAGTGGTGCAACCTGGAGCCCACTGAACTAAGCTGACCGATGTCTTCATGGTGATCACACTCATCCGTGGACATGTTCTGGTTCCTCTCGTACATTTGAGGTCCATTAAGAGCTGTTGGGTATGATTCTGTCTGATATTCTGTTGGAGTCTCTTCTTGAGAATCTGGGCTTAGTTGTGGGTAAGAATCAGTGCAGGCTTCAGGACTAGAGTCTGGGAGATCTTCATCTTCTGGGAGATGGTTTTCAACATTGGGACTCTCAAACCCTTTATCCTTGTTTGTATGAACGTAACCGGTGTTAAAATGAGCAGGGTATGACTTCGGATCCGAGTTGTAGCTTCGAAGAGTCTCAGGGAAGGTTCGTGGAGACTGGAAGAAAGGTTTGCTCATCATCTGATGAGGAGATGTGGCGAATGGTGGAACATCTACTCTTAGCGGACTGGATCTTTTACTTTCAGGCCGACTTTTTGAAGCAATCTTAGGAGGAACGTGGTCTTGCTCAGGAGCTTCTTTGAAATAGTCCTCCTCTTTTTTCTCCTTTGCCAATTCCAAATTGGATTCTTCACATTGAACCTTTTCCTCCAACTGTTCCATTGAAGACTCTGGTTCTGGATCAACCTGTGTATCGGATGAATGGGACAGATCTGGACTGTTTTCATCCAGTCTATCAGTGACTGTTTCATCCTGAGGAGAAGGAGTCAGCAGTTCTTGAGAAGAATCTTCTGGAGATAATGGCTCTGAAGTTTGTTCTTTTGGAGGAGTTTTGACCGCCTGTTGTTTGTCTTCTTCTTCTTTGTGCTGTTGTCTGTATCTGTGCTGATTGAGTTTCTCTCCACTTCGATGGTGTCTTGACGCCCCCGGTTTGGGCTGTTGGCCAGCTTGAGCTTCTGTATCTCCGCTCTCAGCCCGCCTGCGTTGTGCTTGACCGGGAACATGCCGCCTACGGTGACGTGGTGGAGCTCGGCTAGATCCAGACGTGTGCTGGTTGGCTTGGTGATGATAGTGTTGATGGTGATGATGATGGTGGCCTTGGCCTTCTGCATCCGGATTGTGCAGCTGGCATGGCCTCCATCTGGGTCGTCCTCCCTCTAGAGGAGTCCCATTGGACTGCTTGCTGCGATGAGGGGGAGGACCTCTGAGACCCGCCTCCTCTGGCTCCTCCCTATGGCTCATGGCTCCACCCACTCACTGCTCATCGTCTAGAAGCTACTGAACAGCCTGAATGACGCCCAAAAATCATAAAGGTAGTACATCCAACAATCTGTGAGAAAACATGTTATATGAGAAGCAGATAAACTGTAAAATATCAATCTAAACTATAAATGCACCTAATGTCTAAACAAGCTATGTGACTTTCATATGTGTTTGTATAATGACAGAGTAACACATTGCATTTGTGTTTCTGCGCAGAGACGAGGTTTATGGCAGTGACGCTGTCACAGATGGCCTTACCGTGGGCAGCCGTCATTCTGTATACTCCACCAGTCCTGGAGTTCAGCAGATTCATCTGTCAAACCTCCCATAAAAACCCAAAGCCAGGGGATTTACCTCCCTATTTAAACAGAGATCTTCACTTTCACCATGTACCCTCTCTGTATTGTTTACAACTGAGAGCATGCATGCATATTATAGTCACTGTGCAGTTTAATGGCAGGTGGTTTTGCTCACTTTCTAATGTCAAAAAGTAGAAATGCAATATACCATAATACATAAAAAAGGGGAGAAAATCATTCAATTTGTCAGTGGTGCCAGCCAGAGACAAATGTATTTTTTCTATTTACATTCTACAATTTAACTGTGTACGAAGAATATTAATTTAATCAAAAGAATGTCAATTTAACAATATTAATTTAAATAATATATTACAAACAATGATACAATAAAATTAACATACACGCAAAGTAAGTTTAAAGTACAATGAGTTTCATTTTAAAAAATTGTAAAATCCTGTTATGGTTAAAAAAAAAAAAACCACACACACACACACACACACCTGACAGCTATGGCTATAACTGTGGCTAGAAAGTCACAATTATGGGGCAACTTTTGGTGCCTGTATATTTTACAGTTCATTTATATCATTACCTGATATCAATATAAGACGAACTAAAAGCTCCTACCTTAAAAAAGTCTGAACTACCTCAACAATACAGGAGGTAAAACCGAAGGAAATATGATGATTGAAGTTAATCAAAACTGGCCTTTTCAACATCCATAGCTAATAATAAACATAAAAATAAAGATGCTACAAGAATCAATCAAACAATTTAAAGGTAAAACAAAATACCATAATGCACATACAGTAATAAAAAAAAAAAAGTGCAAATGTGATCCTGGACCACAAAACCAGTTGTAAGTAGCACGGGTGTATTTGTAGCAATAGCCAACAATACATTGTATGGTTCAGAATGATTGATTTTTCTTTTATGCAAAAAATCATTAGGATATTAAGTAAAGATCATGTTCCATGAAGATATTTTGTAAGTTTCCTACCGTAAATATATTAACACTTAATTTCTGATTAGTAATATGCATTGCTAAGAACTTTATTTGCACAACTTTAAAGCTTATTTATTCAGCTTTCAGATGATGTATGAATCTCAATTTGCAAATTGACTCTTACGACTGGTTTTGTGGTCCAGGGTCATAAATGTGATGCATAAGGCCAGGCTTTTGGAAACCTTTCACTCACTGTAAAATACAACCTGTAAATATTTACAGTATTTTAAAATACATATATGTCTTGTTTAATAATCTAGATATTAATAATATATATATATTTTCTCGAAAGCTAAACAGTTTTTAACCTAAGATTACATATATTATGTTAAATCTATTATAATTATTTCACTGTATAGGTTTAAAAACACTACAAACATTTTGCCTCTTATCCATCTTAATATCAAAAAAATACATCTAAATAAGCGAAAACCAAAAGCCTTAACATGAAACCGCACTGCTTTCATTGTATATTACGAAATGACACGACTGTCATGTATTTATTCGCTGCTGCAGTCACGTACAGGTAGATACCGCTAACCATCTGGACATTTCTGCGCCTCTAACATAAAAAAACTAGTGATATTTTCAATTAAACCGACAATGAATCAACAAAATATGATTTAACGGTGTAATTTGGAAACTTTTCCTCGGTAATAAAAGTTAAAAGCGTGTTATTTCGTAACGTAACGGGCCTGCGCTGTGGCAAACACATCCCTCCCCAGTGAATTCATCCAGCAGGTGCAGCTCCTGTGCGATCTACCACCGCCAGTGAAACACGACATATAGCCGGACCAAAACAGCTGTTTACAGTCTCATCCGTTATACGTACCTGTTATGAAAACAAGCGATGAAGAAGAGCTCTTCGGCTTGCCTTCATCTTCGTCGGTTGTTCTTATCAACACACTGGGATTAGGCGAGCGGAGCGGCGGATCTCAGACCCCTCCTTCGGCATACAGTGACATCAGAGCGGATTATACACCAGCAAATACCCTCCCTGCCCCCAAACCATCCCGCAACAAATCGCACCATCTGTCTTGTGCTTTTGACTCGGTTACACTTTCCTTTGCGCATACACAGGTTTTTGTTAATATGTTCAGAGGTTATTCTCTCTTATAAGACTCAGATTTTAATCTTCTGTGTTACGGATGTTCCCACTGTTTGTTCATCCACTCAAAGTGGCAAACTCAATTTAACCAGCCGCGTCAAAGTACATTTGGCTTGTTGCTTCGTTTTTATTTCAGTCGCGTCGAGCTGGGTAGCCACGCCCACTGTAAAACCTATTGGTCCAAATAAGAAATATGTAAAACGCACAATTATTTATACATCGAGCAAAGAAAAAATGTCACTGTTTATTAAAAATGTCTAAATATAAATGCATGTTAATTTTATTTATATTTTATTCAAAATGCATTTTATACATTACATTATATATATTATTGTTCATGTCACCATGCATTTTATGCTCCCAGTCATGTATGCTATTCTGGAAAAACCTATAAATAATTTCTAAATGTCAAGCACCAGCAGCACCATTGAGACCCTTAAGGAACATGCATATGACATGCATAATAAATGTTTGATTTGACTTTAAGGATTCACTCATCCTTTCAGTACTGTAGCTAGAGTGCATATATTTTATTCTGTTTATGATATAGAGTATGCAGCAGGTGGCACTATTAAACAATACAGGCCAGTTGCTAAGCTTCATGAAATTGTTCTATGTCCAGCAGAAAAAAAAGAAGGAAAAAAAGAAATGTTTTTAAACTCTCTTCTGCTCAGCAAGCATGCATTTATTTGATCCAAAGTGCAGCAAAAACTGTACAATTTTGAAATATTTTAACTATTTAAAATGACTGTTTTCTATTTGAATATATTTTAAACTGTAATTTATTTCTGTGATCAAAGCTGAATTTTCAGCACCATTACTCCAGTCGTCAGTGTCACATGATCCTTCAGAAATATTCTCATATTCTGATTTGCTGCTCAAAAAACATTTATTATTATTATTATTATTATTATTATGTTGAAAACAGCTGAGGAATTTTTTTTTTAGGTTTTTTTGACGAATAGAAAGTTTAGAAGGACGCGTTTATCAGAAACAGACATCTTTTGTAACAATATGAATGTCTTTATCATCACTTTTGGTCATTTTAAAGTATCCTTGATAAATAAAAGTATTAATTTCTATAATTTCTTCCCTGTAAAAAAAAATAAAAAATACAAAATTATACTGACTCCAAGCTTATGAATGGTAGTGTATAATATTACAAATTATTTTTATTTCAGATAAATGCTGATATTTGGATCTTTTTTTATTCATAAAAGAATCCTGAAAAAATGAACTCAACTGTTTTAAATATTGATAATAATTAAAACTTTTCTTGAACATCAAATCAGCATATTAGAATGATTTCTGAAGGATTATGTGACACTGAAGACTGAAGTGATGATGCTGAAAATTCACAGGAATAAATTACATTTTAAAATATATTCAAACAGAAAGCAGTTATTTTAAATATTTCACAATATTACTGCCTTTGTTGTATTTTGTAGCAAATACGCACAAATCAAATAAAATGCTTTACTTTTTTTTTTACTCAGACTTTTTTTTTTCTTCAGATATAGCTGCTTCCGTAACTATGATGATTCTGGTTTGCATGTGGAACACAGATGAGGTTTGTTTTACTGTATATACCTCATTTGGCCACAACTCTCACTGTAAAAACACCTGCCTGTAAGCCATGACACATCTTGTCACGCAAAAGAGTGCACATTTACTTAAGCATTACTTCCTGTATCAACAATGTGTATGCAAAGGGAGGAGAACACAAAACCGGATCTAATTTGAAACAAATGTCACTTCTGAAATCGGCAATTGCGTATTCAGTTCAGTTCCCGGGACTCTCCTGAGGAACTTCTTCATGTGGTCAAGAATCCCACCCTTCCCACTGAGTTCAGATAACCCGACATCCATCCGCTTCTGGCCCTGTGTCACATTCTACCGGCATTACATATTAATATAATCTTACCAAACTGTCCGTTGACCACATTTTGTGACTTCAGCCTCTAATTATTTATGGTTTGGCACGTAACATCCAACGGTGTGACTTCATCCCCTAATTGTTTAAGAATGTGTGCGTGAGGAATACTGTTTCAAATCCCGTTCAATAAACTCCAAGAACCAAGAAGTTTTGTAAACTGAAATTGCACAAAATTTGACAACAGAGTACAGAATTATAAATGAGCACCTAATAATAATAAACTGTAAAATAACATTTTTTAAAATAATAAATTCATTTTGTAATACAATTTGACAGACTCTGTCATACTCTCACATGTGACATATTCATTGTAAAGTGGTGAAATGTGAAAATCTGTTATCAGGAATGTATTCGATGTGAAACATGCTGTGCTATTAAAGGCATGCATGACACAAATCACTCCAGATCTTTCCCATATTAATCTGTTTCCCACTTTCATAACATGTCTGCCTTTTTGAAGGAAAGAAAGCCAAAAATGTGTAGTAACTATGCATGATGTAGATAAATTATAGTTAAATGAAAACAGGCCTTCATGATGAATCCAAAACTCACTTCTTGCATGTAAACTGTGATCACTGATTTCATATTATGTGAGCAAGGTTTACATTTTATTTTTTTTTTTTAATTGTTTAAAAGCCAAATTCCTGTTTAAGAACTACACAACCCATAATCCTGAAGAATGATCCACCAATCAGAAAGGGTGGTGTTACCATGGAAACTGAAATCACTTTAAAAAGAGCTCCACAGCCTTTTACAAAAGCACTGGAAACAACATAATCAAGTTAATCTTTGTGCCCTCATCTATTTGAGATATTGCTGTATATTTAACATTTTTTTAAAAAAAGAAAGATTTATATTTGGCGTTTTAATGCCTTTATTTAGATAAACGGAATCTGGAGTTGGACAGGAAGTGAAGTGGGAGGGATAGAAAAGGTCCACCAGTCGGGATTCGAACTCAGGTCATCCGCAGTGTACTGACACCACATGTAGGCACCTTAACCAGGAGGCTATTGGCGCCGACATATTTAACGTTCTTAACAATCAAAAATAGTCAATAGCTTCAGAGTGTGACGCCTTCGCTGACTGGAATATGCAATGTTTCATGTGTTTTAAAGTTCATAAAATATTAAGTAGCCCTATATACCTTTGTTTTAGTCCCGATGTTATGCTTTTTGATTTATTTGCAATGTTTTGATTTGTTTCAGAGGATTTAAACTCTTAGTTAAATGTGCATTCAGTAGTTCTTTCGCTAGCATTGTGTTGCCAAGTCTGCAGTTTTTCCGCGGAATTGTTGCCGCTGGTTGTTTATGTCAGCAGGTTGAAGCGACCCTAATAACGTAATATTTAGCCCGGAATGCTAATTTTTCCATGGGAACCCTGCCCTAAATTGTGTATTTTACCCCCCGGAATGTGTTTTTTAACGGGGGACCCCCTCAAAATATGATTGGGCTACTTTTGGGCTAGTTTGGCCAGGTTTTGTTGTGAAAACCTGGCAACCCTGCATTTGCGTCTCTCTTTAAGTGGCTACAGATACCGAAAAGGCTGCACTGTCATTTACCACATTCTATGGGAGTTTTATATAAATTGCACTGATACTAGTAAGCAGTCTACATAATTATTAATTATCTTGCCTGACCAACAACAATAAAGCAACTTGTGCATCACTTAGAGCTGTTCGATTCCGAAGCTTTTGGAATCGACTCTAATTCCTGGTTGATGAATCGATTCCTCACTGTTTGTAAAGAGTACATGTGCAGCTAATCTCGCTTTGACTACATGATTTAAAAGCTTACCTTCCTTTTAAATTTCCAGAGTATTCACTGATTATTACCAGCCTCTATTATCTCTTTATGTAATCAAGAGATTTCCTTTGGTGGAATCGATTCCAAACTTTGATTCTTTAAGCAATCGATTCCCGGCCCTAGCGTGCATCACTTCTATAAGGAATCTCTCATCACCGAATCTTTTCACCTGTGTCTGTCGTACCAATGTTTACGGTTTCAGAGCTTTTCTGCTTCTTCAGCTGAACATGCACGGATTCTCCCGCTGGCGAAGCACCATAGTCGGTGTGTTTCATAGTGTAAATCTCACTCTGTGCGTCAACAAACAACACTACGCTACGAAACGCGCCGATCACGTCATTTCAACATGGCGAATATATAATTAAAACACATTTATAGAAAACTATTATTAGTACAGTATTAATCTCATGAACCAATGTGTTAAAACTCAATTTATTTATTAATGTAAAAACATTTTTATATATGGAGAAATAAGGGGAAAAAAGAATGGAACAAACAAATAAAGGCAATAAGGCAGCTGAAAAGTGCCCTGATATATTGTAATAGGCTTTATCACTTCTGGTGTCATAGCTGACAGAATATCTATGTCTCATAGGAACTAAAGTAAAATGCAGATGTTGCTCACATCATCAACAAATGTTTCATAACTAGAACACACAGTTCTTACTGGATCTTTGCCTGAATAAAACGAGAAACAAGAAATATTTTGGTTCTCCAGATGGCACAGTACCACAGTGGAAATACTTTACAACCCACTGTCTGATTTCAAGATGCTACACAAATTCAAAGAAAGAAATCTGAAAGGATCTGATCTAATATCCAGCTGATGAAACTGATATTGATGCTATGGATTAGTGATATAAAAGTGTGTTTCGAGGTGAAGCGGTCAGCTCTTCTGAGGTAAGGGAAGGTAAGCTCTGAATCTGGTCAACATTAGTGAAAGTCTCTCCAAATTCCCTCCCTTTTTTTTTTTCTCCAGCAGCCAGACAGAAGGAACACATCTGAGCTTCAGTTATAAGCTGCCAGCTTGAAAAGGAGGACAAGATGAGAGAATGAAGTTTAGATCTCTAGTTCTAGTGGTAAACCAAGTTTAATTTGATTTTATTGTTTGCAGGGCAAAAAATCAGAGAGATGATGCTTGCTTTTGTCCTTCTGAGCTTGATTGGTGAGGACTCAGTTAAGTTAAGTTAAGTTGTCTGTGCAGATTATTGCACATGCAAAAGTGTGTTTATTCTGTTTTCTCTCAGTGACAGCTGAAGCAGAGCTTTTGCCAGGCTCCTGTAGCTTTCAGGACAGCATATGTGACTATGTGTCTGACCCGGACTTTCTCAGCTGGACCCTCAACCCTTCTGGTGAGTTTTAGCAACCTGTTAATGAATGCATCCAAGTTTACAGATGTTATCAGAATGTTTGTATCTTTTTATGGGTCAGTGACCAGATCTGTTCATTTAAAAGGGGGAAAAAAAACATAAAAATAAAAAATTGCAATTTATATATACAATCTCTTTAATACACATTTTCAAGTAAATTTTACTGCAGTATATTTTTGGGTGGCATTAAGTCAAAAATTGTATTATAGTGCGTCTGTTCTGATATCGTAATAAAGAACAAAAAACTTCTAAAAAACTAGAAGAAGTAAATTCTTGAAAGGAAAATGGTATTGAGTACTTTAGCATTTTCTATTTATATTTTTTTCATTATTTCCCAGGAAATAAATACTGTAGGCAAGCTGTGAAGCAGTGAAGCAAAAGTCATGTGGTGCAACCATCAAAAAGTCATGTGGTGCAACCAATGTGCAGAAATTATTCTGAATTATGCAGAGTAATTTTGCCTTGTTATGTCAAGACAAGTTAGTTCAGGCTGTAAGATGTCATGTGGTACAACTGCACTGTATTGTTAGTTTATGTTGTTATGCTATTTGTGAATAATTCATATTCATAAAAATGTGTTTACTTTAAATGTATTCTAAAATGTATTTGAAAATAATGATTAAGATAAGTATCAAGTATGTATTCAAGGTGTAAGAAATATATGTTATCACATTTTGATGGTTGCACCATATGACATTTTTAGAGTGACTGAAGTTTTTTGGGTCAAATTTAAAATAACTAAATAACTACGAAATAATCGTTTTTGAAAACTAAAAAAACTATCAAGAATACAAATATTGCATTTCTAAGCACTTGCAATGAGTTTTAAACAATTCATTTATTTATTTATTGTTTTCATTTAAATTTTCATCTTATTTGTCAGTTGATTTTTCAAATTTCATGTCCTTCCAAACCTGTATTTTTTATTTAATTTTATTTATTTTTGTGGAAATTTTGTCTTTTTGAGTCTTTGTGCAGCTCTTTTCCATATAACACCAGTTTGTAGTGACTCACACTATATTGGAAATAGTAAAATAGAAAAAGTAAAATATTCTTTTTTTGTGTTCAATGAATTTACATTATGCTATAGGATACGTTAAAGGAGTAGTTCATTATTTTTCGAATCTCATGTCTGTCCAAACAGGTATACTGTTTATTTTATTTTATTTTATTGTGGAGCTGAAGAGTCTTTGTGCAGCTCTTTTCCATATAACACCAGGTTATAGTAACTTATGTACTACTCTTTTGTGTTCAATTAATTTACATTATGCTATGGGATATGTTAAAGGAATTGTTAATTATTTTCCAAATCTCATGTCCTTCCAAACCTTTATTTTATTTTATTTTATTTTATTTATTTTATTTTTTTTTTTTTTATTTATTTTTTTATTTTATTTTATTTTATTTTATGTTATTGTGGAGCTGAAGAGTCTTTGTGCAGCTCTTTTCCATATAACACCAGGTTATAGTAACTTATGTACTACTCTTTTGTGTTCAATTAATTTACATTATGCTATGGGATATGTTAAAGGAATTGTTAATTTTTTTCCAAATCTCATGTCCTTACAAACATTTTATTTTATTTTATTTTATTTTATTTTATTTTATTTTATTTTGGAGCTGAAGAGTCTTTGTGCAGCTCTTTTCCATATTATACCAGGTAAAGGAATTGTTAAATATTTTCCAAATCTCATGTCCTTCCAAACCTCTATATTGTTTTATTTTATTTGCTGAAATGAAGACATTTTGAAGCGTCTTTGTGCAGCTGTTTTCTATATAACACCAGTTTATAGTGGCTTATGTACTATATTGCAAATCCTTTACAAGAAAATATTCTCCTTTTGTGCTCAATGGAATAAACATCATTATACAGTTTTGTTAGTTTGGAAAGACTTGAGAGTGAGTAAATGATGACAAAATTTTATTTTTGGAGTGAACTGTGGCTCTTTAAGCTTCCGTTAAGAAATATTTCCCTCGTTTATTCTGAACAGACATTGGCATTATTTTTAAACCAATGTAATGAAGCCGTGCAGTCCAAACATAGATTTCAGGGTTAAAAGATGTGAACGGCATGCATTGAAAGCCCAGAAAAGTGAAGAAATGGTGTTTACGGAGACCTACATCTGGAAGCCATGGCCTCAATATTTAGGGCATCTGGAGATAGTGAAATAGCACATTATTAGATTGGTGATTCTCTCTGTTTATATGTGGCACGAATCACATATGCACAAGCACACTGGATTATTTGCTCTTGATTGAATCTAAAGGGCACAGGAAATTAACAGTAAATGTAAGGCTCAAATACAAATGTGGAGACAATAGTAGCCCACGCCTGACGCCATGAGATAGCTGGTGAATTATGCATTTGCAGACAAAAAAACAAATGTACTTTAGACACAGTAGTTTGATAAGTGCTCTGTCACAGCAAAAAACATTCATCTGCCTTTCCAGCTGTATGCACAAACTCTTGCCATGAGTGTTGTTTTCCTTCTGCTTTACTCAGGACACTACATCACAGTTGAGAAGCAAGTCCAGGAGGACCAGAGAAAGGCGGTTCTTTTGGGTCCAGATGTGGACCAACAGGACTGGAGCTGTTTCAGGATGGTTTATCAGGTCACAGGCAGCGCCTCCCTGCAGGTGCAGAAGCGTACAGACGGAGAGAGTTTCGATCAGGTGCTCTGGACGACCCAAAGCCCGTCTGATAGCTGGCTCATCGCCAGCATTGACCTACAGAACTCCAACGAAACATTCAAGGTGAGAACTATTTATAGAGCCTGGATTTGCTGATCTGTGTCAAGTTATCATGTGATTTCAATGACAAGTTTGCTTTACATCTGTAGATTGTCATTGAAGGCAAACTAGGAGAAGAAGGAGGCAGCAGTGTGTCTATCTATGAGATCAAGATCTCTGACAAATACTGTATAGGTTAGTGCTCTTTTAACTTGGGCCAGTAAACAGCTTTTTAGTAAACAGACCAGCATCCTTTCACTATGTTTGGTTTTTGGTAACACTAATTATGTCAAGCCAAAATCAGGCACAACCACATGAAAAGAATGATTAACCACAGAAAATAAATGCTGCTATTTTCAAACAATGTTATTATGCTATTCCTAAGAACCAGCCTGTGCGCACATTCCTGAAGCAAAAGAAAATCTGTTAAATGAAGCCAGATTTCTGTTGTTCAGTTTTTACTTTAGTCAGAATTGTGCCCGAATGTCATTGGCCCTAAAAGGCTTGGTGAGAGTAGTAGTTATTTAAATTTTCATGCAAAGTAATTGCTGTTTTTGCTGATCATGTCATTCCAAAGAGTGTGATTTTGAAGAAGATCATCTGTGTGGCTACAATAATAAGTGGAACAGCTATATGAACTGGCGTGTGGGAAGATCAGATGATGCTGCACTGAACAAAGCAACAGGTTAGTCTGGTCAGCACCTGCTTTGTGATATAGTGCATTTTGTACAATGCAAAAAATATTATATGGAAAAATTATAAATGTTCATATAAAAATGTTTTGTTTATATATACAGTTGAGGTCAAAAGTTTACATTCCTCTTTCAGAATATGCAAATTGTTAATTATTTTACCAAAATAAGAGAGGTCGAAATGCATGTCATTGTTTCACATGCAGACATTTACATATGGTCCACAAGAGAAAATAATAGTTGAATTTATAAAAATGATCTGTTCAAAAGTTTACATACACTTGATTCTTAATACTGTGTTGTTACCTGAATGATCCACAGCTGTGCTTTTTGTTTAGTGATAGTTGTTGAGTCCCTTGTTTGTCCTGAACAGTTAAACTACCCAATGTTGTTCAGAAAAATCCTTCAGGTCTCACAAAAAACACAGTTGTGGATCATTCAGGTAACAATACAGTATAAGATATATAATGTTACGATATTATATCTTACAGCATTATTTTATATTATAATCTTGTATAATACAATAATACAAAATGTTGTAATTATGCGGTTAAAAAGGAATGCTGTTAAAAACGTTTTTTTGCATTATTTGTATAATAATGTACCTCTACAATGTAAAACATAAATTATATATAAATAGGCTACATCATATATACAAATTCATAATATAATACCAAAAATGATACATACAAGCATTTACCAAAAAAAAATTATAAATCAAATAATTTTCAAATTAAGTTTTTTGTATTTTTTGTATAATAATGTAAAACATATATGTATACATATATATTATATATACAAAAACATAATATTTAAAACAAAAAAGTGATACAATGTATTTAATTTCATATATATTCTATTCTATGATCATTTACAAAAGAATACTCTTATGCATTAAAAAAAACTTATGCATAAAAGTTCTGTGATATAATCTAATGTGTCTTGATGTGTCTTACAAAAAAAATTTTTATTGAATAATATTATATGATACAAAACTATCTAAAGGAAGTGGTAACACTTTACAGTAAGGTCCATTAGTTAACATTAGTTAACTGCATTAGCTAACATGAACTAAGAATGAACAATACTTCTGATGCAATTTTGACAACATTATTACGTACTTGAGACAGTCGATCATGAGCAAACAGCCACTTCCAGTTTTACCGTATGACATCTTGTTATAGTAAAATCTGTTTTTTTTTTTTTTTACATATCCATTGCTTAACAGTTTCTGGCAGTGATGTCCTTTTATTGATTCACACAGGACAGTACATGTATGTGAACTCGACTGACGCTAAAAGCTTCCAGGAGGTGGCCAAGCTCGTGTCTCCAATGACCACGGTGCCCATGTCGGGCTGCTTGAGCTTCCAGTACCAGCAGCATCACGCCGGGGACCATCTGTTCACCCTTTTCAGCAGGGATCAGACCGGACAATATCAGGAACTATGGAGAGCCGATCTACCGGAGAACAACAACGTGAACTGGAGTCCAGAAACCAGAGTCTTGATACCCGTACAAGTGGACCTGAAAGCTCCATATCCAATAGAGGTAAGGACTGATGGCCACAAATATCTATTTCAGATAAATCCACCCAAGGCACATAAAACGAACTCTGACTGGCTGTTTTACATACCGGGCAAACAGCCTCTTCCTGTTGAAGTGTGGAGTTCTTGGCCAGAATAAGCTGCCAGCTGCTAAATATGGACCAGACTGTGTCTGACTCTGTTATGCAAAAATCTTTAACACTATAAAGAGCACAAAAAAGTGTGTTTGTACTTTTATAGATGCTGTATCTCAGGGATTTCCAGTCCTGGTCCTGGAAGACCAATGTCAATGACCACATCTGAACCGAAATAATCAAGGTCTTTAGGATTAATTGTCCAGGCAGGCATGCTGGGACATGATAAGCTAAACTCTGCAGGATGCTGGCCCTCCAGGACCAGGACTGAACACTCCTGTTGTGCCTGAAACATATCACAGGAGAAAAATCTGTGTTTTAAAGAAAGTACACAGCTAACAGAAATTTTGCTAGTCTTTTTCTTGGCTACACGAATGTTAAGGAAACACTCATCATTTTGCAAACTTTATGGGAATGTTACTTGTGAATATTCACATAATTAATACATTCGCTCAGTTACATTTGCAGAAAGCACATACTTTGTGGTCAAAATGAGCCTAAAATGCAAAATAATAAGCCTGATTAGAGATAGAAAAGATCCATTTCCAAAAACATAAACATAATATTATAAAGGTTATGATTATTGTACTTACAGTTGTGGAAATGTTAATATATTTTGAAAATAACATTTGTTAAATACAGTTTTATTTATATGTTCTCATAATTATTTTTTTTCTAAAGCCATAATTTTATAATACTACTGTTTTGATGTTTGCTATTTGCAATAGTTACTATTTACTACAGTATTCTATTAAAAAACTACAGTGAGCTTGATCCTTAAACATCACTGTAATTATCAATTATGATATTAATAGGCCTATATGGAACCCACAGCGATTTAAAAAAACAAACAAACAAACAAAAAAAAACATATTGTCCCCAATTTTTAATTCGTAGATAATCACTAGTGAGATTTCAGTGATATTTTGACCACTGAACTAGCAAATGTCCCCGGTGTTCATTTCAAAAATCTGTCACCTTAGTATACAGTATCTCACAAAAGTGAGTACACCCCTCACATTTCAGCAATCATTTTAGTATAGCTTCTCAAGGGACAATACAATAGAAATAAAACTTAGATATATTTTAGAGTAGTCAATGTGCAGCTTGTATAGCAGTGTATATTTACTGTCCCCTAAAAATAACTCAACATGCAGCCATTCTTGTCAAAATAGCTGGCAACAAAAGTGAGTACACCCTAAGTGATAACAGCACTATGTCATTTAACCATGCAAAGCCACATGTCCTATTCATCATGTTCATGTTTTTGTCTGCTTGACAGGGCCATACAAAGTTGTGTATCTTGTATTAGAGCAGTTAAAATTTGGTGCTTTGAGTACAATTCTCTCATACTGACCACTGGATGTTCAACAAGGCACCTTATGGCAAAGAACTCTCTGAAGATTTGAGAATTAGAATTGTTGCTCTCCACAAAGATGGCCTAGGCTATAAGAGGTTCAGTATCAACCTGAAACTGAGTTACAGTATTGTGGCCAGGGTCATACAGAGGTTTTCCAAGACGGCTTCCATTTAGAATAGGCCCCGCAAGGGTCAATCAACAAAGTTGAGTACTCGTTCTGTGCGTCAGGTGCAGAACCTGGCTTCAATAAACAGATGCATGAGTGCTGCCAGCATTGCTTTAGAGGTTGCAGAAGTAGTAGGTCCACTTGTCAGTGCTCAGACCATACGCTGCACACTGCAACAAGTCGGTTTGCATTGCCGTCATCCGAGAAGCAAGCCACTTCTGAAGCTGGCTTACAAGAAAACCAGCAAACAGTTTGCTGAAGACAGCCTGTCCAAGAGCATGAATTACTAGAACCATGTCCTATGGTCTGATGAGACTAAGATAAACTTGTTTGGCTCAGATGGTGTCCAGCATGTGTGGTGATGCCCTGGTGAGGAGTACCAAAAAAATTGTGTCTCTCCTACAGTCAAGCATGGTGGTGGTAGCATCATGGTCTGGGGCTGCATGAGTGCTGCTGGGACTGGGGAACTGCGGTTTATTGAGGGAAATATGGATTCCATTATGTACTGTACATTTCTGAAGCAGAACTTGATGCCTTCCCTTCAGAAACTGGGCCGAACGGCAGTTTTCCAACATGATAATGACCCCAAACACACCACCAAGATGACAATTGCCGTGTTGAGGAAGGTGCAGGTGAATGTGATCTGACCTGAACACTATGGAGCACCTATGGGGCATCCTCAAGCGGAAGGGAGCTAACATCCAGCAGCTCCATGATGCCTTTATAGAGGATTTGAAGAGGATCCCAGCAACAACCTGTGCAGCTCTGGTGAACTCAATGCGCAGAATGATTAAGGCAGTGCTGGATAACAATGGTGCCAACACAAAATATTAAAACTTTGGACACAGTTTTGACAAGTTTACTTAGGATGTACTCACTTTTCTTGCCAGCTGTTTTGACAATAATTGCTGTGTGTTATTTTTAGGGGTCAGTAAATATACACTGCTATATAAGCTGCACATTGACTACTCTAAAATATATCCAAGTTTCATTTCTATAGTATTGTCCCTTGAGAAGATACACTAAAATGATTGTTGAAATGTGAGGGGTGTACTCACTTTTGTGAGATACTGTATGTGTGTGTTTGTATTTCATTATTAATGGCATTTATTTGTGTGTGTGCATCTTACAAGTTGGTGTTTGAGGTGGCGTTCAACAGTGCACATGGAGGATACGTGATTCTTGATGATATTTCCTTCTCTCCAGAGTTCTGTAATGCAAGCACAGGTATGTTTGAACACCTCAACCACGAACAAAGCTCAAACCCAATACCCAAATCCTGTGTGACCTATTAAAAATATGTGTTTTCACAGAGCCAGCCTTTGATCCATCTATTGCAAACTGTGACTTTGAGTCAGGATATTGTCAGTATCTCCAGACACAGATAGACAGTCCACTGTGGAGGAGAGTGTCCATCAGACCCAACATCTACACTGCCGGAGACCATACGACAGGAGCAGGTACAGCTGGATACACTGTACACTCAAACATTACATTTTTGTTGAAGCATGAAATGGCTAAAATTATTTGTTCTTTCTGAACAGGATCCTTCTTGTTGGCAAACTCTCGCTTCAGTTTACAGTCTGGATACATCAGCCGTTTATTTGGCCCACCGATGCCAGGGAATCAGAAATACTGCCTGAAGTTCTTTTACTCCCTGCGAAGTCTCAGCATAACAGATCAAGTCTTGTCGGCGTATCTGTATTACAGCAATGGTACTAAACATGAACAGATATGGACCCAGAATTATAAGATGAGAAATGTTTGGATTGCAGTTGAACTGACCATTCAAAGTCAGAAGAATGCTCAGGTAAGTGTTTCAAGGCTTTAATTTACCTACTTACTACCCATTTAATATTGCTTGACTACTTGCTATTGCTAGATAGAAGCAGGTGATATTAGAGGGAGAAATATATGGTGTGTTCAGATCCTTCTGGGACCTTAACGTGAGCTAACAGGCCATTCTAATCATTCTAACTATTAAAACTTTGTGTACCTACCTTTGCTTACCAGCAGCTTGTAGCAAATCTCGGTGTATGGCTGTAAAGCGAACTCTATTGGCTATCCCAGTTTCAAAAGGAAATTTCACAGTCTCTTCACGAGACAAACAAATTCTCAGACGACTTCCATTTAACTGGACATACTTTTGGACATAATTTTGGCCCACTGCTTCGCATCTGTTAGCAAGACATGGGCTTATGTCTCATATGACTTTTATTACAGGAAAATGCAGATTTAGTGAAATAAACGTTTATAACATCTGGAAATATAAGATTATTCAATTCATAGTTTAAATCCACAGAACCATACATGAGTTTTGCTACGTAAATATTACTGTATATATACACTAACTGCGTCCCAAATGACGCACTATACATTGTGCGCTTATACACTATGTATTTATGCACTATACACTTAACCATGTAGTGTATGAGTTTATTTTGTCATTCATAAACAGAGTCTGATAGCCCCTCCCCCTTTGCTATGTAAATAAGCTGTGACAGTTGAGTATCCAACATTCCACACTTAATTTTTTTGGTTATTTAAGTGCATCATCTGGGTATTTAAAGTGCACTTTTTATTTTTGGAATTGTCGGTGTGAACGCACTACTCGCACTATTTATACTACAAAATGGTACAGAATAATACGCATAAGTACATGATTTGGGAAGCATCTAAAGTCTTTCTTTTCTGATCTGTCATTAAGTTGGTTTGAGAAAGACAACTTACTGATCTACTATTTAAGTTTCTTCTTTTTCAAAATCAGGGATGGGCAATGTCACTCTGGGAGTTCCGGTGCCCTGCAGAGTTTAGCTCTTGTTCAGGTGTATTTGATTAGGGTTGGAGCTAAACTCTGCAGGACATCGGCACTCTAGGACCGGCATTGCCCATCCCTGTTCTAAGTCATGCAAGAAACATGATAGTAACAGACAAATCATGTTAAAAACATAGAAACATCCTAGTCACATGCTAGAAGTAGAAGTATGATAATCATGATAATAACATGCTAACAACATGCTAGCAAAATGCTAATCATGATAAAAACATGCTCGCAACATGTTAATCATTTTAAAAAACCTGCCATATGCTACATGTTAACCTCCTGCTGAAAAAAAACAGCCTAAGTTGGTTGGCTGGTCTTAGCTGGTTTAAGCTGGAAGTAGCTGGTCTTTAGCTGGTCTGATCAAGCTGGTTTTAGCTGGTTGTTCCAGCTAGTCTACCAACCTGACCAGCTAAGGAAGTGGCCAAAACCCCTCTAAACCAGCCTGCTGACCAGCTAAAACCAGCCAGCCATCTTAGACTGGTTTTAACGTTTTTTTTTGTTTGTTTTTTTTTTCCAGCAGGAACATGTTAGAAACAAGTTAATCATGCTAGAAACTTGCTAGCAGCCTTCTAATCATGCAAAATATTTTAGCAATTTGCTAGCAACATGCACCATGTTAATCAGGCTAATAACCCTGGTGAAAAAACCAGCATATGCTGGTAGGTATGTTTTGATGCTGGAATGCTGGTTAGGTAGGTTTTGATGCTGGACCAGCATAAACCAGCAAAGGACCAGCTTAAACCAGCATCAAAACCTACCTAACCAGCATCCCAGCATCAAAACATCCTACCAGCATATGCTGTTTTTTTCAGCAGGGAACATGCTAATAATATGCTAACCACAAGCTAAATATGCTAATAATAGGCTAACAACGTGTCAGCAACATATTAATTATGCTATTAACATGCTACTCATGTTAACAACAAGATAATCATGCTAATAATATTTTAACAACATGTTAGCAACATACTAATCATGCCAGAAACATGCCAGCAACATGTTTTCAAAAACATGATGGCCACATGTTAGTATCATGCTAATAATGCTAGAAACATGCTAACCATGTTAAAAACTTGTTAGAAACATGCTAGCAGCATACTAATCATGCAAAAACATAACTTGCTAGCAACATACTAATCATGTTAACAAGCTAATCATGATAATAATATGCTAACAACGTGTCAGCAACATAATAATTATGCTATCAACATGCTAATCATGCTAACAACAAGCTAATCTTGCAAATATTATAACATGTTAGCATCATACTAATTATGCTAGAAACATGCCAGCAACATGTTGTCAAAAACATGATAGCCACACGCTAGTATCATGCTAAACATGCTATCAGCATGTTAATTATGCAAAAACATACAACTTGCCTAACATACTAATCATGTTAAAGATATTAACATGCTAATCATGCTAACAACAAGTTAAACATGCTAATAATATGCTAACAACTTGTCAGCAACATATTAATTATGCTATCAACATGCTAATCATGCTAACAACAAGCTAATCATGCTAATAATATTTTAACAACATGTTAGCAACATACTAATCATGCTAGAAGCGTGCCAGCAACATGTTGTCAAAAACATGATAGCCACATGCTATTATCATGCTAATCATGCTAGAAACCTGCTAATCATGTTAAAAACTAGTTAGAAACATGCTCACAGCATGCCAAACATACAACCTGCTAGCAACATACTAATCATGTTAAAAATGTTAACATGCTGATCATGCTTACAACAAGCTAATCATGATAATATGCTAACAGCATGTCACCAACATACTAATTATGCTAGCAACATACTAATCATGTTAAAAATGTTAACATGCTGATCATGCTTACAACAAGCTAATCATGATAATATGCTAACAGCATGTCACCAACATACTAATTATGCTAGCAACATACTAATCATGTTAAAAATGTTAACATGCTAATCATGCTAACAAGCTAATCATGATAATAATATGATAACAACATGTCACCAACATACTAATTATGCTATCAACATGCTAATCATGCTAATAATATTTTAACATTTTAGCAACATAATAATCATGCTAGAAACATGCCAGCAACATGTCAAAAACATGATAGCCACATGCTAATCATGTAAAAAATATGCTGATCATGTTAAAACTTGTTAGAAACATGCTAGCAGCATGCAAATCATGCAAATTATTTGGCGTTTTTAGATAGGACAGTGTAGGTGGACAGGAAGCGAAGTGGGATCGGGATTCGAACTGGGGACGCCCACAGCGCGATGGCGCTATATGTCAGCGCTAACCACAAGGCTATTGGTGCCAACAGCATGCAACTTGCTGGCTACATACTAATCATGTTAAAAATGTTAACATGCTAATAATGCTAATAATATGCTAACAACGTGCAATATACTAATCATACTATCAACATGCTAACCATGCAAAAAACATGCTAGCAACTTGTTAGCAACATGATAATCAGGCTAGGCTTTGTCAAGCCAACTTCAAAGTTTGTTCACAAACTTTACTCATTTAGTATTATGTTGATCTTAACTATGTGATTCTTCTCCGTCTGGGCGATTAAGGTGGTTTTCATCAGCACATGCAAAAATATTTGGAGCTGTGGTTCCGTGGGTCTCGATGACATTAAAGTCATGCCTGGTGACTGTGCACTGTTAGGTAAACAAGCTTCATTTATGACAAAACACTGTGCATGTGAATCTTTTGTTTACTACAAACAAAAATAACCTCTCTCTGTTACAGCATCCTCTGTGTCAGTCCCGTCCCACTGTGACTTTGAGGCTGGTCTGTGTGGATTCACTCAGGATAAGGAAGGAGACTCAGGTGACTGGAACCTGGCCAGAGGACCCACACCCACATCCTACACTGGGCCCAGAGGAGACCACACCTCTGGACTGGGTGAGTTTACACTCTTCCCAAAAACCCTTAATCACTCACAAAATTTGAAGTGCACTGCAAGTGCAAGTGCACTTCTTTTTACATGGGTGTACCTTGCCTCATAGACCTCCATTCAAGTCTACAACTTGTTGTACTTATTGTGGTTCTGGGATTTACTTTTAACTTACTGATTTTAGGTCATTATTTGCACATTGAGGCATCAATGATGCTGCCCGGTCAAAAAGCGCGCCTGCTCTCCAGCTCTCTGCGTGGCTCTAGAGAAACACAGTGCTTGCAGTTCTACTACCATATGTATGGCTCAGGGATTGGACAGCTGAGCGTTCTCCTCCAGACTGGACAAGAGAACCAGGATAAACTGCTGTGGACGAGCCATGGAGAGCAGGGCATCTCCTGGCTCAGAGCATCAGTGAACTACCAGTATGATCAACAACACCAGGTTAGTTGAATGCAACTTTATCTTTTAGTCAATCGTCCCTCAAAATAATTTTCATTACTACGTCTATTTGTCCACATACTTAGATTGTGTTTGAAGCCACCAGAGGAGCATCACTAAGGAGTGATATTGCAATCGATGATATCGTTTTTGAAAGAGGACCATGCAGAGGTATTTGTAATCATTTGATGGATTGAATACATATGTAATTCATGTTAGCATGAACGTGTTTACGTACTGTTTTTTTTTTTTTTATCCACACAGAATATGCTGATGACCATATCCCTCATCTGCACCTCTCTGGAAATAATAATGATATTCAGTCAATGCATTTTAAATAGAAAAGACAGAAAGACAAAAATGCTGAAGAGGGAAAACTGAAACCATTTGACCGTACAGCTGGAGCGCAGAGATCCGTGAGGATGAAAGAGAAGGAGATGACGGCATTATGAGCAGATATGATCACCCAAAAGTTTCCTTGTGTATTTGGCTTTTGAACACCTGGTTTATTCCTGATATAGGGGCCTACAGTTTCTCATGTCTGTATCATAAGTCGTAATATATCTAATACATGTGCAAAAATGGAAACCATATTAGGTCACTTTAGCAAGACCCTATACAGATGTCTTATTGATTTCATTTGTACTTTAGGACATCAGTATATAGATCTGGTGATTTTTTTTTTTTTTATGTCAAATAAAACTGAATATTGCAGAGATTTCTATTTTATAGGAATAGATATTTTAACTTCAGTTCTTCATTGTATGTAAGGATGTGATATGTAATGTCTAAAAGCTTTAAATGTAACAACCACTCCTGTTTATCCTATTCATTTGTGACAATGTCCAACTGGCTGTTCATTATCTTATACACAACTACCAAAGAAATAAATACAAATAAATAGACGTGAAAACTTATGTGAGTCAAAGTTATTTTATTTTGTGAGGAAAAAGAGAGACACATAAAACAAAACAGCAACTATATAGGAATTTAGCTAAATAAATATGTATTTTGTAAAACAAAAGGTATGTATATATAGTGTATATTACATAATTGTATTGACCATATTTTTCTAGTAAGAGCAGGCGTTGCCGTTTGTACATGGGTCTGGTTTCCGGTCTCTTCCGCATCCAGCTACTTTAGCTGTACAAAACAGCTTGTTTTGCTACTTTATATTGCAAATTGTTGTGTCTTACCATATTATGTTAATGTATTATCCTAATTATGAACACACTGGTTTGTAGTGCAAACAGTTTTACCGTTTACTGCACGTTGTTATTCTTCTGGATATTTCCCTAGCGGCTAATGAACCGGAAGTCTCGCCCAAAGCCTTACTTCAGCGTTGAAGAATAAGGTCAGGTGGATATGCAGCAGTGACAAAAAGTGATGTATGGCCTAGGAATTGATATCTTCGTCCTTCATTCAAACATATTGATGTTGATGTAGATTTTCTAAGCATAATGCTTATGCTAAACACGGCTAAACATTTGTATGTTCTCCATGTTTCAGTTGTTTCATTTGTTTTAATTCAAGGAATATTATTATTGTGGAATGCGCATGAGAATGGCTGCTAATCAAATACAATTAAATGAAAAATTAATAATTATTTAGTAGTTAACGTATACTTGATTTCCCGTGAGCGTGATGTTTATTTTTGTTTATTTATTTATTGCATGGTAAGTAAAACCCGTAATCCTATTTAGCTGTACTTGCCTTTTTGTCAAATCATTTTGTTAGTTAAATACCTTAACCAAGTTTGTTTTCATCTTTTCAATCGAGCATGTTTCTCATATTTTGATTATTTAATTAAACATGTAGGGTTATTGAAAGCAAATATTGTACAAATCGTGTACAATGTCCCCTCCGGACATTATTTGGCCACCTCTTATGAAAATTAACCATAGTTTTACCACAAAAAAAAAGGTAGTTAAGTCATAACCACAAATTAACCATGGTTTTGCTACACAAATCATAGTTTAACCATGGTATTTGTAGTAAAACTGTTATTAGACAAAAATAAATAAATAAATAAATAAATAAAAACATGGTTACTACACTTCTGTTACAATACAACCATGGTAAATTTTGTAAGGGACTACTGTATATTATATAATTATGTGTGTGTATGTATACATAATGCAATATACATAACTCTGCCTTTTAAATATATGTTGAACACGTTTTATTTACAGCTGGACAGTGTGAAAATTGTAAAAATTAGGTTAAATGTATAGCTGCTCCTGACATTTAATGCACAAAAACTCCGCACACTTTGAAGATGTGCATAAAATGCAAGTTCTAAACATACAGGTCCTTTTCAAAAAATTAGCATATTGTGATAAAGTTCATTATTTTCTGTAATGTACTGATAAACATTAGACTTTCATATATTTTAGATTCATTACACACAACTGAAATAGTTTCAAGCCTTTTATTGTTTTAATATTGATGATTTTGGCATACAGCTCATGAAAACCCAAAATTCCTATCTCAAAAAATTAGCATATCATGAAAAGGTTCTCTAAACGAGCTATTAACCTAATCATCTGAATCAACTAATTAACTCTAAACACCTCCAAAAGATTCCTGAGGCTTTTAAAAACTCCCAGCCTGGTTCATTACTCAAAACCGCAATCATGGGTAAGACTGCCGACCTGACTGCTGTCCAGAAGGCCATCATTGACACCCTCAAGCAAGAGGGTAAGACACAGAAAGAAATTTCTGAAAGAATAGGCTGTTCCCAGAGTGCTGTATCAAGGCACCTCAGTGGGAAGTCTGTGGGAAGGAAAAAGTGTGGCAGAAAACGCTGCACAAAGAGAAGAGGTGACCGGACCCTGAGGAAGATTGTGGAGAAGGACCAATTCCAGACCTTGGGGGACCTGCGGAAGCAGTGGACTGAGTCTGGAGTAGAAACATCCAGAGCCACCGTGTACAGGCGTGTGCAGGAAATGGGCTACAGGTGCCGCATTCCCCAGGTCAAGCCACTTTTGAACCAGAAACAGCGGCAGAAGCGCCTGACCTGGGCTACAGAGAAGCAGCACTGGACTGTTGCTCAGTGGTCCAAAGTACTTTTTTCGGATGAAAGCAAATTTTGCATGTCATTCGGAAATCAAGGTGCCAGAGTCTGGAGGAAGACTGGGGAGAGGGAAATGCCAAAATGCCTGAAGTCCAGTGTCAAGTACCCACAGTCAGTGATGGTCTGGGGTGCCATGTCAGCTGCGGTCAATGCAGCTAGCTATCAGGAGATTTTGGAGCACTTCATGCTTCCATCTGCTGAAAAGCTTTATGGAGATGAAGATTTCATTTTTCAGCACGACCTGGCACCTGCTCACAGTGCCAAAACCACTGGTAAATGGTTTACTGACCATGGTATTACTGTGCTCAATTGGCCTGCCAACTCTCCTGACCTGAACCCCATAGAGAATCTGTGGGATATTGTGAAGAGAAAGTTGAGAGACGCAAGACCCAACACTCTGGATGAGCTTAAGGCCGCTATCGAAGCATCCTGGGCCTCCATAAAACCTCAGCAGTGCCACAGGCTGATTGCCTCCATGCCACGCCGCACTGAACCAGTCATTTCTGCAAAAGGATTCCCGACCAAGTATTGAGTGCATAACTGAACATAATTATTTGAAGGTTGACTTTTTTTGTATTAAAAACACTTTTCTTTTATTGGTCAGATGAAATATGCTAATTTTTTGAGATAGGAATTTTGGGTTTTCATGAGCTGTATGCCAAAATCATCAATATTAAAACAATAAAAGGCTTGAAACTACTTCAGTTGTGTGTAATGAATCTAAAATATATGAAAGTCCAATGTTTATCAGTACATTACAGAAAATAATGAACTTTATCACAATATGCTAATTTTTTGAAAAGGACCTGTAATATACACACTAGATGCTGCAGAAATGGTAGTAGTATGCTAAATGTAGTACATCACAGGGTAATTCTTTACTGCCATCTAGTGCTTATGTGTTGTACGCGCACAAATCATGACTTACGTGAAATCCCCCGACATGGCAACCCCGTAGTATGTCATGTGACAACCGTGGGCCAATCGCACGGCGACTTACCCACAACACAGGCGCGAAACGAAAGTGATGTGACGCTGCTGCTTAACCGGCAGTGTTGACGGGAGCAGAAATGGACCTGCCGCAGAAAAGAAAACGAATAAGCTACGAGTTAACCTCCAACCGCGAAGCTGCACCGTCCACCAGCACAAATGGCCAAGCAGGAGGATTCGTGGAGGGCTCCATCCTTCGCATCACCATGCACAACTTCCTGTGAGGAATTCACTCTTTACATAATTCAAAATGTGACTCTCATAACAGTTTTCTTGCACTTTCATGTCAGGTATTGTTACAGTAAGTTTTGATAAATTAGATTTGTAATGCTAGTCATCTCCGTTTATAGCACATACGATCACTCAGAAGTTTTCCCGGGACCGAAACTGAACATGATTGTGGGAGCCAATGGCACAGGGAAGTCCAGTATAGTGTGTGCCATCTGCCTGGGCCTGGCTGGAAAAACATCCGTCCTGGGTCGAGGAGACAAGGCGAGTCACTCATCTGATCGCTGAGATTTGTCCGACAGCTCGTGTTAGCTTACAAGCTTTTTGTATTATGTATTGTAGATTTTTTAAGTCACTTCTAAGCTCTCACAAATGCAAAAATTCACAATATGAATCAAAATTTGGCACAGATGTTTATATCTGTGTAGTTTAGTACACATAATACTCAAAAATCTATGTGAATGCAGTTTTTGTGAAGATGCTTTGCAGGCAGTTAGGGGATTATTTATGGGATGATATTAGTCTCAAAACGATTAATAGATGCACACACAATTATCCATGTACTGGATCAATTTTATGCATGTATCTTACAATCCACAAACAAATGCCTTTCAATTTGAGTCTGTGGAATTGGGGATTAAATGATTGTGCAGCGATTTGTACAAATACAGACATGATTGCAAATATAAATGTTCTGTTCTGCATTAATATATCATAAATTGCTCATGCAAAAAGGAATCCGTGCATTTGTGGATCAGGTGACACGCGTGCATTTATTGAGGTCTTGCTCGAGTCAATCTTGTTCAGTTCATTTGGATTTTGAGACTTCATTTTCGCAGTTTACAGCATTTCACGACGCACACACACACAACTGTCAATGAACAAAGCCAAGTGCAATTCGTTAACGTGTACCCGAATCGAAAAAATCGCAAATTTGCGTCACTACACTGATGTGAAAAATGTTATAATTTGCATTAAAGTATCACAGTTTGTGCCTGTGGCGACTGAAATATTCATTTGGTTCAGACGACATGCGTTTATTCATTCACATCTCTTCTGAGTCGATTCTGTTTGATTCATTTGAATTTTGAGACTTTCGTTCCGCCCTTTTAGCCTTGCCCAATCCACAAACACACAGCTCGCGATCCACACGCAGCTGAGCCTAAGAAAATCGGCGACCACTAGATGGCGCTATAGCCACAGTCACACGTGCGCATTCCATTGTGTACGCTTTTATGAATGTTACATCGTGTTTTATTTGTTTATTTTTGGTTTGGCTATTCTCCCCTGCCGGTTGAAATATAGTAAACATGTTTTATTGAACTTGTTCTAACAGAATGGCTTATATTAATTTTGTCAAACAAGAACTTCGTCATGGCACCTTTTTTTCTGTACTTCAATGGCACGTTGTCACTTATTCCTTCCTTGTATTATTATTATTATTATTATTATATATTATTATTAAAATGCTATTAGAGTCGCTTGTTTAAGCCATTAGTAGGCTAGTCGCACGTTTATATTAAAGTGTGATGCGATCAAGGAAAGCCCAACATATGGTGAAATTTAACCTTTTATTTGATACCATACGAAAGCTGGGTTCAAACCCTTTTCAAAACTGTTTTTGTTTCCAATTTTTTATCTATTTCCGTAGATTGAACGTAACAATATGGCTATCTTAAGTTGGCTGATATAGATATGATTTTCAGGAATGGAATTTTGAGAAAAATGGGTTTAAAGTGAGACGGCTTTCACTTTCACTTCACGGGTTTAACAAGAGCTGTCTGTCAAATCAGGAGCGCTATACTGCATCATTACACAAATACACTAACGTTTGTTTTCCGTTTTTTATCATGGCCATAGTCTCCATACTTTTGATCACCCCTTGTATGTTTAGATAGCACGAATAATGTAGCCTACCTTGAAGTGTACATTTAGAAAAATACAGCCCAACTGTTCACTGTGCATAAAAGTTCACTGGATTCTTCCTCTTTAGTAACTTACTTCATCTTTCATTTCAGTTATAATAAGATTAAGTGAGCAGCTAAATTACAGTACTTAAGATTGCGTTGTTGTGCTCCGCCATCTCACTATATGAAAAATAATAAAAACCTTGCGTGCGACCTATTTTTCGAATTTCCTGAAAACGTCCCAGTGCTTTCCCAAATCGCATCACAATTGATTATATTAAACCAATTTATTGTTTATTAAATTATTAAATGCGATTACTAATGGCTCAAACGAGCGACTACAATAGCACTTATAATAATAATAAGAAGAAGAAGAAGAAGAAGAAAAAGGAATAACTAACAACGTGCCGTTGAAATACAGAAAAAAAGGTGCCATTACGAAGTTCTTGTTTGGCAAAAATAATATAAGTTATTCTGTTAGAACAAGTTCAATAAAACATGTTTACTATATTTCAACAGGCAGGGAAGAATAGCCAAACCAAAAATAAACAAATAAAACACAATGTAACATTTATAAAAGCGTACACAATGGAATGCGCACGTGTGACTGTGGCTATAGCGCCATCTAGTGGTCCGTTTTTCTAAGCTCAGCTGCGTGTGGATCGCGAGCTGTGTGTTTGTGGATTGGGCGAGGCTAAAAGGGCTGAACGAAAGTCTCAATTCAAATGAATCAAATAGAATCGATTCAGAAGAGATGTGAATGAATGCACGCATGTCGTCTGATCCACAAATGAACATTTTAATCGCCACATGCACAAACCGTAATACTTTAATACAAACTATAACATTTGTATTCACAAATATGTCTCTGTTATAACAGAATGCTGCACATTAATGTAATTCTTAACTCTGCAGACACCGGTTGAGATGCATTTGTTTCAGTGTAGTGACGCAAATTTGCGATTTTTTTCGATTTGGGTACACGTTAATGAATTGCACTGGGCCTTGTTCATTGATAGTTGTGTGTGTGTGCGTCGTGAAATGCTGTAAACTGCGAAAATGAAGTCTCAAAATCCAAATGAACTGAACAAGATTGACTCGAGCAAGACCTCAATAAATGCACGCGTGTCACCTGATCCACAAATGCACGGATTCCTTTTTGCATGAACAATTTATGATATATTAATGCAGAACAGAACATTTTTATTTGCAATCATGTCTGTATTTGTACAAATCGCTGCACAATCATTTAATCCCCAATTCCACAGACTCAAATTGAAAGGCATTTGTTTGTGGATTGTAAGATACATGCATAAAATTGATCCAATACATGGATAATTGTGCGTGCATCTATTAATCGTTTTGAGACTTATATCATCCCATAATTATTTGTTTGCTTGTAGTTAGCATGCTGGTAAATCTGGTAACCTTCACATGATACAAGCAGGGATGCTATGTAGAGGAAAAACTCAGAGGAATTGCGTCTAATGCTGACCAAGAAGTTTATTCACCCTAAAAAGTATTTAAAGGAGAATTAAAATGAAATAATTAGATTTAGAATTAAGCATAATTTAAATAATGTACATTTTAAGGAATTGACGCTTGAATTAGCACACAAATATAATGCTGAAAATATCATTTTGTTTTCTTTTTCAATACCTTTTTTTTTAGTATTTACATATAGGAACAGTTAATTAGAAAATACTATGGTTATTATGTTAAATAGAGGTAAAACTATAATTCTAAAAATCAAATTCTTTACTTGAAATAAAATTAACATGAACTAAAAAATTAAATATAAAAAGAAATAAAAAAAAATATTTCAGCTAATTGCCAAGGCAATATTTCTTATTATTATTTAGTTTCACTTGAAGTACTAAAATAACCTAAACCAAATTAATAAAAATGATAGAGTCACAAAAAATAATGAAAATGACAAAAAACTCAACTAAATGAGTTTTTTTTTTATTATTTAATTTTTAATTGAAATTAAAAAAGGAAAAATGTTCTATATTAATTAAATATACTAAAATTTTATGTACGTATATGCAAGTAATATTATATTATATAGTATTATAATATTATAATAATATATTAGAATATTAATATTATTATTATTATATAATATATTATGTTATATAATATTGTAATATATATAAATATATTAATTACACTTAAACAGCACTTATTGACATATTAATGCCAATAATAAATAATCTAGATATTTTTCTGTTTGTAGGTTGGTCTGTATGTAAAGCGAGGATGCAGTAAGGGTTCAGTTGAAATTGAGCTGTAAGTATATGTTATACAATGAATAATTTCCAAAAATCTTAGAAGAGACATAGAGTTCATCTCTACTTTTCTTTGCATACAGATACAGAGCGAGTGGCAACTTGATAATCACGAGAGAGATCCAGGTTGAGAACAACCAGTCGACCTGGATGATAAATAAAAAACATGCCAGTCAGAAGGCTGTGGAGGAGGCCGTGAAAGAGCTGCACATTCAAGTTGGGAACCTGTGTCAGTTCCTACCACAGGTGAGTGATGAGTTTATTACTGCACAATATATATATATATATATATATATATATATATATATATATATATATATATATATATCATCAGACAAATCTGTGAAGTTTTGAAGAGCTGCACAAGAGCTGCTTTTTATTAAAATATTGTCTTTTATCTTGTGTCACAGGAAAAGGTTGGTGAGTTTGCTAAGATGAGTAAGATCGAGCTTCTCGAAGCCACTGAGAAGTCTGTCGGCCCACCAGAAATGTATGAGTTTCATTGCGAGCTCAAGACGTTTCGCACCAAAGAGAGGGAACTTGAGGTAAATGTTTTTCTTGTTTTGAAATCCATTTTAGATCCGTGGGCTTCGATTTTACTCCAACCTGTTTGTGTACTTGACAGAATGTGTGTAAGGAGAAAGCCAACTTCCTAGAGAAGGCCAGACAGAGAAACGAGAGGAACAAACTGGATGTGGAGCGCTACTACATGAAGAAGAGACACTTGGACAGAATCCAGATGCTGGAGAAGAAGAAACCCTGGGTGGTGAGTGCCGATCTTGCTAGATTGCATTTTCCCAAAAGATTCCTGAGAGGAATTGAAGAGTTCAGATGCAAAACCCTTTAAAATCCACCTCGGTAAAAAATGACATAATGACACTGAGTGAATGCTCTCAACACATAGTATACTTAAATCTAGGGCTGGGCGACATGGCCAAAAAATGATTACCATAATTTTGTTTTTCCATATCAGTCGATATCAATAATTATCATGATAAATGTCTTTTTTTTTTATTTCTTTCAAGTTTAAAGGCAGATTTTTGCTACAGTTGTCAAAAACCAGATGGTTAAATGTGGCTTTAAAATATTTTTTATGGTCAGAACATGACAAACACTATCTTTTTTTGAATTCACTTTTTCCAGTCATTTTTCCTTAACAAAATAAATATCTTAAAAAAAAAATAATTTCTTAGTTTTGCATGTTTTAATGAGTAATATTGTTTCAAATCAAGAAATGGGTTTGTGTTACCTGATAATATTAATAATAATATAACTCTTTTTTTTTTGTCTCTAATACACATTTGATAGGAGCTTGAGAATGCAGATGTAGATTTATGTTTATTAGCAAAATCAGTCATATCTGTAAAAACTGTAGCAACCTCATTTTTATATGGTGAAATTTAACTATTCTGACTGTTTGAGTTTCTTTTTTTATTAACCATTGCTCTTCCATAGTATCATCCATAGATCATGATAATATAACGGTTAAAACCACAAATATAGCACCTCAATACCATGGTAAAAATGTAATATGGTTTCTTGGTATTTGTATGAAAAACAGAAGTCTAAATACATTTTGTATAAATGCATAAACACTATTTTATCACAAAAAATACTGTGGTTATATTCTATTACTCCTCCATCAATACATTTAATATATGTCTACATTAATAATGTAACAAAATTCAACACAAATATACCCACATTTCTGACACAATACCACTGTGCAGTTAGTGCTACTACAGTAAATCTATGGTACATCATGGTGATTTGTAAAAAGACTTGGCTGTATCGTTGTGCACAGTGTTTCTCTTGTTTGTCAGCGCTGTTTCATCTGGCTATAAACCTAGTCATTTGTTCTCTTCACTGAATTTAAGCGCTTCACATTGGCGCTGTTTAGAGACCGAGACTCCTCAGCGAGTGAACGCATCTGCTCTAGTGCGTAAGTTCGCACCTTGCTGCCATTTGGACTTTGATCCGAGCGGATAAACAGTCCGAGTGGTGCGCTTTGACTAGCGCACTTTTCTTCCACCTTTATCCTGCATAGGCATACATATTATATTGAACATTTATCAAACTCTTGTTATCGTTTATCGAGGAAATTCGTATTGCGCGATAATTATCGTTATCAGTTTATCGCCCTGCCCTACTTACATCAAATACTTTCACTTCAAACTCGCTAAATCAGAAGTACCGGTACTTAGCTAGAAACCTATAGATAGGAGCCTGAGAAAAATCCTTATTTTAAAGAAAAACGTCAGATGGATTATAGGCTTTTGCATCTGAACTCTTCAATTACTCTTCATTATAAGGTGACCAACATGACTGGATCACACCAACAGCCATATGCTACACATATAATTGACAGATGCTTTCAGTTGTGAAATAAATTAAACATTGGTGACAAAACTGGGACACCTTAGAAAAAGGTATGTTTATAATAGCTAATATGTTTCCATCTAAAGTTAAATTTAACTTAAAGGGATAGTTCGTCCAAAAATGAAAATTCTATCATATCATAAAACCCTCATGTGGTTTCAAACCCGTAAAACCTTTGTTCATCTTCGGTAGACATATTAAGATATTTTTGATGAAATCCGAGAGCTTTCTGACCTTGCATAGACAGCAACGCAACTGACATGTTCAAGGTCCAGAAAGGTAGTGAGGACATCATTAAAATAGTCCATGAGACATCAGTGGTTAAACATAATTAACAAATGTATTCAACTATTTCTTCTCTTCTGGGTCAGTCTTCACCACAACTCACCTTGTTTTCAAGCAGAGGAATGCACACATACATGCTGTGGTACTCCCGTGAACGTGTGTCGAAGACTGCCACAGAAGAGAAGAAATGGTTGAATAAAGCCATTATTAGGGGTTCAAGCGTGTAGTGCTGAAACTGTATTGTAATTGTTAGAATAGTCATGGATCAGCGATCTCCACGTAAAACTGATCATGCAGACCAAATCGTAAGTTGTAGAGACTTGAATCTTGGAGGGATGGTAGTACTCACATCACCTACAACGTGACTAAGGCTTGCCCCAATCGGCCTGACGGGGGCGCTACAGCGATCAAAAGTATGAAATTGCTCATAGCTCCTAAACCATCAGTCGCAGACTCAAGCGTCTTTATGTTGTTGGAATCCTTGGCTCATGCCGGACAAAATGCATGACTTACATTCAATCTTAAGCAAAATTTTTGGGTATTTCGCTTTTTTTGAAAAACCTATTTTTGTGAACTAGTCCTAGTTTTTTAGCCTGATCAGAACCAAACCAGTGCAGAAAGATGAGAGTCTGGAGAGTGAATATCAATAATTATTAAAAAAGTTGAAATCTCTACTCACTGTCGCAAATGGGTGGCAAAACGTTTGAATAAGGGCAGGGCCACTTTTAGTAAAATGCCTATAACTCCTGAACAGAATGAGATATCCCTGCCAAACTCAGGTGAATTGTACGTTGCACGGTTTTCACACATACGTACAATATTCATACCATATGATAGAACTCCTCATTCCAGGCAACTTTGCCTCTAGAACCACTGCTGTCAATCTGATCGTTTGGTAAATGATTGAGAAGATGTAAAAAATCTACTTTTGCAAACTAGTCCTAACCACTGCGGTACAATTCTCTGGAGCCTCTAGATCCATAATTATCACAAAAATATTGTAACTTCACACCGTGGTAAACTACAACAGGGTCACTTTTAAAGGGATGTTGCGAGTTATATCCAAAAGGGTATAAATCCTAAATGAAAACTCAAAACGTCATGAAACTCGGTGAGCGTATGCGACAGATGATTCAAAACAAGCATGCAGCATTTTATGTACATTCGACCATAGGTGGTGCTATAACAGTCATGTTAAAAATCAGTAACATAGGTTTTGCCAAAAATGCTTTTCTAAATTATTGATTTAGGTGGTTACAATGTTAATACAGTGTGTTTTTCCTTATGTGCTTAAATTTCATAAGTGCTTGAACCCAGATAATTGCCTCCTGCAGCTATTTATATTTGTGCACAAAAAAATATTCTCTTGGCTTCATAAAATTACGGTTGAACCACTGATGTCACATGGACTATTTTAACAATGCTCTTACTACCTTTCTGGGCCTTGAACGTGGTAGTTGTGTTGCTGTCTACGCAGGGTCAGAAAGTTCTGTGATTTCATCAAAAATATCTTAATTTGGAAGGAGTTTGGAACGACGTGAGGGTGAATAATTAATGACAAAATTTTCATTTTTGAGTAAACTATACTTTTAAAGTAAAAATCTGAATATCAAGTCAAGTCAACATTATTTTTAGAGATTGTTTCAATGCAAACAGAAAACTTTTTTTTTTTTTAATTACATTTAAAAATTAGGTAATTCTAAAATTCTGAAATAAAGCAGCTCTAGCATGACAGTGTCATTATTCAGCTTCAGTTCAGTTCAATAACTGTAGATCATTCATTATGAAACAGTAATCAACATCACCTAAAATATTTGCAAATAAAACTGTTTCCGTTTCATGTGTTCAATATGTTCAGTGAAAGTATCAATAAAATCGTCAGAGTATCAAGCAAAGTGTCAATAATGGATATGAAAGTTGCTGCAAATGGGCAAGGCCACTGTGGCTTTTTTCTACATAATAAATGACTTGTGCTTCAGGGCGTCCAGATGAAATGCAAAAACAAAAGCTTTTATGCTACCTTGCATTCAGATGCCTGACATTTGGAAACACAATTATGTCAGTTCTGGGAGGTAATTAAATCAAATCATTAATCAAATAACATTTGAGATGGTGTTCAATAGGATAGTCTGCTGATTAGTCCAGTTAGCCAGTCACATGATCTGGTGAGTTTTTTTTTTTTTTTTTTTTTGCACGATGCACATTGAGGAATTTATTCAGTAAATGTGTTTCCATCGTAGTTCATATGCATGCCATCTGATAAAAAATGACTTCTATATGCATTTAAAGATTATATGTGCATATCAGGATTTATTTCAAGACTTTATTTTCTTTTTCCTATGTTAGGAGTATGAAACGGCACGTAAGGAGATGGAGGGGGTGAAGAAGGAGAGAGAGGAAATGAAAAGAAAGCTGAAGTCGCTGAAAGAAGCTCAGGAGCCGCTGCTCAGGAAGATCCGCTCGGTGGAGAGTCAGCTGCAGCCCATCGAGCAGAAAATGAAGGAGCTGGTCAGCACAAATCACAAACCTGATTGCCAGGAATCTGTTTTATATTTACTTTATGTATAAAAGTAATGCCATTGTATTTTTTGTCCCTCAATTTCTCAGACTGCCAGTATCAGAGAGGCAACGCAGAAATGCAAGCAGAAACATGATCAGCTTGAATATAGGAATAAAGAGGTTTGTTCTGAAAGACTACTTACAAAACATAAGAAAGTGCATTGTATTAAAACACTAGCTGACTGGTCTGCTTCTATTAAATGTAAGGTTGAAGACATCAGACAGGACCTGAGTCTGAAGCAGACGGAGGAGGCGGACCGGCAGAAGCGGATCGGACACACGCAGCTCATGATCAAAGACTTGCAGAAGGAGCTGCAGAACATGGGCAGCATGGAGGACGTCACGCCACAGATAGAGGCTGTTAACGCAGAGCTGAAAAGCATCCAGGACGAAAAAGCCAAACTGGAGGGCGAGATGTTGGACCTGCGCAGAGATAAAGACGAAGCCTTTGGAGAATTTAACCGTAATGTTTAAGATAACTTTAGTAGCAGAAAAACATACAAATGAAGACCACAAAACCAGTCATAAGCGTCCATTTTTCATGTTGAGATTTATGGATCATCTGAAAGCTGAATAAATAAGCTTTCGATTGATGTAAGGTTTGTTAGGATAAAACAATATTTGGTTGAGATACAGCTATTTGAAAATCTGGAATCTGATGGTGCAAAAAAATCTAAATATTAAGAAAATCGCCTTTGAAGTTGTCCAAATGAAGTTCTTAGCAATGCGTATTACTAATCAAAAATTAAATTTTGATATATTTCTGGTAGGAAATTTACAAAATATCTTCATGGAACATGATCTTTACTTAATATCTTAATGATTTTTGGCATAAAAGAAAAATCTATTATTTTGAGCCATACAAAGTATTTTTGGCTATTGCTACAAATATTCCTGTGCTAGTTAAGACTGGTTTTGTGGTCCAGGGTCACAAATGTTGTATAAGAAGCATTTTCAGGGCTCGACATTAATGCTTGTCCGCTTGTCCGGGATGGATTTTGTGAAGGGGCAAGTGAAAGAGAATTTTACTTGCCCGACCGGACAAGTAACATGATTAAAACACCAAAAACAAACGATAACTAAGGCAGCACTGAAACTTTGAGATTGATTAAGGGTGGGAATCTTTAGGTACCTTAACATTTCGATTCAAATCGATTCTTGGGGTCATGATTTGATTTAGAATCGATTCATGATTTTTATTCACGATTGAGTTTTTCATCACAATTTTTTGTGCACAATGGACATCAAATGCACCAGTATTTTAATACAAGAACACACCAGTCTATAGTATGGGTAGTCCTGACTCAAGAAATCAGTATTTCCTATAGGGCTGCACGATTTGGGAAAATTTTCATATTGCGATTATTGAGGTCAATATTGCAATACGCGATTGCGATTATAATAAATGGTATTGTGAGTCAACTGGATGGGTTTTTAAAGAAAATGCACACACAGATTAGTGATAATGCGGAAATGTGTATTTGCAACACCAGAAATGGTTTCAAAATAAATTATTTTTACCAAATGAAATAGCATTTGCATTAATGTAAACTTATTTTCTCAAAAGTATAGCTAAATTAAATAAAATAAGAACATACACATTTTCACAAAAATAAGATATTTTAAAGATTTTGCCCAAACAAACGGACATTTATGAAGAATGTAACATATACTCTGTGTAAACTCTTTTGAAAAGGAAACTGGATATGTTTTTGGTCAATCGGATCACAAGTGGGCAATGGGGACACAGTCGTTTACACCTGGCGTTTTAATCCATCTCTTCTGTCCACTTTCGACCACTTCTGACCACATTCCTGGATTTACATACATTACAAACTCAACTGACTGGCATCTCTCCTGTATGATTTCATGTGATTCTCTTTAGACATTAGAACTGTACATGAATTATGAGCTTCTAGAACGTTTGACCTCCTAACTGAAGATCTTAAATATAAATAAAAACAGTATAAATAAAAATAGTCTAAACAAAAAATAGCTGTATTAAGTGCAAACAATAGTGCAGCCATAATCAAAGTAGGCTAGGCTACTTTCTCAATATTCAAAGTGCAAATAGAGACCAATTTTTTTTAAGCCTGATGCAGAGCTATAGACAACTACACAACCTATTATAGGATACGTACAGATAACAACATATATATCTTATGTAGCCTAATTTGCGTGCATTGTGGAAACACTCTCTAAAAGCGGGTATTTAAATTGCTTTTGAAGGCGCGTGCGTGTTTTACTTTCGGTTTTGTTTTAAGGATCGTGTGAATTCTCAGCAGCGCTGAGCGCTTTCTACAATACAAGACATTAATTTAACAAACGAATTTGAAAGTGAGGGGGACACAAACGGGATTTTTAAAAAAAAGTGGATGTGGTCAAAAGTGGACAAGCTGAAAACGTTTTACACCCCTGATTACACCTGTACTTAGCATTGTCCACTTGTGATCAGATCGAGGCATCAGAAAACGCATGTTAATACCAGGTGAAACAGGGCCTCTAATTCTTGCACAGTACCTCTCTCTGGTCAATGTCAGTAATCTCAATCCAAAATATCGCCTTTTTTTTGGCTACCAGATCAGTGCCGATCTCCTCGGCATCCATCCACGCTGCGCACACAAGTGAACGCGCACGCCACACGTGCACTGCCTATACTAAGAGACTGACAGATTTTTTGTTTTAATCTTTTTTGTTTGTTTGTTTGTTTGTTTGTGTTGTTAGCGGTACGAAAAATCAGCAAACTGTCTCAGAAAGTAGGTGTTCTCAAGTCCACACTTATTTAATATAATCGCAACATTTTGCCGTCATATAATCGCACAGCCTGACATCGCGATTGCGATACGATTAATCGTGCAGCACTAATTTCCTAATAACTATTATCTTCCTAATAAATCAAAAATATTTTACACTTCCCATTTGGGATGTGTCCGAATCCCAGTACTGTGTTTGGAAAGGAAATGACATGTACTACTGAAACCCCTAAACGGAATAAATATGAGATGGGAGGTAAAAAGTAGATTTCAATGCTTTCACTCACAATTATGACGTTGGCGCTGTATACAAATCGTGGGCATCAGGCAGCCGTTGTTAATATACTCGCTTTTTACTTTCACTTTCGAGATTTACGATCAAACATTCTCAGTGTATATTACGGAGCTGCAGTACTTACCACACATTTTACAACATAAGATGTTTGTCAGATTTGTCAGATTACACAGTTTTGACTGCGTAAACGAGTGTGAAATACTTGCTTTTCCCGAATACTTCTGTTGAGCACTTTTTTTCTATTCAAATTGGCTTATTCTGACTGTTGACATTAAAAATGATCCATGTGTTTTTTTTGTTTTTGTTTTTTTTTTTGAGGGTATCGGTTAATTTCTTGGTTGCTGTTTTGACAGTGTCTGCTTGCATAGGTTATTTTAATCATATTTGGTAATTCTCTTTAATCTGTTTGCCCTGATTTGATTCATGTATGGGAAATGTATCTATATTTATATTATTTTGTCATCATTATTTGGTTTTAAGGAGTTAAAATGACCCTTATCAACCCTGACTGACATGGTAGTAACATTCTATAACATTATTTTGAGAGAGAAAGTTTTGGGTGTTTTTTTGTTGGAGTGGGCAGATTTTTGTATGCTTTTGTCATGGAAATAGTTCATCCAATCTGGCAACACTGGATACTGATTTCATTAGAATGGTAACAAAAATACAGAGTCAAATTATTCTAACTGAATGTATTGATAAAATTTAAGAAATTGATGTAAACGATGACGCATACAATTAGTAAGGGTAGGAAAATATTGCTCTTCATAAAGTTAAAAATTGTCCTATAAATGTCCTAAATATGCTGATTAAAGTAAGACCTCACAAACCCCAAAAAGACCCCAAAAACAAAAAAGGCTTTTTTTGCCCCGGACAAGTGACTTTTTTACTCTGACAAGTGAATGGCTGATTTACACCCACAAGTCAAAGCTTAATGTTGAGCCCTGATTTTTTTTTTTTTTTTTTTTTTTTTTGGCCTGTTGGGAAGAAATCACCCTGTTTTAGCATATCAATTATTCACCACGCTAAATCTTGTATTCATGTTTATTTTGTTGGTTTGTTTTTTTGAAGGTTTGCAGAACCGTCTGAGGAGTCTGGAGGACATGATGAAGGTGAAAGAGGATAAACTGCGCACCCGTTTCCGTGACACCTACACCGCCCTCATGTGGCTGAGGAATAACCGTGAACGTTTTGAAGGCAACGTCTATGAGCCCATGATGCTGGTGGTAAGAGCACAGCTGCTAACTCAAGTTGCTGAATTCTTGGAAATGGGCGTTCAAGCAGATCAATTTGATCTTCTCTCTCTTTTTTGCCAGATAAATGTCCGTGATGCTCGGCACGCAAAATACGTTGAGAGCCACATTCCTCTCAATGACTTAAAAGCCTTCGTCTTTCAGAGACAGGACGACATGGAGAAGTTCATGACAGAGGTGAGAAGCTCAGCATCTAGTACTTGCTGACACTTCCCTATTATGAACAATATAACAAGTTTATATGAGGTTGGTAATGTTTGAAATCCTGTTACGAAAATGTCACATCTAGATGCACTTCAGAGCTTTTGTTTTTTATTTGGAATATATTTATTATAGTTATTCTATAACAATAAACACAATACAATGCAATAAAACATTAGAAAAATTAACTTTTTTTTTTTTTTTCAGGTGCGAGACACACAGAAGCTGCGAGTTAACAGCATCATCGCTCCTGCGGAGTCCTGCTCTAGACGACCACCTTCACGACCTCTCGACACTTTAAAGTAACAATCTCCACTTGAACACCACAAAGACGTCTTATTCAGTGCATTTTTGTAGTACGTTTTTAAAATGTTTTTTTTTTTTCTTTTGTCAGGCGTTATGGCTTCTTCTCGTATTTGCGTGAGCTGTTTGATGCTCCTGAGGAGGTCATGAGTTACTTATGCTATCAGTACAAAGTCAATGACGTGCCTATAGGAACGGAGAAGACCAAGAACATGATCGAAATGGTAGGTCTTCCATCAGCTGGAAAGTTGACCGAAATATTATTAGGGCTAGTAGTCGATTACGTTTTTTTTTTTTAATCTAATTAATGACATGATGTGTCGATTTAATCAGCCTAATAAATCACAAAAAAACATTTGGCTTTAAAAATAACCCTAAAAGATTATTTAAAGCTATTTTGTGTTAAATGATAAAGTAATAAGTAGACATTACAAGCAGTAGCTTTAGAAAGAAATATTTTATTTAATGTAACATAAAATTGTAACACACAAATGTTTACACCACAATAGCTTATAAAACTATGGAACATAAATGAAGATAATTTAAGAAACATTTTTTTATTTTTGTTCATTGGTCACCAAAACACCTTCGTTACCAACAGTCTTCAAAATACCTTCTTTTATGTAAATGATGACATAATTTTTTAGGTGTACTATCTATTTAAAGTTTTAAATGAAATAATGCTCTAAATAAGAAACTAAAACTGCCAGCAGGTGGTGGTAAATGTCTTTGTGCGTTTATTCATACATTCAATTCGTTTAAACGGCAGATTCGTTCAGCAATTCAGTAAACGGTACGAATGGGCCTTTGAATCATTGATTCACACGATTTGTTCAAAACATGGATTCATTCAGAAATGAAACACTGCTGTGTAGCTCAGAGATGAACAATTCTACTGTAGCTTTATTAGGGTTGAGAATCGTTTGATTTTTATCAGTTCTGATTCCGATTCTTTTCGATTCCCATTTTTGATTCCAGTGTGATTAAAAAATTATATCAATATTTATTGATATAAATATCTTAAAAAATCAGCAGGCATTCACATTAATACTGGACTTGTTTAAGAGCTGCATGATTCTGCATAAACTGAGTTTGTTTTTTTTAATGGAGACTCTGGTTCTCTCAAGATTCTGAAAAAAAAAAAAAAAAAAAAAGTTAAAGTAAACTAAACAAAATCCTATGTAATTCATGAATGAATGATTCAGTGATTCACTCAAAATTTACTTGTTTCATTACTGGATGAATCAGCATTTGTGAACAAATCTCTTGCATGATTCAAGACATTTTACCAGCCCCTTTTCACCACCTACTGACGTAACAACATAATAGATAAATCTTTATTTGAGGTGTCAAATTACTTTCAAAAGATGATTTAGCCACTCTATTTTGATCGAGTTTATATCCAAACTGTAAATGTTTATCCCAATATATCTGTGATTATTTGAATGTTCTTTTCAGGTCAGCAGCAGCAGCGCAAACACAGGTTTGAATGTTCAAATCACACTGATGTGACAGATTTTGAATTACCCAACCCTAGGCTTTATACGTAATATTTTTGTTGCCAAAAATAGACAATAGTGTGTTTAACGTATAACACAATATTAACTTCTTATTTACTGAACTGTTGTATAAAATCACATTTCTGTCAGGTCACAGTTCTGTCAGAAAATGCAACACTTCTCTTAGAAAATTGTTCCAATTGCGATTGTTTTGGTATTCATGTGCTTATTGTTTTTGTTTGCACTGCAACTTCATAAAATTTCACACAGAACTCAAAAATGGACTGGAGAAAATTATTGGCACTTTGTCAAAATTGTAGAAATAATTGCTTTTCAAGCATGTGATGCTCCTGTAATTTGTTTTTAGACAAACCAAGCAAGTAACAGGTGTGGGCAATTTAGTAATCACAATTGCAATCAGTTAAAATGGAGAAAAGTTGACTCAACCCTTGTGTTGTGTGTCACACTGAGCATGGAGAAAAGAAAGAAGTGTAAAGAGCTGTCTGTGGATTTGAGAGAAAATATTGTGAAAAACCTGGACAATCTCAAGGCTACAAGTCCATCTCCAGAGATCTTAATGTTCCTGTGTCCACTGTGTGCAATATCATCAAGAGATTTAGAGCCCGTGGTGCTGTAGCTGACCTTCCTGGATGTGGACGGAAGAGCAAAATATATGAAAAATTACAACGAAGGATTGTTCGAATGGTGGATTAAGAACCCTGATTAACTTCCAAACAAATTCAAGCTGATCTGCAGACACAGGGTGCAACAGTGTCAGCTCACACTATCCGTCTCCATTTGAATGAAAAGGGGTACACCCAAGAGGACACCACTGCTGACACAAAGGCATAAAAAAAAGCAAGACTGGAGTTTGCCAAAATTTATGTGACAAAACCACAATCCTTCTGGGAGAACATACTGTGGACAGATGAGACAAAAGTAGAGCTTTTTGGTAAAGGACAACATGGCACTGTTTACAGAAAAAGAAATGAGGCCTTCAAAGAAAAGAACACAGTCCCTACAGTCAAACATGGTGGAGGTTCAAAGATGTTTTGGGGTTGCTTTGCTGCTTCTGCTGCTGGATGCCTTGACTGTGTGAACGGTATCATGAAATCTGATGATTCCCAAAGAATTTTGGGATACAATGTAGTAGCCAGTGTCAGAAAGCTGCGTCTCCACCAGAGGTCATGGGTCTTGACTATGCTGGACTATGACCTGAAACTTCAAAACACTTCAAAAAGCACTCAGAAATGGTTACAAACAAAGCACTGGAGAGTTCTGAAATGGCCAGCAATGAGTCCAGATCTGAATCCCATAGAACACCTGTGGAGAGATCTCAAAACTTCAAAACTTCAAATCTGAATGACCTGGAGCACTTTGCGATTTTAATCGCGTTATTCATAACTAATTAAGTTAACGCATTAAACTGACAGCTCTAATTATTAGACATCAAATAGTTGATTTTGAATGTAGTTTAGTGCATATGAATGTAGTCCGTGACCTAGCTACTCAATATAGATTGCATGAACTGAATAAATGTATAGCTTGAATGCAGTGCAAGTCACTTTGTAAACTTTTTGTAAATGTCAATGTAAACAAATGTTTCAAATATTTTACTTGTGCCACTTCCACACCACAATTTATAATAATGAATTTGTATGAAATCATAAAACACAGAATACAGAAAAATTACAAGACATCACAGAATTTCAACCAAACAAACAAAAAAAAACACGTTTTATAGGACGCTGTTATTGTTTTGTTTAGTTTTTAATAAATAATTATTCCATTAAAATGGAAAACAGAATTTAGAAAAGAAAATGCTGAATTTGAAAAAATCTGCCCTACAATCTGTAACCCTACAAATCTGTCCTGTTTTTCTGTGGCAGGTGATCAGAGAGGTTCAGATTAGGATGATCTACACAGCGGAGGAGAAGTACAATGTGAAGAAGTCCAACTACTCTAATAACGTGGTCTCCAGTAACTCAGCCCTGCGACCCTCACAGTTCCTCACTACGACCATAGATGCAGACGAGAGACGCCAGCTGGAGGAGCAGCTGAGGGTGAGACACACATCTGGATCTCGGTCTATATTAATTTGTTTAATATAAGTTACACGTAGATCCTTAGTGGACAAAAATTTCCATGTCAAAAAACTGTCATAAAAATTTGAAGCTATGGAGCTCACACTTAAGGTTGGTCTCATTTTAAAAAAGACCCATGGCAGATTATTGTTAAAGTTTAAAAAAAAAAAAAAAAAAGTAGAATAAGTAAAAATAGAAAAAAAAGTTCAAAGCCATATATCTAAACAAGTTGTGTTCCAAATTTGAGGTTGATATCTCAAAAAATGAGCTTTCAGGAAGATTTTGTTTGGGCGCAGTAGGACATGTTTGTCCTTAAGGTCCTTTGTGCAAATACCTAGTGCAAAATAGATTTATTAAAGGAATTGTGGGTGAAATAGTAAAATTTCAATAAAAATACACACCTGTGCCAAAATTTATGCAGCTAGCAATAACACAGGCAAAATGCAACAACACTGAAATGGACAAAAATGTCCAAAAGGTCACACAAGGAGAAGTCCACTTACAAAACAAAGATTCACATATAATGTACTCATCCCCTTGTCATCCAAGATGTTCATGTCTTTCTTTCTTCAGTCGTAAAGAAATTGTTTTTTGAGGAAAACATTTCAGCATTTTTCTCCATATAATGGACTGATATGGTGCCCCGATTTTGAACTTCCAAAATGCAGTTTAAATGCGGCTTCAAACGATCCCAAATGCAGTTGTAAACAATCCCAGCCGAGAAAGAAGGGTCTTATCTAGCGAAACGATCGGTTATTTTCATAAAAATAATACAATTTATATACTTTTTAATGCCAAACGCTCATCTTGTCTTGCTCTGACTGTTTTTTCATGTTTTTAACCGGTTCATGACAGTTAGGGTATGTTGAAAAACTCCCGTCTCATGTTCTCCCTCAACTTCAAAATTGTCCTATATCGCCATTTTATCTTTTTTGTTAAGGGTGTTTGATCTTCTTTGCATGTTCACTTTGCAAAGACTGTGTTAGCACTTCTGCAGCGATGTAGGATGATTTTGAAATGATATTTGAAGTTGAGGGAGAAAATACGATTGGAGAAAAATGCTGAAATGTTTTCCTCAAAAAACTAAATTTCTTTACAGCTGAAGAAAGAAAGCCATGAACATCTTGGATGACAAGGGGGTGAGTACATTATATGTGAATTTTCGTTTTGGAAGTGGACTTCTCCTTTAAGAGATTACATGTTGGTGTTTATAAATCATTTATTAGGGAAAAAAACACTGCATTCCATTTTCAAAGACTGAAAAGTATTTTTGTAAGCATTTTTATGATATATGTCGCTTTTACTTTTTCTGAATCTTTTAAAAAGTAAAAATTGTAAGGGTGATAAACTGAGTAAGTATAATGATTTAACGTTTTGCTCACAGGCAGCAGAGAGGCAGGTGCAGAGCATTGATCAGCGGATGGCAGCCATTCGTGAGCAACAAGCTAAACTGGACCGCCGTGATAATGAGCTTCGTGCAAAGAAGAAGAAACTCTCTGACCTGAAAGGCAAGAAGAGACAACTGGAGCAGAAAATCAGCACGAAACAGGACAGGTACCTTCCTCTGAAAACCAGCTGTGTGTTTCTTTGTTTCATATCCGTGTGCTTTTTGATATATATTTCTCTCTGTGCAGTTTGAGGCAGATGGAGCAGAATGAGATTAACTTGGAGGCAATTGAAGAGGAAACGAATGCTAAGATTGCTGCTGTGAACAACAAGAAAGTGTCCATAATGGAGGAATATTTGAGTCACATGCAGGTGTGTTCGTGCTCTCCGAAGGTTGACTTCTACCCTCAGCCGTTCTGTGTTTTATGGCTTTAAATGTGTTTGTAGGTGAAGGCCAGGTTGAGTATGGAGAAGGTGTACTTGGCTCTCCAGAGCACTGGACTCTCTGCTGAGAAAACCAAACTTGAGACGGACTACAGGGACGGTTCAGCTGAGCTCAAGCGAGCAGAGGTGAGACCGTCACATATGAAACGCCATTCGCAATGCATTTGAAGTCTGTAATCAAACATATTTTTGAGTCAGATGGGTTAGACAAGTAAATGTAGTTTATTGTGTGTTTGTACAGGTGGCGTACACAAAGCTGGACCAGGCAAAGACCAGCCTGTTGACAACGTGTAAGACCCTGATGACTAGGGCCATTCAGATCTGTAACATGACCCCTGGAGAGACGGCCGTCCCGGAGGAACTGCGTGCAGTGAGCTCCGTCTGTCCCAGATGCGCCATGTCATTCTTTTAGCCTTTAATTTGTTATTTTACAGCATTGTGTGTGTTGTTTCCTTTCAGGCCTTCAGCCAGTTGCCTGATACGCTGGATGAGATCGATGCCATGTTGAATGAGGAGAAAACCAGAGCCGACTGCTTCACCGGCCTCAGTGATGCTGTGAGACAAACACATTCGCTCATTCACGCTTTGCTTGAGCTCATTTTTTTCCCCCCTAGTGGGACACTATTTGGATACCAGCACTCTTCAAATTAACTTCTTTTTGCACTCAGCTTGTATAGGCTTGGAACAACATGTGAGTGATTTAAAGAAACACTCCACTTTTTTTGAAAATAGGCTTATTTTCCAACTCCCCTCGAGTTAAACAGTTGAGTTTAACCGTTTTCGAATCCTTTCAGCCGATCTCCGGGTCTGGCAGTAACACTTTTAGCATAGCTTAGCATAGATAATTTAATCTGATTAGACCGTTAGCGTCTCGCTCAAAAATGACCAGAGTTTCGATATTTTTCCTATTTAAAACTTGACTCTTCTGTAGTTACATTGTGTACTAAGACTGGCGGAAAATAAAAAGTTGTGATTTTCTAGGCTGATTTGGCTGGAAGCTATACTCTCATTCCGGTGTAATAATCAACGAACTTTGCTGCCGTACCATTGGTGCAGCAGGCGCAATGATATTACACAGCGCCTGAAAATAGTCTACCTGTGCAAGAAGGTGGTCACTTTGGTCATGTTGACGGAAGTTAGTCTATTTTCAGGCGCTGTGTAATATCATTGCGCCTGCTGCGCCCATGGTACAGCAGCAAAATTCCTTGATTATTACGCCGGAATGAGAGTATAGTTCCTAGTTATATCGGCCTAGAAAAAAGCAACTTTTCATTTTAGTCTTAGTACACGATGTAGCTACAGAAGAGTGAAGCTTTAAATAGGAAAAATATCGAAACTCTTTGGTCATTTTTGAGCGAGATGCTAACGGTCTAATTTGATTCAACGATCTATGCTAAGCTATGCTAAAAGTGCTACCGCCAGACCCGGAGATCGGCTGAATGGATTCGAAAATAGTAAAACTCAACTGTTTAACTCTAGGGGAGTTGGAAAATGAGCCTATTTTCAAAAAAAGTGGAGTGCTCCTTTAAATGACAGAATTTTCATTTTTAGGTGAACTATCCCTTCAGGTTATTGTAACTTAAAGGAGAAGTCCACTTCCAAAACAAAGATTCACATATAATGTACTCACCCCCTTGTCATCCAAGATCTTCATGTCTGTCTTTTTGTCAGTTGAAAAGAAATTTTGTTTTTTGAGGAAAACATTTCTGCATTTTTCTCCAAATAATGGACTGATATGGTGCCCCGATTTTGAACTTCCAAAATGCAGTTTAAATGTGGCTTCAAATGATCCCAAATGCGGTTGTAAACAATCCCAGCCGAGGAAGAAGGGTCTTATCTAGCGACACGATTGGTTATTTTCATTAAAAAAAAATACAAATTAAATACTTTTTAATCTCAAACACTCGTCTTGCCTTTCTCTCCCTGAACTCTGTGTATTCTGACTCAAGACAGTTAGGGTATGTCGAAAAACTCCAATCGTATTTTCTCCCTCAACTTCAAAACTCATTTTAAAATCATCCTACATCACTGCAGAAGTACCGACCCAGTCTTTGCAAAGTGAACATGCAAAGATCATCAAATACCCCTAACACAAAAGGTAAAACAGTGATATAGGACGATTTTGAAGTTGAGGGAGAACATGAGATGGGAGTTTTTCGACATACCCTAACTGTCATGAACCGGAACAAAAACAGTCCAGGCAGAGTAAGACAAGATGAGTGTTTGGCATTAAAAAGTATATGAATTATATTATTTTTATTAAAATAACCGATAAGACCATTCTTTCTAAGCTGGGATTGTTTCCAACCGCATTTGGGATTGTTTGAAGCCGCATTTAAACTGCGTTTTGGAAGTTCAAAATGGGGGCACCATATCAGTCCATTATATGGAGAAAAATGCAGAAATGTTTTCCTCAAAAAACAATTTCCTTACGACTGAAGAAAGAAAGACATGAACATCTTGGATGACAAGGGGGTGAGTAAATTTTTTGTAAATTGTTCTGGAAGTGGACTTCTCCTTTATTTGATCTGATCGTGTTATGAAAATATGAGCTGTCATGTGTCTAATTCATAGACACTTTGCCGCCATAGAATTATAAGGTTATATCTGCATTCTGAGCAGTTTTTAGATATTGAGGTTCAAAGTTTTTGGGTTCCATAGTCTTCTGTAGATAGAACCCTTTTTTTTTTCTAAAAAAAAGGCCCAAAATGTACACGGCTTACAAGCGAAACATCACATAATGTAAATAAGTTGTCACAGAATAAGAATTTGTGAATTACTCAATTTTGACAAAAATGTGAGATAGAACCTTATAATTCCAAGCTGACGACTTGATACTTCATTGATTTATTCATCCAAAATGTAATTAGGGGTTCAAGTGTGTAGCGCTGAAACCCTATTGTGATTGTTAAAATGGTCACGGATCAGCGATGTCTACGTAAAACAGATTGTGCAGACCAAACCGTAATTCGTAGAGACTCGAAACTTGGAGGGATTGTAGTACTCACAACATCTACAACGTCAGCAAGAGTCGCCCCAGTCGGGGGGCGCTACAGCGATCAAAAGTACTCGTTGGAATCCATGTCGAAATGCATTCAAAGTTAGATTTGTTTGTGAGCCAAAATTTTCAGATATTTTGCATTTTTGAAAAACCTACTTTTGTGACCTAGTCCTATGGTTTTCGCCCAATCGGAACCAAACCAGTGCAGAAAGATTGTTTGGAGAGTGAATATCAATAATTTTCAAAAAAAATTGAACTTTCGATTCACTGTTGCAAAGGGGCGGCAAAATGTTTGAAAGGGTCAGGGCTGATTTTAGTAAAATGCCTATAACTGCTGAAAGGAATGACATACCTCTGCTAAACTCAGAACCCTTATGTAAGAGTTCAATCTGAGGGCACAGGAAAAAAAATTGTGGAGATTGGCCACTTGGTGGTGCTATAAACATAAAACATAGCTATAACTGTGCAACCATTTGTCCTATCAACATGAACATTGCTGTGCACGGTTTTGGTGCCACAAGTGTCTGTAAGGACATTTGTGTATCTCAAAAAACTTGACTGCCATTGGCTGACGAAGTTTGAGTATCTGTTAGACAAGGTTAACAGAGGCCAGTCGAATCTCGGTGTGCCTGTTTGGCTCACGGCCCCAAATGTCTGAGAGAAATTTGAAAGAAATTGGCCACTGGGGGTGATAACACGATTTTCAAGGGTGTAAATGACTGTACATCAAAAGTTTTTTCACACATAAGCACGATATTGATAAAACTCCTCTTTTTGGACAACTTTGCCTCTAGAACCACTGCTGTCAATCAAATTGTTAAATGATTGAGAAGATGTAAAAAAAAAAAAACTACTTTTGCGAACTAGTCCTAGGTTAGGGGAAACTGCAGTATATTTATCTGGACTCTCTAGGTCAGTAATTATCAAAAAGTTGGAATTTACCCTTTGGGAAGCTATAACGGTGTTGTTTAGAAAAAGGGTCCTGTCCAAATTTACCCAAAAACCTATAAAGCTTAAAGGAAAACTCAAAACTCATGAAAACTCAAGAAAACTTATAAGGACATGCAACAGGCGATTCTAAACAAGCATGCAAAGTTTTAAGGAGATCAAACCACAGCTGGCACTGTAACATGCATGAACGTAACAAAACATAATATTTCTATGGTAAATTACCTGGATTTGCAAAAAAGGCTTGCTACATAATTTTTTTTTTCATATGTGCTTAAATGCTTTAAAGTGCTTAAACCTGGTAATCGCTGCTTGCAGCTATATTTGTTAATTGTATAATTTTTTTAAATTCTGTGACATTCCACGTTAAACAGTAAATTCCATTTTTTATGACTGCATTCCATGATTCCATTCTTTTTTTCTGCGTCATGGAAATCATGAGTTGCTTTAAATGGATTGTATTAGACTATTATCACATTCATTGGCAGAGGCCAGAACATTTTTTAGTTCCGCAGATCATTGTCCGATTTCTCCTTCTGAATGTAATCTGGAAAGTGTGACGCGGTTAGTGGCACAATTAGCTTAATGTACAGTCAGTTCCTGTTTCATGTGCTGTGGTTTTGACTGTCAGGTGGTGGAGGAATATAACCGACATGAGCAGGCGATACAGAACATGGAGAAGGAGCTGGATGACAAGACCAATGCTCTGACAACTTACAGACGAAACATCGCTGAGGTGTGTTTGACAAACCGCAACCGCCGTCTCACGAACACCTTCATTATATAAACACAGTTAACATGTGACTCTGTCCGTTTGTGTGTTAGGCCAAAGAACGCTGGCTCAATCCTCTGAAGCAGCTGGTGGATCAGATCAACGAGCGCTTCAGTGATTTCTTTCGCTCCATGCAGTGTGCTGGAGAGGTGGATCTGCATTCGGAGAATGAGGTGAGGACATGTTTCTTCTCTTTCTTCAACAGTATGAACATAAGCCTCTCATAACATCATGTCAGGCTGTCCTGTGCTTTCACACACAACAGCTGATCAGTACAAATCACATGAACTGGTGGTTTTGCTTTTCCAGGTTCATCCAGTGGACAGTAAATGAGATTATTTTGTGGCTGTATTTTGTACTCCAGTAATTCAGATTCTAATATGTGTTTCAGGAGGAGTATGATAAGTATGGCATCCGCATCCGAGTGAAGTTTCGCAGCAGCACGCAGCTGCATGAGCTGACGCCTCACCATCAGAGCGGAGGAGAGCGCAGCGTGTCCACCATGCTGTACCTCATGGCCCTGCAGGAGCTCAACCGCTGCCCCTTCAGAGTGGTGGACGAGATCAACCAGGTGAAGACTCACAGACGCTAAACACATTCATAAACACATGTAGTCAGTCACTCCAGTCCACTTTATGCCACAACCTACTTTTTTATTCCAGACAAAATGTTCTTCTTTCTTACAGGTGCTAAAATTTGTAGCTGTAGCAAATGATGATGCACCAGACACACATCTTTATTAGGTTGGCTTGAGGAAGCCAACCTACTGATCTGTTACTTAAGCTTTTTATTATTGTTCTTCTTAGCCAAATTTCTGAACGTTACTCCTCCTAGAGCTTTCAAGCTAGAACCACCAAAATCAGCACAGCTCTTCAGACTGATCTGACTCGGGTTGCTATATGATACATGTGTCATAAAGTGCTGTTGTGGCTGCGTTGTGTCACATGACAAACACGATGCGTCGCCATGGAAACAATAAAGCGATACATTCTAAAATAACGGTCGCCTAAAAAAACTCACGCTGGAGGCTCAGCTAGAATATTTTAAACTCACGTGTGAAAGGGTTAATCATGCTAGCAACATGCTAACAACTTGTAAATCATGCTACAAACAAGTTAAACATGCTAGAAACAAGCTGGCAACATGGTAACAACTTGTTAATCATGTTAGAAACATGCCAGCAACCTACAAATCATGCTAGAAACATGCTAGCAACTTGTTAATCATGCTAGCAACATGTTAACAACTTCTAAATCATGCTACGAACATGTTAAACATGCTAGAAACATGTTAGAAATAAGCTAGCAACATGGTAACAACTTGTTAATCATGCTAGAAACATGCCAGCAACCTACAAATCATGCTAGGAACATGTTAGCATCTTGTTAGTCATGCTAGAAACATGCTAACAACTTTAACTATACAGGAAAAAGGAAATTATTTAAATGCAAAACCGAAAAACCGCAATTCACAAGCGGGTATTGAACCATGGATGTCGTACCGAACGGTTCGATATTATATTGAGAGTTGACTCACAATTACTAGAAATAATATTTTTCTTACAAATGCAAGTTTGTATCTCGCAATTCTGACTTTTTTTTCCCCGCAATTACGGGTTTATATCTTGCAATTCTGACTTTTATCGCAAATATTAGTTTGTATTTCACAATTCTGACTTTTGTTTTAATTACAAGTTTGTATCTTGCAATTTTGACTGTTTTCTCGAAAATACGAGTTTGTTTTGCAGTTCTTTTTTTTTTTTTTCTCACTATTATGAGTTTGTATCTCGCAATTTGGACTTTTCTCACAATTGCGGGTTTATATCTTACAATTTACTTTTTTTTTTCCCTCACAATTATGAGTTTGTATCTCACAATTCTGACTTTTTCCTCACAGTTATGAGTTTATATCTCGCAGTTGACTTTTTTTTTTCTCGCAATTACGGGTTTAAATCTCACAATTTTGACTTTTTTCTTGCAAAATATGAGTATGTGTCGTGCAGTTCTGACTTCCTTGCAATTACAAGTTTGTATCTCATATTTCTGACTTTTTTTTTCTTACAATTACGAGTTTATATCTGGCAATTCTGACTTTTTCTCACAATTGCATGATACAAACTCACAATTCTGAGATGTAACAAGATGTAAACTTGTAGTTGCATGGGGAAAAAGTCAGAATTGCAGGATAAGTCCCAATTCCCTTTTTTAATTTTTTTTTTTTATTTTTTTTACCATTTGTCGAAGTGGACTTCCATAAAAAAACACTAAAATAACTGGTTTTACTATACTATGTTTTAAAAAAAATGTAAACTAATTTGGAAATTAGTTTAGGAAAAAAATAAATAACTTTAAATAAATTTTTAAATCTGTAAAAAAAAAAAAAAAAAAAAAAAAAAAAAAGCCCATAACATTTACACTTCGGCAACTTCTCATGTTGTTCTGTAATCCTATTTATGTACATTTCTTTACTATTAAAAAATAACGTACCAATAAATATTTATTTTACTATTAAAATATATTAATATCACTAAACCGTTAGTATAAAATTATTTATTACTATTTATGCATAGCTGAGTCCATTGACAGCAGAAATCATCTGATCGCTTCCAGTTTACATGAATATCATCACATGCAGACAAACAGTCACACAGCATTCATAAATCTCATAAAACAATGTTTTATTTGACAGCTCGACTTTTGGAATTAAATCATTAACTGCATATAAACATGTCAGCAGATTATGCTTAATTATGCTTTGAGTTTGCAGAACTGCAAAATTGGTATGAAATCATTTACCCTAGTTGAACATAGTTGTACAATAGTTTCTACATTCCTGAGGTGATGTAGGAATGTTGAGTGTGTGTTTGATTGATGTGTGTTGTGTTTTTCAGGGCATGGATCCTGTCAATGAGAGGCGAGTGTTTGACATTGTAGTGCGGACGGCATGTGGAGTGAACACGTCTCAGTATTTCTTCATCACACCTAAGGTAGGTTTACAGACTCACGTGTGTGACATGTTCAGTGATATGAGAGCGTCATTGTGTGTGTGTGTTTTTAGCTCCTACAGAACCTGACTTATGCAGAGCAGATGACCATCCTCTGTGTGCACAACGGACCCTACATGTTGCCGCCTAACAAATGGAACGAGAAAAACTTCATCAGACGTGCCAAACGCAGACAAACCCACTAAAGAAACTAAACTACATGTTGAGCTGTTCAGTGTAGCTCAAGTTCTTGTTGGATTACCAGTTCAGATGCTGTTAAGTGCCTTCATGTCACATGCATAAAAAATGTTACAAGTTCTGTGAAAACATTTTTGTGTAATATATTAATAAATGCAACTGCTGTTTACTTAAAACCAAGTCTGGTGTTCATTCTCACTAAAGGAAGCATCACTATTATTACTCACACACAGTCTAAAATGTCATATTTGAGATGCAAAACTCCAATCGTATTTTCTCCCTCAACTTCAAAAATCATTTCAAAATCATCCTACATCGCTGCAGAAGTACCGACCCAGTCTTTGCAAAGTGAACATGCAAAGAAGATCAAACACCCTTAACAAAAAAGGTAAAACAGCGATACAGGACGATTTTGAAATTGAGGGAGAACATGAGATGGGAGTTTTTCGACATACCCTAACTGTCATGAACCAGAAAAAAACAGTCCAGGCAGAGTGAGACAAGACGAGCGTTTGACATTAAAAAGTATATAAATTGTATTATTTTTATTACAATAACCGATCGTTTCGCTAGATAAGACCCTTCTTACTCGGCTGGGATCGTTTGAAGCCGCATTTAAACTGCATTTAGGAAGTTCAAACTTATGGCACCATATCAGTCCATTATATGGAGAAAAATGTGAATGTAATGTTTTCTTCAAAAAACTTTTTTTTTTTACTACTGAAGAAAGAAAGACATGAACATCTTTGATGACAAGGGGTGAGTACATTATCTGTAAATTTTTGTTCTGAAAGTGGACTTCTCCTTTAGTGGAGGGGATTTTACAGAGGATTTTTGAGACTCTCTGAAGGTCATGAACTAGTTTTGAGTGAAATGTTGAATCATTCTCTCAACTGATTCATTCAAAAACACTGATTCATTCAGGTAGGAAACATGTTTACCGTGTGTAGTAGCTTTTCTAGTATTACAAATAACACTCATATTGTGTAAATGCTTACAGTGCCGCCTTGGAAGCATTTTAACTGTTAATGGTGAAACAAAGCTTCATCAAGAGTCAAATCGAGGTTTCTATAGCAAAATGAAGTTCTTAGCAATGCATATTACTAATCAAAAATTAACTTTTGATACATTTATGGTAGGAAATTTACAACATGTCTTAATGGAACATGATCTTTACTTAAAATCCTAATAAAATTGATCAAGAATTGATAATTTTGAACCATGCAATGTATTGTTGGCTATTGCTACAAATATACCTGTGCCACTCAAGACTGGTTTTGTGGTCCAGGGTGACAAATTATTTTTGAACGATCCTTGTATTGAAATACTTTACCAAATATATTACAAAACTTATGAAATTTTTACATGGTTTTTGTATTTGGGTCATTTTTGACATGGTTTTGGCTGTTTTTATACACATCTGGCAACCCTGCAATACACTAACCAATCACCACTCAAAATATTCATAATATCCATAATACCCTTTTTTTTAAATCGAGCCATTCTCAGATGCCTGTCGTTGTGGCGTCACATCGACAGAGGCCGATCCCACCATAGTTGATTGACATGAGCGTCTTACCTCAGATCAGCTGCAACAGTCTGACCTCCATTATTTCGATGCCAGAGCAGGGATGTAAGTTAGACAAGAATATCTCCGATTGAGCGATTGAGGTGTTGTGTTGCTGGATGTAATAATGAACATAGTGGTCGTCATTTACTCCGGACATCTGAGCTGCTGAAGATGCAGTGGATTACGTTTGTTTGTGAAGGGAATGCGCCTCCCGATCTACATAAACGCATAAATGTTCGCACAAATCATTCGTGATCCAGTTTCACCTACATCAGAAGTGAGTATAAGAGGTTTATTATGAATCTCTGCAATCACTAGGGATGGGCGGATCGATCCTGAAGTATCGATACTTTCGATACTGACGTTGTATCGAAAGGATCGATCCTCACATAAAAATATCGATTCTAAAGTGCATTTTTAACCATTAATTTAATTTATTTAGCAAGAAATTAGGTGCATAAAATAAGCCTATAAGAGGAGCAATATACTATTAGCGAATTATTGTGTAGGATAGAATACTCCTGCTCATCGGAACACACGCAAATGCTGAAAGACAGAACTAATCAATCACAGATAGCGTTCGCTGCTGACGCTTCGCTTACAGTGCTTGTTCAAATAGGGCAATAGAAGCAGCACAACTATTTTCAACATCGATAATAATCAGAAATTATGTTTCTTGAGGAACAAATGATATTTAGAATGATTTCTGAAGGATCATGTGACACTGAAGACTGGAGTAATGATGCTGAAAATTCAGCTTTTACCACAGCTGCTTTTTAAATTACAATTTTCAAAATATTAAAATAGAACATAGTTATTATAATAGTTATATTTCCCAATATTGCCGTTTTTGCTGTATTTTTGTTACAATAAGTGCAGCCTTGGTTAGCATGGTTAAAGACACATTACAAAATCGTACTGACCTCAAACTTTTGAACAGTATAGTGTACATGAAGTATTTATTTAATTAGTTAACTATTTGTGCTAAAGTTTCACCTTTAGGGGTACAACAGCCTGGCAGCCTTTTACAAAAAAATAACCATGGTTTTACTACAGTAACCACATTTTCCACATATTTGTAGTAAAAATGCAGTAACAACAAATTTACCATGGTTAACACTTTCTCTCTCTCTCTTTCAGCTTGCTTCCTTTTACCATGGTTAACACTACAGGAACATTATTTCGCCTTAAAATTTGTAGCAAAAACCATTGTAATAATAATTAATAATGATAATAAGAATTTCATTAATTTTTATTTTAAGTAATTTTAGTACTTCTGTGACACTATGGTTGTTTTTGTACTATTTGTACACCTTTCTACCTTATCTACCCTTAATGTGTGTGTACTTGTATGGTATTAGTGTGCTTCCTGGCTTTTAGGGGTAGAGAAGGTGCACCTTTGAGGTTACTGCCCCAGTAAAGAGCTAAAATACAATTTTGGTACATTTCATTTATAGACTTTCAAATATAATGTTAAGTGAGTATAATTACTTGTTTTATTCTTTTAATAATTTAAAAGATCAGTTTAGTTTAGAGGTATCGGTATCGGTATTGATATCGACGATACTGGGCTTGAAAATATCGGTATCGGATCGAAAATAAAATAAGAGGTATCGCCCATCCCTAGCAATCACCTTTCCTAATAACGTGCTAGGCGGCTAAAGTAGACAGGCTCGTCATTCCACAGAGAGAAGAGAGGGGCGGGGCGAACAGCTCATTTGCATTTAAAGGAACGCTCCACTCTTTTTGAAAATAGGCGCATTGTACAACTCACCTAGAGTTAAACAGTTGAGTTTTACCTTTTTCGAATCCATTCAGCCGATCTCCGGGTCTGGCGCACTTTTAGCACTTTTAGCATAGATCATTGAATCTGATTAGGCTGATAGCATCTTGCTCAAAAATGCCCATATGATAATGATGATATTTTTCCTATTTAAAATTTGACTCTTCTGTAGTTACATTGTGTACTAAGACTGACGGAAAACGTAAAGTTCCTTGATTTTTAAGCTGAAATGAAAGTATAGTTCCTAGCCTTATCGACCTAGAAAATCACAGCTTTTCATTTTTTGTCAGTCTTTGTACACAATATAACTACAGAAGAGTCAAGTTTTAAATAGGAAAAATATCGAAACTCTTTGGTCATTTTTGAGCGAGATGCTAACGGTCTAATTGGATTCAATGATCTATGCTAAGCTATGCTAAAAGTGCTACCGCCAGACCCGGAGATCAGCTGAATGGATTCAAAAACAGTAAAACTCAACTGTTTAACTCTAGGGCTGGTACTGAGGGACTGTGCCGCACAGCTGCCAGATGTCCTAACACACAACTTCAACACCTCGCTGAGCCAGGCAGTTGTCCCCACGTGTCTCAAATCCACCTCCATAATTTCAGTACCAAAGAAATGCCCTGTGTCCTGTCTGAATGACTACCGTCCCATAGCACTGACTACAATCATGATGAAGTGCTTTGAGAGGTTAGTTATACACAATATCAAAACCAGCCTCCCCAACCCACTCGATCCGCTCCAGTTTGCACACCGTCCAAATCGCTCCACAGACGATGCCATTTCCTCCACCCTACACCTGGCTCTTACTCACTTAGAAAACAAAGACTCTTATGTTAGAATGCTGTTCTTTGACTTCAGCTCAGCATTCAACACAATAATCCCACAACAGCTCATCAACAAACTAATCCTTCTGGGACTTAACACCTCCCTTTGCAATTGGATCTTGGACTTTTTAACTGGAAGACCTCAGTCAGTCCGTGTCGGCCGCAACACCTCCAGCACTACCACACTGAGCACAGGTGCCCCACAGGGCTGTGTGCTCTTCACGCTGCTGACCCACGACTGCACTGCCAAGTTCAGCTCCAACCACATCATCAAGTTTGCTGATGACAGCAACAACGATGAAACACTACAGAGAGGAAGTGGCTCAGCTGGCTGAATGGTGTGGCACTAACAACCTGTCCCTCAATGTAAGACAAAGGAGGTTGTGATGGACTTCAGGAGGAACTCTGTTGACCACCCCCCACTGACCATCGACAGCTCGGCTGTGGAGAGAGTCAGCAGCACTAAATTCCTGGGGGTGCACATCACGGAGGATCTCATCTGGACCACCAACACCATGTCACTCTCCAAGAAGGGCCAACAGCGCCTCCACTTTCTCCGCCGGCTGAAAAGGGCAAGTCTCCCTCCACCCTTCCTCGCCACATTCTACAGGGGAACCATTGAGAGTGTGCTGACCAGCTGCATCACTGTCTGGTACGGGAACTGCAAAGATAATCGGTACCCCTCTCCCCTCCATTCTGGACATTTTTCTTGCACGATGCTCCGGTAAAGCCACCAGTATCATGAAGGACCCCTCCCATCCCTCCCATCATCCCTCCCATCATCCCCCCCATCTCTTCCAGCTCCTCCCATCAGGAAGACGCTACAGGAGCATCAGAGCCTGCTCTGCAAGACTGCTCAACAGCTTTTTCCCCCCAGGCTGTGAGAGCCCTCAATTCCAACCACCTCACCCCCCTCTGAAACCTTATCCACAATGTAAACTGTTGAAAAACTCAAAACACGGTACAATTCTGAGTGTGCTACACACAGGTGAGTGGGCTGGACAAACCACCTGTAGTAATGCATTCTTCATCTCAATATGCACCAGACACTTTCCTATAAACACTACGTTACATAGAAAACATTGTGCACCTCTGAGTGTGCTACAGACAAACCACCTGTAGACCACTCTTTTCTCTCTATATGCACCAGATGCTTTCTTATTAACACTTCACATTACAAGGACCTAATAACTTACTTGTCAATGCACCACAAATCATATTGCACTATTTGCCTCTTAACCATTAAATACCTCTTCTGCACATTATCATGCAGTTATGTAAAGTTCTTGTATAGTCTGTCTTAGGTTATGTGTACGTATAGTCAATTATTTATAATACATGTATAGTTTTAAAAATTGTTTCTACGTGTAGTGTATTTATGTGGCACCTTGGTCCTGCGAGACACGACATTTCGTTCCACTGTATATCCACACATGTAGCGGAATGACAAAGCTCGACTCAACTCAACTAGGGGAGTTGGAAAATGAGCCTATTTTCAAAAAAAGTGGGATGATTTTTGCAGAGCTGATTTTGACAAGGTAAAAAGGGTGTTGTTTTACACTACCATTGAGAATTTTTAACCAAAGTATATTATGGACCTTTCATTAAGACCCTAAAGAACCATCAACTTGTGGAAAATGGGCATCCGATGAGCCCTTTATAACATCACAGGACACATTTTAATGATATCTCTGTACATAATTTTATTTACATGATACAATTTAGCAGTAATGTTGGGTAACAAGATTATATGCGCAATACATATAATAAATAAAGATGGTTTGTACAAACTTGCATAACTAAAACCAAATCCGAACAGATGGTTAGTTTTACGGTGTAAACTCACAAAGCTCTAAAACAAAACAACAGCGCTGTGCAGCCAGACCCAAAAAACAAGAAACGGACTGAGCCTCAGATGAAAAAGATGGCGACTAACTCATACTCACACTGACACACACAAACACTCGAGCACACGCAAATGGCTGATTAAATGACACTGAACAATACCATTATTTCTTACCTGCGTTTAACACTCAATACCCACTGAAAAGATCAATCACACAAGAAAAGTGAATTAGACGGCAAATAAAAGAAAATGGACTGTAAAAATACTCATTTCACTAACCATGCAAAACACCCACTTAAAACCCAACAAGCCCATAAATCGAATTGGTGTCACATTACAACTCATTGAAAATAAAGATTAAGCAGTTTTGTGTTGTTGCCATGTGCAACCCCAACAACATCATGGATGCAGGTGCTCAAATTGATCATGAAGCATTCTGGTCTGGCTGCATGAAACCATCCGAATCGGATTACATCTTTTTCACAAAGTCTGTCAATGGTTTGAAGAATTTCGAAAGGGAAAGCCCAGCATCACTCCAATAGCTGACGTAGGCTGATGCTCAAGCAGAAAAGGTGGCTGATAAATGTCGTAAAGGCTGACTCGATGACGGGAGGGCCGAACGTTCGACCCGGAGGAAACAGAAGAGCGTCCATTTGCTACATGAGCCAGCCATGCACCGCTGCTCCGACGGCGCTCGGGTCAGAGCCGTAACAGTCTTCGGAGAGTCCGACCGGGAGACACGATCACAGAGTAAACTAATGACAATCACGACGGATGGTCAGCCTTTAACACAACAACCAGATTCCAGGTTACGGCACGTTTTCCACTCAGAAACAGACACGTTAGGCAAATGTCTCTGGATTCACACCTTTTAAAGACTTTTTTTTTTTTTTTTTTCTCCATTTTGTTTTTTTTCCCCCATTTGTTTTACTTTGAAGCTCATATACCAACAACAGAAAGCAAAAGAAAGATGGAAACAAAGTGATCACTCATGCATTGGCTTAGAAACAAGATTCTTTTCCCATATTGTAATTAAAAAAACTAGTCTTTCGAATCACAGGTCAAAGTGCGAGTCCTTGTAATTGATCTCTCGCAAAGTCGAGGTGCGGACGGCGAGAGCTTTATATTCTCTGGATCTTGTCGGCCACCACCACCGGGTTCTCTTTGCGGATCTTGGCCGCGGCCTCCGCCTTGTAGTCGTAGGGGCAGTTGTGCTTGTCCGAGTAGCGATGAAGTCCACAGAAGAGATTCCCACAGCGGCAGTCGAACCCTGATAAAACAGACATCAGTATGAGTGTACTGAGCGATCACATGTGATGCATCTGTGATGTAACCTGTGTGAACGTGCTGGTTTTGCTCACCTGTCAGGCCGACCTTCTTGCGGCACATGAAGCATCTGTTTTTCTTGGGTTTGGGGGCGTCGGGTGTTTTGGTCTCTTCACCTTCAGCTGTGTTTGGTGGTGTGGCGGATGCCGTCGGCTGAGTGACAACTGGAAAAACACAACTACATGTCAAAAACCACTGGAATGGTTATCACCAACTCATTTAAAGGGCTAGTTCATCCAAAATGAAAATTCTGTCATTAATTACTTGCCCTCTTGTCGTTCCAAACCCATAAGACCTTTATTCATCTTTGTAATACAAATTAAGATATTTTTGATGAAATCTGAGAGCTTTCTGATCCTGCATAGACCACAACACAACACACACGTTCAAGGCCCAGAAAGGTAGTCAGAGACTGACATGGAAGAGAAGAAATTGTTGAAAGTAGTTATTTTTACTTTTTGTGTACTAAGTGCATTCTCATAGCTTCATAACAATAAGGTTGAACCACTGAAGTCACATGGACTATTTTAACGATGTCCTTGCTACCTTTCTGGGCCTTGAACGCGTCAGATGCACTGCTGTCTATGCAGGGTCAAAAAGCGGTCTTACAGGTTTGGAATGACATGAGGGTGAATAATTGATGACTGAATTTTCATTTTTGATTGAACTATCCCTTTAAGAATAAAACCGAGATGACCTGCAGTCTTAATGCAAAATTGGACAATCTGTGTAACATCTAAAACATTTGAATTTCATATATTTTTACAACATATGGTGACCATACGTGCTCTTTTTCCAGGACATGTCCTGGCCAGGATTTCTGGACATTTGGACAATTTATAAAACCTGGTTGAGGTTTATGATTTGATGTTTAAGAATCATTAACAACAATTATTATTATTATTATTATTATTATTATTAAAACGTTTGAGTAATTTTTTTTTTTCCAGGATTCTTTTAATAGAAAGATTCAAAGATCAGCATAGTACAATTTTTTTTTTGGGGGGGGGGGGGGGAATAAATAAATAAATACAGAAATTCATACTTTTATTTAGCAAGAATGTTTTAAAATGGTTAAAAGTGATAAAGACATTTATAAAATTACAAAAGTCTTATTTGAGATGAATGCTGTTCTGAACTTTCCATTCAAAGCCAAAAACATGAAAAATCTACTCGGCTGTTTTCAATAATAATAATAATAATAATAATAATAATAATAATAATAAATTAAATTTCTTTTAGCAGCAAATGAGACTGATTTCAGAAGGATGTGACTGGAGTAATGATGCTAAAAATTCAGCTTTGAAATCACAGGAATACATGAAATGTTTAAAATATATTCAAATAAACAGTCATTTTAAATAGTGAAAATATTTCAAAATTTACTGTTTTGCTGTTCTTCGGATCACATAAATGCAGGCTTGGTGAGTAGAAGAGAAGTCTTTAAAAAAAAGATGAAAAATCTTACTGTCCAAAAACTTTTGATTGGTAGTGCTTTTTTTTTTTTTTTGAGTAGATGTTTGGTGTATTATTAATTTATTTTTTTCTTCATTTTTTTAACCCAAATGTAAATTCATGTCCCAGTTCTATTTTGTTTCAATAAACATTACTTACACTATCAGAAAAGTGAAAAACAATTTTATAGTTTTACATTCACAACATAATCAGCATTCCATTTATTAAAGCCAAGTATGAATCTTATCAAGTTAGTGTTTTTTGTGTAATTTTACATTCCAAAATACAAACTCAAGGCAGTAACAATTTAAACGATATATTTATTTGTGAACTGAAGTTCAGCTATTCTTTTTAATAGTCACCTTTTAACTATCTTTTCATTTTTCAGATCTATCATCAAAGTTTAGTAAATATTGGTCAGAGACACGGAGATTTACTTTCAATTTCACCAAGCTGATTAACTCACTAAAAACTCTCCTGGATCATGTTTTCATGCCATTTTAAGCTTTAAATTGATGTAACAAAGTGGTTATATCCAAGTGTGAGTTTTTCACTTCTTAAAATTAGTCTTCCCATTAATGCCATTATATTGTTCATTTAGACTGAGTCACAAATGCGAAACTCGCACAAACACAAAAGGCAGGATTTATCACATGAACCAGTCACAGCTGATCATAACCAGTCAAACTGTGATGGATACCCCCGAAAAAAACTCACTGCACGCTTTAGGGCGTCTGTTAGAACTCAATGGGCTCGGGAGAGGCAAAAAAGACACGGACTCCCGCTGTAACTTTACTTTCTGGTGTCGCTGTTGGATGTTTCTTTAGAAAACACTTTTTAATGTTATATTTTGTGATACTGCCATTGTTTTATTTTTGTACTACAAATTTTTTTTCCTCCAATATCTTGAGGCACTGACTTCCTTGCCTCCTCAGAGGAAGTTAACATTTTAAAACGTGAATTTTAAAATGTGCTCCATTAACGCAAGCTCACTTCCGCGCAGGAAGCTAGCATTTCACTGCGAACGCAGTCTTGAGACACTTCCTCAAGTCTGAAATACAAATACCAACCTGGTTCAGGAACTTCTACTTTAGGCGAGACCACCTCGTCTTCACAGGAAATGCTCATCTCCGTCATCTGTTGCGTAACTGGAAGGGCAGCCGTGGCGGCGGTGGAGCTGTTGGGTGACTCAGCACTAGCGCTAGCAGATGAGGAGTTGTTTAGTGTAGCTTCAATGATCTGGATGGCTGAGGATTCAGAGGTAGGACTGCTGGTGACGCTGCTGGAAGTTGCTGGAACAAAGTTAATGAGGAACAGTCAATCTCACGAACGCACCCGACAGCCTATGAAGACGTTCAAAGAGAGGAAACACGTACCCATTGTGCTAATAGGACTGACGCCCCCGTTGTTTTGTCGCGTTAGATGCTCTTTGTAACAGACCGAGCACATGCCATTGGTCCGAGGGTTGCCGTAGAACCCGCAGCCGGTGGCACAGAGCATGGGCACGGGGCTTTGATTGGTCTCCTGGGCCATCTCTCCGAAAACGAGCGATTCCTGCCAAGAACAAAACACAAGAGTCGTGAGCACAACAGCGTGAATCAAAGGCTTCATTAAGACGATTTGCGTCCACGAAAGCGCGACGTTGCCGCAGATCGAGAATCAGATCAAGGGTCAGACATCTAAACGCTTTTCTTGGTATCGCTTTGGCATGAGCCTCATCCTGGCACCGAATTCAAGCTCATTCCTGCAAACTAACGCCACGGATCACGTGATTGTTTTACAACCAGGCTGAGCTGGATGCATGTAGGTCAACCTGTAAGACTTCCTGGAACCGTTTTTTTACCATTAACCAATAAACTCACATTATATGGAGAGGTTACATCAAATGACACAGGAGGGATGTCAGGTGAACGGTGATGATCGTCTACAATAAAAATGCTGCTCTGCAGCCATTAGCAAAAACAAAGATCAGTCGCAGCAAAAGTTTAGTCTACAAGCTGTAAACAAGATGGTTATCTAACACAAGCACATGTTCATCTTAATGTCATATGACTGTTTAGTCCAAACTGCCTCCAATCTAAGCTCACATCAGCCTCTGATAGCTGTCATAATAATAAACTCAAAAGTCAATGTTGTGCATCTTCATTTTGAATGTTTTTAAAATATATAACAGCCACCATACAAGGTTAGATGTTTGCAGTGTGTGCACTTCAACGCATTTTCAAAATTTCTCAGTGTTTCAAAGTTTTTCCATCTCCACTATTGTTTGGTTTTTAATTTGTCCTACTGCTTTTGTTACTTTCGCAATCATGCAAAAGAAACACTGTTGTAATTCTATCCAGCATTTAGGTAGTTGATGTGCAGCATGACACTGTCACTTCCCCAAAACATTGAGCGAGGCACTGGACCGTTTTTAACTATTTTCCTAGTTCCTTTAAAATTACGTCAAGGAAACTTTTAAAATAAAAACATTTGATCTGAACCAATTTGTCCCAAACATCTTTGTATAATAAAACCAGATACGAAGAATGCAAGATTCACCAAGTCTATTTTAAACGAGTTAAACTAGTGATTAAAAAGTACTGAAATTAAAAGAGTGTCCTAAAATTGAGATATTACTTAGGATTGGGCTAAATGACAACATATTGTGGCAACAACAAAAAGTACCAATCAATAAGTGTTATATCGCAATGTGTAATTAATAGGGCTATCAAATCGATTAATTGTGATTAATCGCAGCCGTGTTTATATACAAATACGCACATATTTAATAAATGTAACAGGCCTCTATATTTATATATTTAAAACAAAATGATTAGTCACGATTAACCGATTCAAAATATGTTTGGTTTACACATTATATGCGTGCATACTGTGTAAATTTATTACGTAAACAAATACACACATGTATATTAAGGAAAAATTTTTAGACTTATATGCAAAATATTTATATATAATATAAATTATATACATGTGTTTATATAAATACATACAAATACTTTTAAAAATATACATGCGTGTATTTATATATACACAAACATACACAGCACACACACATAGTATGCAAACAAACTTTTTGAAATGAATCGTGACTAATCGTTTTGCTGTCCTAGATTATTTGCAATTAATCAGGATGTAACATTATTTCTTAAAAGTCCCAAAGAGGGGGGAAAAAAACAAAACAAAAAAGACATTTACATACATAGAGCCGTTTTATTTTTACTTTTTGTTCAATTTGTTTTAATATTAACAGACTCTACCATTAAATAAACCTATTTGGCGGCATACACTTAAAGATGTGACAATTCATATACAGTGTTTATGTTTCACCTTTAAGAATGTTTTGTTGCCCATGTCAAATGAGTGATTAAAAAAAGTGCTGAAAAGCTAATTAAATTAAGAGAATCTTGATATTAATTAGGACTGGGCCACATGACAACATGTATTGTGGCAACAATAAAAAGTATCAATCAATAAGTGTTATATGGTTGTGTGTAATTAGAAGGGCTGTCAAATCTATTAATCATGATTAATCGCATCTAAAATAAAGATTTAATGTGATGTGTGTGTACTGTATATTTTTATATGTATATATAAATACACATGTACATATTTGAGAAAATGTATGTAAATATTTATTGGATGACAGCCCTAGAAATCTAGCAGTTTTGCATAGCATGGATGTAACATTATGTTATACCGCCAAAGAAGAAGGAAAAAAAAAAAAAAAAAAAAAAAAGTTTGCATACACTGACGAGTAGCATTTTATTTTTACTTTTATTCAGTTTATTTTTACTTTTATTAACTTAAATGCTACCATTACATAGAGCTATGTGGCAACATACATTTACAATTTCAATACAAAGTTTATTGCGTTTCCCATTTAACAATGTTTTCTTGTCTGAGGGGTTTTCCTAAGTAAGAGTTTTACGTTTGGCCAGTGCAGTAAAGCAATAGCCAGATCACGGCTTTTTCACCCAATTTTGTTGTCCGTGTTCATTTAATCACACAAACGACTTGCTGTATAGAGAAAATAATCACTTACTGCACTTGTATCCTTGATTTATTGTACTTGTCCTATTGTTTCCAATTGGGACGCATGATCTTATATTTTTAAAAACTAAAAACAACAAATACATTTTTCGTTAAATTATTCGTAAATTTTTTGATTTAATCACCGAACCTTGGTCCATGGTCATGTTACGAATAACTATCCATTTATATTAACAGTTAGTTTATATTAACAGTTAGTTAAATGTTTTCTCTCTCTTCTTCTCTTTGTTGTGTTAACCAAATGAAGTGCGACTATGCTGTGTTATGATGGGTAAATGCTGACTAGTAGTGTGACATGTAAACGTATTTGTAGGTGGAACAGCTGGAACATCGTGTTCAGCCGGAGAGCGATTACAGCAGAAACACCATAGACATCCCAGCGCCTGAAGCAACAGCCAACGCTTTCCAGCAATAAACCTGAAATCTATCAGGAGTGACATTTCAGCGAGGGGCCACACGCTTTCAGGGGCCTCACGTCTCTAAGTAAACACAAGAATGCACCATTTCACCTCCGCCTTTCAGCGTCAGAGGTTTTCCCCTGAAAAGCCACCACATGAGCCGCGTCACGTGTGCGTTTGCCTGCTGCCCCTCACTTTCGCTCACATGGACGGCTGGATTAGTTTTCATCCGTCACAAGGGTGCAATGTGACATGTTGCTCAGAACAGCCTCCACCAGTGTGTCCCGACTATAAATACCCCCGACCGTCCTGACCTGCCTCCATTACATCATACACCTCTAGTAGGAGCCTGTTTGCGTAGCGCCCTCCTCCCTACGCATGGCCTCATATATTTTGATAAAGCCAAAAATGGCAAAGCCCCAACAGGGTTGTTTTTTCCAACTGATTCCCATGTGTGTCAGCCATTCAGCCCTGTCTGGATGACAGAAATTACAGCATATATAGTGCCAAACAAAGACTTGAGTGATAACCAAGTAAATTACTGGAACAAAAGCAAACCATTTAGCTAAAAAGACACCATAAATGGATAAAGAGAGCAGAAAACAGCAATGCTCACACGCTCCATCTCAATGCACCAAGCATTCAAACCAGCTCATACAAGTCTAACAGTGCACTTATTTCATGGAAACATGACATACGTGTGTTATTCACACAGTATGTGTGTTTTTACCGATTACACACAGCTATATCAGTATTTGAGGCCTTATAATGAAATCCACTGAGTCATGCTAACACTAGCATCACGGCTAACAAACAGACAACCGTATATAAAGCGTATAAAACACTCCACACAACCGCTGATACCCTTAAACCTCATGTTGTCTTCAGTTTGAATGGTTTGTGAGGGTGAATGAGTGAGGATGGACGGTAATGTAGTTGTTTATCTGCTTTATATCTGGGTCAGGGTGAATATGCTTTGTGCTCTCCTTTGTTTCAAAAGCTCTTCCTGTTTGAGCCAAACTACAAAGCTAATAATAAAAACACAATTGTACAACACCAAAATGTCAATTTAAAACAACTCCGTCAAAATATTGATGAAAATATGTCGGGAAAACGATTTTAAAAACGTTTATCAGTTCACTCAGTAATACAGATAAGCTAACTAGTCTGAGCTCCCTGTATATACACACGAAATGAGCCAAAATAAAACCGAAAACATCATCATAGTGAGTTTATCACTCGATTAATAACTATTATACACAAACGGACAATTAACTTTATCTGAATGAACATTCAAACACATGCAGCTAACTGCAACAAACGGTCTTATTATTTCATCTCAACGGCCATGAGAAACAAAATCTCTCCAAATGCGAAGCAAACACCATGTTAATGATAAACTGCCACTGTTTAAGCATAAGTTTGCCGTTTTCGTTTTATATTTAACCTTTTAGGTTGAAAAGAACAACAGGCTAATTTTACTAGCTAACACGCTAGCATCAGCTAACAACCATATTTGGTTAAACTCGGCAAGTTCACCAAGTTCATCATTTTAGACGAACAACTAACACGTTAAATGTCATCATATCAACGAATCGCTTTAGAAATAAGGATATTAGGCTTGCTACCTAGTCATTTTACCAAAACTAGTTAACGTTAGTCGTAACGTTAGCATGAGGTTTGAAACCCTATAATGCGAAAAAGTGTTTAACTTGCCTTATCCCAGTAAAAAGAGAAGCTCCCACAATATAGAGACTTGATATTAAACCCTTCGCGGCGGCGGCGGCCTGTGCTCTTAGTCCGCTGATGTGTGTGTTTCGGTGTGTATGTGTGTTTTTCTGGCTGCTGTTTGTTGGTTTTCTTTAATAGTGGGCGTGACGTCACGGAGATTGACACGTCCGCGGGGCGGGGCTTACTGCGCCAGTCATAACAAGTTTACTGTACGAAAACAAGCTCCTGCTCTGAAGCAATAGCGCTAGTGCAGTGGACAAGGGCTGGATTGCTTTGTCTTGTTTGTCAGATGCTGATTTTATTGTTCTCTGCAGTTGTAAATGCGAAATTGACCTAAATGTGAAGATGTTTTGAGATAAATAGAGGTGGAAAGGTCTAGACTACTACTTGCGACATGTTAAATTGCACAATGTTCTAGTGATTTCCAAATCAGTTCTGCGTAGGGTGCTAGTACTGATAAGACAAGTCTCCACACCCATCATTTTTTTATCCTGTATACCAGTTTCAAAAGTTATTAGCCATCACATTTCTGGGATTTTGCAGTAATAACAGTATGGCTTTGGTTGCACAATAAGGCTGTATCAGAAGTTCCAGTCTTACTGAGATCCAAAATGCAGTGTTGAGTAAGAAAACACTTTGAGTACAGTACATTGGTCTGCTGAAGGTTATTTTTTACATCGGCAGTGTTTGTCTCAGATGTCACCACAGTGATCTGCTGACCCAAAAAACAGCCAGAGCACAGCTCTCTTTGAAGGACATGTTGATTAAATCACAGCACATCTTGATCAGGACCATGCAGATGTGAGAAGATGATACCGGCAGATTTTGAATACAAGATATAACGAGTTGCCTAGCTAGTCGTCATTTTTAGGTTTTATAGGCACATTCAAATGGCATTGCAATCACGACTGGGGAAGCCATAGTACTTTGTCTTTTTTTAAAAAACAAACTTTATATGTTGTTCCTCTATTCTAAATGAATTTACATGGAAGTAGATGTAAATGAACATAACACAAATTAATGTATACATTATATAATTACATCAAACTGAGAACCCGTTTGTTTTGAAATCACTCAACAAGAAAACAATGAAGTGAGTCTGTTGTTGGATGACTTTTCATTTCACAACAACCCAGCGTCTGTTTTGAACGCGCTCTCGTATTTTGCCCCCTGGTTATATATAGAGCAGGAACCTGATACGAGACAGAGACCTCCATGTGAAAGTGCAGCAATGCTGCTTTCTGGTCTTGAAGCCAAGGAATGAAGCAAACAAAGGTGCTGAAGGCTCGGTTATATTAATGTTACCTGTGTGACCACTAACGACATTTCCTAAAACTTCAGCAGTGTAGCTGCATTATCAGTAAACAGAATACTGAGCTACACCTGATAAAAAGCAATGATTAAATTACTTCATTCATCTAATTTTACTTTGCAGACCTGTCTTTGTTAACACCTTTCAGCTCTGATTAAAGATGGAGATTATGGAGTGAAATTTTGTATGGGTTTGTAACAGTAAACTGCTATTTGGTGGTGTGAGGTGAACACCCATCTCAAACCTGATAATGTATTTATATCACTGACCAAAAAATAGCCTGTTTCTGTTATTCTGTAAAAATCAGTATGTCGTTCTTGTTGAACAAAAACAAACAAATACAAACAAATTTATGACTTTCAAGGGCTTTTTTTTGTTAACCTGGCTACACATCACTTACTCCAAAACAAAAACAAAAAACAAAAACAAAACACAGTTTTACAACAGTTAAACCATGGTAACCACAAACTAAACATGGTTTTCCTACACTAACCATAATTTAACCATGGTATTTGTAGTGAAACTGTGGTTATACAAAAAACATGGTTACTACACTTTTACTATAGTAAAACCAGAGTTAATTTACTTAAGGGATCTGTATTTGTGTATACTTTCTTTCTTTGTTTTTATAATGGTACTGCCTTAATGGTTTGATGTTTTCCACTGTTTAATTAAAAAAGATTTGCGAACCCACTCCGAAATCCTGATCTGAAACAAACGATTCTCGATACACACTCCGACCCGATCTGAATCAAATGATTCACAATCCAAGTTCTGAAGTTTCAATCTGAAGCAAAAAATTTGCGAACCCGCTTCAATGTTCCTATGTAAATCAAATGATTCGTGATACACGTTCCGAAGTCCTGATTTGAATCAAAAGATTCACAAACCCACATAGAGGTCCTGATCTGAATCAAACTATTTGCCATCCACGCTCTGTAGTTCCAATCTGAAGTAAAAGATTTGTGAACCGCGCTTCGAGTCCTGATCTGAAATGGTTTATGAATCAATCAATACACAAAATAATTCATGAACCTATTCCGAAGTCCTAATCTAAATCAAATGATTCTATATATATACGCTCCGAGGTCCCCATCTGAATAAAATAATTCTCGAACCCACACTGAAATCCCAACTTGAATCACGATGCGCAATCTGCACTCTGAAGTTCCAATCTGAAGCAAAATATTTGCAAACCCACTCAGAAGTTACGATGTAAATCAAATGATTCGCAATCTGCGCTTCAAAATCTTGTTCTGAATAATGATTCATGAACCATCATTTCAGATCAGGACTTGAGGCGTGAATCACAAATCATTAAATTTCTGAAATAATTCACAAAGCCGCTCCAAAGTTCCAATGTAAATTAAATGATTCACAATACGCGCTCCGAAGTCCTAATCTGAACCAAATGATTCGCAATCTCCGCTTCGAAGTTCCGATCTGAAGCAAATGATTTGCGAACCCGCACTGAAGTCCCGATCTGAATTAAATGATTTGCGATCTGTGCGCCGAGTCCTAATCCAAAATGATTGTTCACAAAGCATTATTCAGATCAGGATTTCGAAACATGGATCGCGATCGTGGAATGCGAATGCATTTTATTCAGATTGGGACTTCAGTGTGGGCTTGAGAATTATTTTATTTAGATCATATTTTATTCATCACAAACCCACACCGAAATTCTGATGTAAATCAAATGATTTGCAAAATGCATTCCAAAGTCCCAATCTGAATAAAATAGTTCTCAAACCCACACTGAAATCCCGATCTGAATCAAATGAGTCACAATCTGTGCTCCAAAGTTCCGATCTGAAGCAAAAGATTCGCAAACCCGCTCCGAAGTTCGGATGTAAATCAAATGATTTGCGATCCATGCTCCGAGTCCTGATCTGAAATAATTATTCACAAATTGTTATTCAGATTGGGATTTTGGAGCGTGGGTTTGAGAATTTATTCAGATTGTGAAATCATTCACGAACCCACTCCAAAGTCCTGATCTAAATCAAATGATTCGAGATATGTGCTCCGAAGTCCCGATCTGAATAAAATAATTCTCAAACCCACACTGAAATCCCAATCTGGATTAAATGATTCGCAATCTGTGCTTCACAGTTCCGATCTGAAGCAAAAGACTTGCAGACCCCCTCAGAAGTTCCGATGTAAATCAAATGATTTGCGATCCGCGCTCCGAAATCCCGTTCTGAATAATGATTTGTGAACCATCATTTCAGATCAGGACTTGGACCACGGATCACAAATCATTCAATTTGTGACATAATTTACAAAATCGCTTCGAAGTTCTGATGTAAATCAAATGATTCACAATCGGTGCTTCGAAGTTCTGATCTGAAGCAAAAGATTTGTGAACCTGCTCCGAAGTTCCGATGTAAATCAAATGATTCGCCATCCATGCTCTGAGTCCTGATCTGAAATGATTGTTCACAAATCATTATTCAGATCGGGGATTTTGGAGCATGGATCGCGATCACAGATTACAAATCATTCGATTCAGATCAGGACTTCAGTGTGGGTTTGAGAATTATTTTATTCATATTTTGAAATAATTAACGAACCCACTCCAAAGTCCTGATCTAAATCAAATGATTCGAGATATGTACCCCGAAGTACCAATCTGAATAAAATAATTCTCGAACCCACACTGAAATCCCAATCTGAATTAAATGATTCGCAATCTGTGGTCCAAAGTCCTGATCTGAATCAAAAGATTTGGGAACCTGCTCAGAAGTTCTGACGTAAATCAAACGATTCGTGATCCATGATCTGAAATCTGATCTGAATAATGATTTGTGAACTATCATTTCAGATCAGGACTCGGACCGCGGATCACGAGTCATGAAATAATTCACAAACCCGTACTGAAGTCCGATCTGAATCAAATGATTCGCAATCCGTGCTTCAAAGCTCCTGATCTGAAGCAAAAGATTCGCAAACCCACTCTGAAGTTCTAATGTAAATCAAATGATTCACGATCCATGCTCTGAGTCCTGATCTGAAATAACTGTTCACAAATCATTATTCAGAACGGGATTTTGGATCTCGATCACGGATTACAAATCATATGATTCAGATCGGGACTTCAGTGTGGGTTTGAGAATTATTTTATTCAGTTCATGAAATAATTCTCGAACCCACTCCAAAGTCCTGATCTAAATCAAATGATTTGCGATATGCGCTCCGAAGTCCCAATCTGAATAAAATAATTCTTGAACCCACAAGGTTCCGATCTGAAGCAAAAGACCTGAAGCATGGATCACGAATCAATAAATTTGTGAAATAATTCATGAAACCGCTCTGAAGTTCCGATGTAAATTAAATTATTCAAGATACGTGCTCCGAAGTCCCAGTCTGAATCAAGTAATTCTCAAACCCGCCCTGAAGTCCCAATCTGAATCAAATGATTCGCAATCTGTGCTTCGAAGTTCCGATCTGAAGTAAAAGATTTGTGAACCCTCTCCGAAATTCTGATGTAAATAAAATGATTTACGATTCACACTCCAAAATCCCGATCTGAATAATGATTCGTGAACCATCATTGCAGATCAGTACTCGGAGCGCGGTTCACAAATCGTTTAATTTTGAAATAATTCACGAAACTGCACTGAAATTCTGATCTAAGTCAAATGAAGTCCCAATCTAAATCAAATGATCTGCGATACACAATCTGAACGGAGTGCTTTGAAACAGTGAATCATTTTGGTTTAACTGATTGAGTTTTGAAAAGCTCAGTTTTACCCATCACTATACATGCTTTTTAAAATCATTACAAGCGATGTAGAAATTCGAAAATGACTCTTTTAATTTGATCTGGTTTTTGCTAGTGAATCACTGATTTGAATCAACTGGACTGGTTCCAGCGTAAATGACTCACTCAATTGATTTGGTTAATTTGTTCCTCTTTTTGCGTCTTTAGCCACGTTTACATGACACCCTCAGTACTACAACTGGCTCAGCTCGCTAGTTTATTACATTAACTGAAATTAGCGAAAAAAGTATGGTGTTTTTTGAATTGTTGAATTTTGTGTGAAAAGATATGTGTGCTTAATGAACAAATTAAACACTAATCATACATTGTCTTTCAATAATTCAAGCACTTTTCAAGTACCTCTTCAGGAATATGACTATTTTTAAGGGTTTTCCAGGCCTTAAATTTCAAAAAGCCTAATTCAAGTACTTTCTTTATTCTGTAGAACACACAAAATATATTTTTCAAAGAATTGTTTACTGTTCCATTCAATGAAAGTCAATGGGGTCCAAAATATTCACCTTAAAAACAAACAAACAGGAAAAAAACAAAACAAACATACACGTTGAAAGAGCATTAGTTGATTTATTCTTTCCACAGGACACCATGGAAAGTCCATTTATTTACAAAATCTGGAATGTTGAATAAATGCATACCAATCATCGTAATAGTAGCTGCTTGCGGAGAAACCTTTGACATAGCTATACATTAAAAGGGCTGCGTCTGTGATGCAAATTATTGCTGGTTTTAAAAACGCAATCACTAATGCCATGAACAAATCATAAACCTTTTAAAAAAGTATTTACATTTTGATTAGTAATCTAAAGTAAAGTGTACTAAATAAATAAAAGGTGGGACGATAAAAAAAAAACACCAGTTGTTTTTAGTCACTGTTCGTTATTACGTTTTTACAATGTCTTCGCAGACAAAATAAAAAAGTGACAGTCAAGGATTCTACGCTAGACTGATCGCTGACAGTGTTCACAAAAACATTGTGTTGAATGAATCGTTCACAGCAGAGTTGGAGGGCGTACTTTAAATGTCTTTTTTTAAAAAACTAATCAAACAAAATTCTTTTCCAATTCATAGAGTTGACTCAACGCTTATTTTAACATACTTCGAGGGCAGCGCGTCAATGCGAATTAAAAACAAATCTGAATTCAACTACAAATCAATTCTTTTGAGTTGTCGTAAATAATTGGTGAACGCTCACGTTTAATTGTGGATTCGTTACATTATCAGTATGTTAATTCGATTACTTCGATTCATTTAGCGCTCCAGTCTACCGAAAAATACAGCAAAGAATGATCAAAAAGGAGGAATTTCATGCAAATAATACACACAGTACTACAATCGATAGGTAAGTCGTTCTCCTCATACGCAGATGTGGCAAAAATCTTGCATGGCCTTTTGACGTGACTACTTTTTACGAAGCTTCGTAGATTTCCCAATGTCTTTGCTATTGAAGAAGTCGATGTATCCACATTCAACGGGGTGTTTGGACACGCAGTGCAATCGCTAATGTGACGTGACGGGACATTCATTCGCACATTTACGAACTTTTTTTTTTACAAAAAAATCTGAAATGCCATTTCCTATGTCTTAGTCTTTAAAAGATTTATAATATAAAATGCTCTTCAATTGAGAAATACTAAATGGGATTCGTTACTTGTAAAAAAAACGGCATCCTGCGAATGGAATAAAGGACTTTCTATTGCTCTTTCGCCCACTGGGTCATATGTCAGCCCAATAAGGCCACTGAATATGCGGCGTGGATCTGAATGAGTATTGCTCTGGGTCGAACCCATTTCGGACAGTTCAGGGTCTATGGCACTTGACAAGTCGTTTCTCGCCGCCAACCGCAAACGAACGTCCGTGACCGCACCGCTAGTCAAATGTTAGAACGCTTTCGTAAGAGAATAAAATATCACGTCTACAATCTTCTTCACAGAATAGGAAACCGTTCTCGTGAACTCCGAAACGAAATTAAAAGAAGACAATTCACACGCGAGCGCTTCGGGTTAGTTCGGTGGCATTGGAATCGGGTGCAGAAGAAGGAAAGATGAGCAGTTTCATGCCGCCAGTGTCCCAATATGCTTTGGTTAAGAACCACTTTCTGTGTCTTTTCGCAAGACTGTTCGCTTTCGAAATCATCATTAAAGTTCCTCATCGCGTTCCCGTCCAAGTTTCACGTACAGGGAGCATTTCGGCACATCCTTACTGGTGGGCTGAAGTTTAGAGGAAGAGACTTGCTGAAGTTGAAGGAAAAGTTGCAGGAATCAAGTTGTGAAGACTAGAAAAGCAAAATGAGTTTTTCCATCCAAGATTGAGGGGTAAACGGTGACCACCAGGCCAATAGATTTCATATCCAGTTCAGTTTAGCTCATCCCAGTTCTACATTCATTACCACAGTTAGCACGTCGCATTGTCTCCTAGCTCAGAATCTCACACAGGTCATAAAAGTGGTTTAAAAATCTCTTTAAAACAATAAAAAAAAGTGAGTTGTGACAGAGAGCCCTGCCCTCGAACGCTCAGCTACAGCTAATGTCCCACAAAGAGCTCTACACCCAGGTGAAGTCTTAAAAAAAGAAGAAAAACAAACTATTTTTTACAAAAAAAAGCACAGGTTTTCGTATCGGTTGGACCGCGCCAACAGACTATCCCACAGTGAAGGCGCATGCTTCTGTCGTCCACTTTGGTCAGTGGTTTCACCCCTCTTCACCGACGGTCAAGCATCGTCCCGTTCAGATTAACTATATATAGCACTGGCTCCTTTCGATACAAAAATAAGACGGTGCTCGTTCGGGTTTCATCTGTTATGCGGCCAGCTCTCGAATGATGATCATGTCGACGGTGTTGGGGAACATCTTCAGGAGGGATACTGCGTTTCCGTGATCGATGTTAACGAAGCTGTATCCGTTTGCCTGGAAAGAGGATGTTGATTGATGTTAGGAGTGGAAAAAACACAAGCGTGGATTGTAAGAGAGGAGTTGAGTAGAAAGTACCTGGATGATCTTGTCTCCAGGTTGAAGGAGTTTTGAAGCAGGTCCCTCTGTTTGAACCCTCGTCACGAAGATGCCCTGTTGGTCATTTATGATTCAGAATTAATCATTAGACTAGTTAGAGTGAATAAAGGTGTTGAGCTTGTCTAGCTCAACACAGAGCTAGACAAGATGAGCGTTTGTGGTTAAAAAGTATATACATTTTTTTCAGAAAATAACCAATCGTTTCACTGGATAAGACCCTTAATCCTCCTTTAGAGCCCTTTTAAGGTGCATTTAAACTGCATTTTGGAAGTTCAAACTCGGGGCTTCTGCTCACCATGGCTGCATTTATTTGATCAAAAATACAGTAAAATCAGCAATAATTTGAAATATTATTACAATTTAAAATAACAGTTTTCTATGTGAATATATTTTTAAATGTAATTTATTCAAGTGATGCAAAGCTGAATTTCCAGCATCATTACTCCAGTCTTCAATGTCACATGATCCTTCAGAAATCATTCTAAAATGATGATTTGCTGCTCAAGAAACATGTTCTGCTTCATAATTTTGTGAATCATGATTTTCCAGGATTCTTTGATGAGTATAGAATTTTAGAATATTTTGTAACATTAGAATATTACAGAATAAATAGAATATTCTGTAACATAAGACATGTCTTTACTGTCACTTTTGATCAATTTAATGCATCCTTGCTGAATAAAAGTATTAATTTTGGCAACACTTTATAATAAATGTTCATTTGTTAACATTAACTATATTCATTAACATTAACAATATTAAGTTAGTATTACATTAAAAATTAACATTATTAAAATGTGAAGTTGTATCTGTTAACATTACTTAATATACTGTGAACTAAGAACATTAGGTAACACTTTATAATAAGGTGTAATTTCTTAACATTAGTTAATGTATTAACTAACACGAACAAGCAATAAAAAATACATTTAATACACTGTTTATTAATCTTTGTTAATGTTATTTAATAAAATACAGTCGTTCATTGTTAGTTCATGTTAGTTCACAGTGCATTAACTAATGTTAACAAACGCAACTTGTAATTTTAACATTGCATTAGTAAATGCTGAAACTAACATTAAGATTAATAAATGCTGTAAAAGTAGTGTTCATTCTTAATTCATGTTAACTAAAGTAGTTGACTAATGTTAACAAACAAACCTTATTGGGAAGCGTTACTGAACATTTTTATCAAATTACATTAATAAAGATTAATAAATGCTGTGAAAATATATTATTTATGGTTGGTTTATGATAGTTAATGCATTAACTAATGTTAACAAATGAGACCTTGTTGTAAAGTGTTACCTTAATTTCGTAAAAAAACAAAACAAAAACAAAACAGTTTAATATACAGGATTCATTCATTCTGCGTAAGCATTTCCTAGTTCCCAAAATTGTATGTTTTTATAATGCTCTAGTGTCTACATACTACTGAGGTCCATTGTTCAGTTAAAGATCATGGTGTTTTTATGGTAAAAAAGGGTAGATGAACATAAAGATCTAGAAAAATTGAAATTAAAGCTCCAGAAAAAGACATTTAAAAACACACCTATTTAACACATTAAAAAATTAAAACACCGGAAAAAAAAATACTCACATTGTCGTCTGGGCGGAAGGGATTCCCACGTCCACCCACTCCTCCTGATATACTGAAACCCAGCTCAGGATTCTTCTCAATCTTCACATGGAGCTGAAGACATGACCCACAACGCTTGAGTTACACATTAGTCAACATGAATTGGCTACAGTGATGACAAATATCTATCTGGCTTACTTAAAGGAGAAGTCCACTTCCAGAACAACATTTTACAAATAATGTACTCACCCCCTTGTCATCCAAGATGTTCATGTCTTTCTTTCTTGAGTCGTAAAAAATTATGTTTTCTGAGGAAAACATTTCAGGATTTTTCTGCATATAATGGACTGATATGGTGCCCCGATTTTGAACTTCCAAAATGCAGCTTAAATGCGGCTTCAAACGATCCCAATGCGGTTGTAAACGATCCCAGCCGAGAAAGAAGGGTCTTATCTAGTGAAACGATCGGTTATTTTAATAAAAAAATAATACAATTATATAATGTCAAACGCTCATCTTGTCTTACTCTGCCTGGACTGTTTTTGTTCCGGTTCATGACAGTTAGGGTATGTCAAAAAACTCCCATCTCATGTTCTCCCTCAACTTCAAAATCGTCCTGTATCGTTTTACCTTTTTTGTTAAGGGTGTTTGATCTTCTTTGCATGTTCACTTTGCAAATACTGGGTCGGTACTTCTGCAGTGATGTAGGATGATTTTGAAATGATTTTTGAAGTTGAGGGACAAAATACGGTCAAATACGAAGTTTTTCGACATACCCTAACTGTCTTGAGTCAGAATACACAGAGTTCAGGGAGAGAAAGACAAAACGAGCATTTGAGATTAAAAAGTATTTAAATTATTTTTATGGAAATAACCGATTGTTTCGCTAGATAAGACCTTTCTTCCTCAGCTGGGATCATTTACAACCACATTTAAACTGCATTATGGTAGTTCAAAATCGGGGCACCATATCAGTCCATTATATGGAGAAAAATATTTAAATGTTTTCCTCAAAAAACAATTTCTTTACGACTGAAGAAAGAAAGACACGAACATCTTGGATGACAAGCGGGTGAGTACATTATATGCGAATCTTTGTTTTGGAAGTGGACTTATCCTTTAACATTATCCAGATCTATGTGATGTCAGAGGAATAATGTAATTTCAGAGGCTTTTTCATGATAGAGCTCAAAAACAATACATATAGTGATATATCTAGATTAAAAGCAGGAATGTGTATTATATATTTGGTTTCATGTTGGTGTAGAGTCTGCATGTATAATGCATATAGCACATATGTGACCCTGGACCACAAAACCAGTCATAAGTCAATTTTTTGAAAATGAGATTTATACATCATCCAAAAGCTGAATAAACAGCTTTTCAAGCTTTCCTTTGACGTATGGTTTGTTAGGATAGGACAATATTTGGCCAAGATACAACTATTTGAAAATCTGGAATCTGAGGGTGCAAAAAAAAAAAAAAAAAAAAAAAAAATGAAGAAAATCGCCTTTAAAGTTGTCCAAATGAAGTTCTTAGCAATGCTTATTACTAATAAAAATTTAAGTACTGATATATTTACGGTAGGGAATTTATAAAATATCTTCATGGAACATGATCTTTATTTAACATCCTAATAATTTTTGGCATAAAAGAAGAATCAATCATTTTGACCCATACAATGTATTTTTTGACTGTTGCTACAAATATACCCGTGCTACTTAAGATTGGTTTTGTGGTCCAGGGTCACATATAGAGATTTCCGCCGGAAATGTGCTCACCTCCTGCTGCAGGGTCTCGTGTGGGACCCGCGGAGGGCCCGGGGGCTGCTGGGACACTTTAAGCATCAGATAGTCGATGAGCTGCTCTCGAGAGGGGTGACGTGCCATCGGTGGCTGACCGCAGCTCATGGGAGATCTCACAGGAGGACACATTTGGCCATTCATCAAAGGCACCTGAAGGACAAACGCACACCAAAACCATCAAGCCATGCACTATTCTGCATTAAATCACTACACATTTCATGACTTCAGTGTCAACCAATGACAATCTGTCTCCTCAAAGCTAAAACTACTCCTAATTTTTGGCACCGGCCTGTGGACTAAACCAAGGCTACTTTGATGTGGAGTCATGAAATTTCATTGACTGCAGATAGAAATCAGCAAAAATGCACTTAGCTTTATTCGGTTTTAACTTCGCGGCTGAAATTGAGTTAGAGACATTACTGTGTTTTCCCCATAAAACCCAAAGGCTGGTTCTTTGTCCTTTCTAAGCATTTGTCTAAATGTCACTACATGTCTCCGGCTACGACGTGATGCATTTTACAGACACCAGGGGGCAGAAAGTTCCCAGTAAACAATTCAATGAACCATGAATCTGGTCAGAAAAATAAGAAATCCTATTGACTGTTGAAGCATCATGGGTTTAGACCTTTAATTCTAATTAGAGCTTTATTTCTAATTAATCCACCCTCACTTGAAATGTTTATTTCCCGAGACTAAAAGAACAATAAAACAAATTGCATTTGCGTATTCAAGGACACTTTTCACAAGGTCCGACAGTCATGCATTAAGTACAAACAGCACGACAAAACTAAATAGCACAAAACTGCACGTATAAGATTTGACCAAGAGGTCAGTAATTTTATAATATGATCAAAACCATGTTTTTTTTTTTCTTATTACAGGTGCAAAGAGACAAAGACAGATAATATGCAAGAAAATATAAATACAAAAATACTAATCTGTAAAAGGAAAAAAGGATTAAGTTTATAAGAAATATCTATGTCCAGTTAAATTACAATTGCAGTAGCAATTACAAGATCTCTAAATCGTAATTTTGCCCTTCTTTTATGTGTTTATTGCAGTCAGTGGTGAGAACATCGACTGCTGGTTTTAATGTGCTAAAAAGCTCAGCTATCATTAGAACATGTCTGAGTCTTCTTTAAAGCAGTGCTTGTTAATTAGAGCTAATGAATCATTGCTAGAGTCAGGCTTCCCTACTGGGTCAGTATCTCAATCCAGTTCATTAGCAAATTAAACACAATATAGCAGACAAGGTTGTATGTGTTCATAAGGATTTCATCAGCTTAAATGTTATTCCTGAACATTATGTAGCAACTTGTTAAAAAATATCTGATTGTCATTGCATTTGATAAACCAAGTAACACCGATACTATTCTAAGGATAACTTAAAGGGACAGTTCACCCAAAAAAGAAAATTCTGTCATTGATTACTCGCCCTCATGTCGTTCTAAACCCGTAAGACCTTCATTCATCTTTGTGAAACAAATGAAGATATTTCTGACAAAATAGCTTTTTGAACCTGCATAGACAGCAATTGAAACGTTCAAGGCCCAGAAAGGTAGTAAGGACATCGATAAAATCATCCATGTGACATCAGTGGTGTGTAAAGAAAACTAAAATAACAACTTAAGCTTCGTAAAATTACGGTTGATGTCACGTTGACTATTTTAACGATGTCCTTACTACCTTTCTGGGCCTTGAATGTTTCAGTTGCGTTGCTGTCTATGAAGGTTTAGAAAGCACTCAGATTTCATCAAAAATATCTTAATTTGAGTTCTGAAGATGAACAAAGGTCTTACAGGTTTGGAACGACATGAGGGCGAGTAACTAAAGGATTAGTTCACTTCCAGAATAAAACTTTACAGATAAAGTACTCACTTCCTTGTCATCCAAGATGTTCATGTCTTTCTTTCTTCAGTCATAAAGAAATTGTTTTTTGAGGAAAACATTTGATGAGTGGACTTCAATGGTGGCCGAGAGTTTAACGTCCAAAATGCAGTTTAAATGCAGCTTCAAAGGGCTCTAAACCATCCCGGCCAAGGAATAAGGGTCTTATCTAGCGCAATGATCGGTTATTTTTTAAAAACAATTACAATTTATATACTTTTTAACCTCAAATGCTCGTCTTGTCTAGCTCTGCGATGTGCATGCGTACTCCGTGCACTCCCGTTCAAGACAGTTAGGGTATGTCAAAAAACTCCAATCTCATTTCCTCCTCCAACTTCAAAATCACCCCACATCGCTGTTTTACCTTTTTTGTGAAGGGCGTTCGACTTTCTTTGCATGTTCACTTTGTAAACACTGGATTGCAGCGACGTAGGACGATTTTGAAGTTGGAGGAGAAAATGAGATAACCGTATTGACCCAGGATACACAGAGTTCACACAGAGCTAGACAAGACGAGCATTTTGAGGTTAAAAAGTATAAAAAAAATTTATTTTTTGAGAAATAACCGATCGTTTCACTAAATAAGACCCTTCTACTTTGGCTGGGATCATTTAGAGCCCTTTGAAGCTACATTCAAACTGCATTTTTGAAGATCATATTGTAAATATTTGTTATTTATGACCCTTCTTCCTCAGCTGGGATCATTTAGGGCCCTTTGAAACTGCATTTTGGAAGTTCAAACTTGCAGGCACCATAGCAGTCCACTATATGGAGAGAAATTCTAGAATGTTTTCCTCAAGAAACAATTTCTTTACAACTAAAGAAAAAAAGTCATGAACATCTTGGATGACAAGGGGGTAAGTACATTATCTGTAAATTTTTGTTCTGGAAGTGGACTAATAATTTAATGACAGAATTTTCAATTTTGGGTGAATTATCCCAGTTTCCAAATACATAGTGTGAAGCACTTACTTTTCTTAGAGTGTCGATATGGTAGCCCTGTTGCCCGTGAGGACTGAAGACATCATCCTGGAGGGAAACAGCACACAATGTCTCAACAAGCTTTGGGAAAATGTATACTGTATTTGTTGGGTCATATTTTAAGTACTTTTGACTATAGTGGATGACTACAGAAATAAAACATAAAACTACATAAGAATTAGATCTGGAGTGAAACTGAAGGTGAAACAAGCAGCACAAACATTTTCCAGTAAAGACTTGATGTCACTTGTGATTGGGATCAGGAACTACAGCCATTTCCCATAAATGTAGAATTCCCAGCAATTTTATAAGCTTGTGAAGATTAATGTTCCTGTTCTTTGTCATTTCAACCAACTGGAAGGTTTGCTTTGGTCCTCTAATAAACTAGGTGAATTGGCCATTATGTTTAACAAGTCAATATTACAAAAATGTAGTCATATTTCATGATTATATTTATGCAATTTTCCATAACGGATTTCATAAGCCTTTCAGCTAAACTTCCTTGAGCTCATATTGTGCATTCAAGCACACACACAGAAAGAAAGACTGTTTGTTTCCAAGACTTTGAGTGTATATGGTTTAGTGGTTAGGAATGTTCTTAATCTCCTATTACTTAGACAACCCAAAGAAAAAGAGCAATTGTGCAAACCAGCCAACACTGGATATGAGCTGAGAAGGGTGAATTTAGGGTGGGGGGTCTTGAGCTCCATAAGGGGCATTCTCTTCAATGCTTGCTGCTTAGAGACATTTGTTGACTACTCAATAGCCAGTTTTGCAGAATTATGCATGGAAAAGAGCAGCTTGGGCATTCTGCTAAACATCTTATTTTGTAAAACAACTAAAGGAATACAAATCAGATGTCTCTCTGATCTGACCCATTTGTTTTCAGGTCTTGGAGACTCCACTAACAAGCTGATGAGCTGAATAAGGTGTGTTTGATAGATTAATGTGTACTGTTTGCACACCCAACATATTTAGCTTGTATTGTTAAGTGACAAATGCATCTCAATTTGTTGTGAACTCATAGATCTAACAGCAAGCAGAGAGGATGACCCTTTGGGAACTTAGAGAGACTCCACTGTGCCTCTGGGAGTTTTGGGAGGTGAGGTCTCAGTGGGGCGGTACTCACGCTGGGCCCATGAGCTCCAATCTGCCATCCGTCTACAGCGCTAAAGGCCAGAGAGCTCTGACTGCCAGTGAGAGTGGCCAAAGACCGAGAGAGAGTGCTCTGAACACAACATGACACATGCACACAAACACATGCATTTAATGATGACATATGTGAGCATGCAGTAACTATGAGTACACTCTGAAACATGCAAGGGTTAGAGAATGTTAATGTGTTAATGTACACATACAAACATGCAGAAAAATACTGTGTGAGAAGCATTTTTATGAGAGAAAGTAAACTTTACCATATGCATGCAGTTAAAGGACTAGTTCACAGAAAAATGAAAACTCTATCATTGTTCCAAAACCGCATTTTGGATAAAATCCAAGAGCTTTCTGATCCTGCATAGACAGCAACGCAACTGACATGGTCAAGGCCCAAAAAGGTAGTAAGGATATTGTTAAAATAGTCCATGTGACATCAGTGGTTCATCCGTAATGTTATGAAGCTATGAGAACACTTTTTGTGTGCACAGAAAACAAAAATAATGACTTTATTCGACGTGTCCTTACTACCTTTCTGGGCCTTAAAAGTGGTAGTTGTGTTGCTGTTTATGCAGCGTCTGAAAGCTCTCAGATTTCCTCAAAAATATCTTAATTGGTATTCTGATGATAAACGAGGTTTGGAAGGACTTTAGGGTGAGTAATTAATGACAGAATTTTCATTTTTGGGTGAACTAACCCTTTAATGCTGAAGAATGGTGGAGCGTGTTATTTCAGACGTGAGGTTCAGGAACTAGATTGTGAGTACCCGTGCAAAACCTGCCACTATGATGCCAAGGTTTTGTGAGTAGTTGCCATGGTGTTGCTACGCGTTTTCTAAGGTAGTCTAACCCTTTGTCCGAATATGCCTACATATTAGTTTGTCAAAAGAGAACCATGTCTTAATTCACAGTTCTCATAAAACAGTACTTCCACTGAGATTCTGAAGTGGGCATCTTTTTTTAGCAGTCAAGATGTTCCTCATCAAATACAGTACCTACTCTGACAGTATGAGATTTTGGTTGCACCTAGAGCAGGGGTGTCCGAACTCAGTCCCGGAGGGCCACTGTCTTGCGGAGTTTAGCCCAAACATGCCTCAGCACACCTGCCTGCAAGTTTCTAGTATGCCTAGTAAGACCTTGATTAGCTGGTTCAGGTGTTTAATTGGGGTTGGAGATAAACTCTGCAGGACAGTGGCCCTCTAGAAACAGGATTTGACACCACCGGTGCTGCTATGTTGGCCCAAATTAACCTAGCCCATCCTCAAATCACAATGGGGTAGCCAAAGCCTGCTGCTGGAGAGCTACCTTCCTGCAGATTTTATATCTCAAACACACCTGCCTGTTATTTTCAAGTAATCCTAAACACCTTGATTAGCTGGTTCAGATGTGTTTGATTAAAGTTGGAGCCAAACTATAGCTAAAATATTCTGAACTCTAGAGTTGGTTCGGGTGCTTACTTCTATGTAGGTGTAAGTCAGGGGTGTTGAATCCTCTTCCTGAAGGGCCGGTGTCCTGCAGAGTTTAGCTCCAACCAGCAGCAACACGGCTGCCTGGAAGTTTTTAGCACTTCAAAGGACCTTGATTAGCTGGATCAGGTGTGTTTAATTAAGGTTGGAGCTAAACTCTGCAGGACAGCAGCCCTCCAAGAACAGGTTTGCACACCCCTGGTCTAAGTTATATCATCCCATTACACCAGGGATGTCCAAACTCAGTCTTGGAGGGCCACTGTCCTGCAGAGTTTAGCTCTAATCCTTATTAAACACACCTGAACCATCTAATCAAGGTCTTACTAGGCATGCTAGAAACTTGCAGTCAGGTGTGTTGAGGCAAGTTGGAGCTAAACTCTGCAGGACAGTGGCCTACAGGAACAGGCTTTGACACCCTTGGTCTAAGTTATATCATCCCACTTGACCAGGGGTCTCCAAACTTGGTCCTGGAGGGCCACTGTCCTGTAGAGGACAAACTTGGTCCTGGAGGGCCACTATCCTGTAGAGTTTAAAAAATTAAACATACCTGCCTATAATTTTCAAGCAACCCCGAAGACATGGGATGGATTTTTTGGGTGTATATGATTAGGAATGAAGCTAAACACTACAGCAGGCGTCACCAAACTCCTGGACAGCCACTGTCCTGCAGCATTTAGCTCCCAGCTTAATCAAACACACCTGAACCAGCTAACCAAGGTCTTAGTAGGCATACTAAAAACTTGCAGTCAGGTGTGTTTAGGCAAGTTGGAGCTGAACTCTGCAGGACTAGTGTTGTCAAAAGACCCGGTACTTCGGTACCAAGTCGGTACTAAAAAAAATTAAATGTTACGGTACCAGCTTTCTTAAGTACCGGTGGTACCGAGCACCGGGTCAACCCGGTTCTTGCTGCGCTATGCGAGAAGTGCACACTGCGCAGTTGCATCTTCTTCATAAAAGCACAGAGATGTGGCGACCAGCGGTGCTGCTGATGCGGCTGCTCTGAATCCGCTTGTTGAAAAGAAGAAGGAGCCACGTGTGGAAATATTTTGTATTTGCGACTGATGACAAGGGCAACATCATAGATCATCAGAAACCCATTTGCAAACGGTGTCATCGAAGTTCTCTCTCAAAAGGAGGAAATACATTGAACTTAATAAAACACCTCAAAGACCGACACCCAGATTTAATGAAAGTTCAAGCAGGTAAGTTTTAATTTAATTTCATATTTAAAGCTTTTTTTATAAAAATTATACCTTAAATAAACATCGCCATTTGCTTAGTTAATCGTTAGCATAAGCGCGGCTAATGCTAACGCGAGTATTAATATAAACTTCTTTATTAAGTGTTTAATGCTCCTATAGCGTTTATTAAAAAAAAAAACAGGACATGATAGTGTACTATTTTTACACACCTGAGGCTTTTAAATGACCCGTGTAGCTAAAAATGTGTGTTAGAGAACAAATGTACAAATGTATGGTTAATGTTTATAGCCTTAAAATCGGTCCATCAGAAAAGCAGTTCTAGGCAATGAAATATAGTTTGCGCAGTTTGATTAAATAAAAGTACAGTCAAATACAGTCATGTATAGTTTGGTAAAAGATACTATTCATTAACATGACTTAATATATTATCTAACATCAATTTACAGTGAGTGAACATTAATTAATGTGTGTGTGAATGTTTTATACAAACATCTGATCGTTCATGTTTGTTCATTGTGCGTGAAATAATGTCAACAGATACAACTTTTAATTTAAAATAAATTATTAATACATTTTGAAATTAAGAAGAATAATTGCTATGTAACACTTGTTTATTAAGTCATGTTAAATGGAATCTTTTTGTTAAGTGTTTTTAATACTACAGTTTCCGTCTGTGTAACATTGATATCTTACACTCAATATAAGCAATCTTATCTAACTTTGTTATAAAATGCTGAGGTTTGTTATTTACTGAAAAGATATATATATAAAGTTCTGTTTAGCTGGTGTCAATCTAATATTGCATTTAGTCAGACTCAGCCCATTGTTTTACTGAAGTATATTATATTTTCCTTTTACAGCTGCAGGCTGAAGAAGACCACGAACCAAACTCCTAAGCAGACAATGGTTCCAGATGCTTTTCAGCAGCAGAAGTACGACAAAAACTCACCTGTGGCAAGAAAACTGAACCGAGCTGTTGCTGAATTCACATGAATGGATCAAGTGGCAGTTTATACAGTGAAAAATGGGGATTCCAGCAAATGCTTCATCACCTCAGCTCAAAATACCAGCTTCCAAGTCAAAACTTTGTTTTATTTTTGTTTGTTATAAATAAAAATAGTGTGTTGTTCAATTCATGTTTTTGTGTTTTGATTTGGTACCGAAATTGGTACCGAGAACCGTGGATTTTCACTGGTATTGGTACCGACTACTGAAATTTTGGTACTGTGACAACACTATGCAGGACAGTGGCCTCTAGGAACAGGTTTGAACACCCTTGGTCTAAGTTAGATCATCCCATTAGGATGGACAGTCCTGGAAGGACGGTGTCCTGCAGAGTTTAGCTCCAACCCTAAATAAACACACCTGAAACAGGTCTTGGTAGGCATGCTTGAACAGGGGTGGGGAACCTTGAACCTGGAGGGCCAGTGTTCCTGCAGAGTATAGCTCCAACACTGAAAAAAAAATGCCAACCTGTGTCCTGAAGACCTTGAGAGCTAAACTCTGCAGGACAGTGGCCTTCCAGGACCAAGTTTGAAGACCCCTGGTCTAGTGGGATGATATAACTTAGACCAGGGGTGTCCAAACCTGTTCCTAGAGGCCACTGACCTGCAGAGTTTAGCTCCAACTTGCCTTAACATACCTGACTGCAAGTTTCTAGCATAAGGGTGGGGAACGTTGATCCTCGATGGCCAGTGTCCCTGCACAGTTTAGCCCCAACACTGAAAAAAAAAAATGCCAACCTGTGTCCTGAAGACACAGTTCAGGTGTGTTTGATTAGGGTTGGAGCTAAAATCTAAGGCATGTTGGAGTTAAACTCTGCAGGACACCGGCCCTCCAGGACTGAGTTGGGTGACTCCTGCTCTACAGGATTGTGGCCCTCTAGGACCGGAGTTGAACATCCCTACACCTGACGGAATTTGCAGGTCCAATCGATTACAAAAGTAGCAGCGCACCTTTCTTCATTAAGCTGCATATTTGGAAGTATCATTCAAGTCTGGTGCCGAAAGTACATGACAAATTTTAACACTCAAGAGTTATGGATTTGAACAAACCCAAAACTCCAGCTTTGCTTGTCTTAGCATACCTTCTCCAACTTCTTGGCTTCGATGTGTCTCATGACCTGATCCCTCCAGTCTGCTGGAACTCTGCCGCCTCCGCTGACTGGCCCGTCCAGCAACGAATGCTCTGATTTCACCCTCAGGCTAGGTCTCTTGCTGGGGCTGCCATGCTGGTAGTTGAAGTCGCTGACGGACATGGTCCTCTCTGGAAGCTCGTGAGGTGGGGGCCGGGCACTCTGTGGCCGGGGGGCATTAGGTCCATCCATGCTGTACGTGCGGGCTGACAAAGGTCTGTGGAGAGCCTGGCTCATCTGCAGCGGCCCACGGCCTGCTGCATGAATGTCCCGGTAGGTCATGTACTCTCCTTCCATTCCTGGCATACGACGTGGGTCCGGCATGCACATGGTGGTGCCAGAGGATCCGCTACCTTGTCTCTGCAAGGTGCCCCGCTGACCAACAGGTGGCAGCATCCTTTCCTTGGCCCACATGTCCGGGGTCTTGGGTGGGCCACGTTGTTGGGGCTGGGGATATGGGGGGGCGTTGTTGCGGTTGGAGTAGTTGGTATTGGCAAGTGAGTGCTGCGGTGGCAGGTAGGGCTGCTCGGGAGGTACAGGGGTACGTTGGCTCCACAGGTTGTCTTTGGGCACAGTGCTACTGGCGTACTGGATGTTGTACTGTGGAGGGGGGCCAGCGGGGTAGCGGGTGCTGCTAATCGGAGGTTTGGAGCTGGACAAGAGGTCAGAGGATGATGCAGAGGAACCAGGGTAGATCTGCAACGGCTGGTCATTGAGCAGGGAGGCGGATTTGGAGCGGACGATGCTCTGGCCTTGAGCGCCACTTATGGACGTTCTGGTTGCACATGCCACTTCGTACGGCGGGCTTTCTCCCTCAATGGAGTACAGCTTCATCCCTCCACCGTCCATGTTGGCAATGCTCTGAGATTTCACCACTGGGGCCGGTGGACATTTCTTCTCTGGTGATAACTCCTCCGTACTACGAGAAAGACTCATGTCGCTCAAGGCTGTTACACCTGTCGAGACGGTCCTCGTAGACTCGTACCGCAAGGTAACTTGTTCCGTCCGGCCATTGAAATTCTCCCCAGAGTGGGTTTTCTGAATCCGATTGCCATTCTCAAGGTTCTCGAGAGACACCATGGCATTGTTGTTGCTTGACATGGACTCCTTGGCTGAGGAACTTTTGGTTCTTTCCAGGTCCTCATATGACACCATGTTGTCAGGTGGAAATTTGGCCACGTTCATGTTGATCTGATCCCACTTGGTGTACTGCTCTGTCACGCCGTTGTTTATGCCCTTTTCAATGAGGGCAAGTCTCTCCTCCATGGAGAGGCTGTAGTCGGCCATCTGGTCTGACTTGCTTTCGTAGCTCTGCTGATTCTTCAGGATGGTCTGTAGGGACGTCTCAGACCCGTTACAGTTCTGGAGTAGAGGGGTCATCTGCTTCAGCTGGTTGAGGTTTTCATCCTCCTGTCTGAGTTTGAGGAAAACCAAATTAAGTTAGAGAAAGACTCCATCAAAACCTGCACCCTGTCTAATATCTACATAGGCAGTTGCCTAAGTAGGAAAGTGCCACTATAATCATGTATTAATACATTGTGATTCTTTAACTCCAGATATTACATTGATACTTTGTGCTGATATTGCATTCTATAAATTAACATAAGTTGATAAAGACAAGGTAGGCAGCACATTAGGATTGTGAAGAGAGCTATTGTTTCGGCCCACATTTTATGCATCTTTCTAATTATAAAGAATGTTTTTGACCACTTTTCCACTTTAGTGGATATAAGAGATGACAAAAAAACTGCAACTTTAACTTGAGTTGCCCATGAGCACAACAGCTCAACATTTAGTCTGTTTTTTTGAACTGCAGAATCAATGTATAATGGTTTGCATTTTCAATGCATTCTAGTGAATTGATTCATTTGGACAGTTTACATAAATCACTTAGAAGCAGAAGCTTTTGTAGAAAGATTCCTTTTGTAGAAGCCGCTGCATTTCAGAACTCCAGATATTAAGACTTGTATGGCTTAATATAACGTAAACAATGCCTCTTACTGAAATATTTAGTAGAAAACCCACAAAAGAATTACGTTATCTAAAAAAATCCACATCGTTTTATACAGATTTTGGACTTTTTGATTATGTGAAATGGTTACACTCGGTAAGCTACATGTTGCTATTTTTACCGCAACACAACTAAAATAAAAAAATTTAAAAAATACTGATACGGTGCCACACCGTGCAGCTTTTATTTGTAATTTTCAGTCGAAGGGCAACAAGAGAAGCAATGTAAGTCTTCACTGCTTTCCTAGTGATAAAAAGAAAAGAATGGGAAGATGCCTGTGGACGAATAAAACTTCCTAAGGACCCTCCAGTGTTTTCTCCACTTTAGCCCTGATGTCTTTGAGGCTTTTAGTAGACCACAGCTACTGAAAGAGCTTACAAATGGCAGAGACAAGAAACGCTAGATGCCATCCTGGCAGGATGGAAACATGCCGACGCTTGTCATGACGCCGCAGTCACTGAAGGAGCTTCTTAGCGTGGATTTCACTCGATATCCAGGAAGTAACCAAGAACAGGAAGTGCCAGTAGCTCACCGAGTGCAATCATTTCACGTCATCGAAATAATGGCCCCCCCCCCCCCCCAATAGTCCAAAATATGTATAAAACGATGTAAATTTTTTAAATAACATAAAAGTTTCATGAGTTTTCTACTACATATTTCAGTAAGAGACACCATTTATGTTATATTAAGCCATACTAGTCTTATTACCCAGGGTTCCCTTTAAACACAGCTGTTACATACAGTATTTTTGACTCTGGGTGTATTCTATGTGCTCGTACCCATTCTTGGGGACGAGAGGCATTTTTGACTCTCTCTCTGGGGTGCAGAGGGAATTGTCCTGACTGCTGTCTGTGGTCAAGGACACTGAATCAGACATGCGTGAGGGTGAAGAGCAGTTGCTGTTGTTCTGGTTACTGTTGGCCACCGTCTCATCCAGCAAAGAGTCAGCATCCTTTCCATCATCTAAAACACCAGACAGGAAAAACATATGTTGCTTTTGTATCAATTTCTACAGTTCCATCACACAGCCTATTATAAGAAACATTTGAGAAACAATTACCCACATTAATGAGAGAATTATTAATTGCTATTACGCAAAATGAGAGAGTGAGACTATCACTTTACCTTTTTTGTCCTTGCTGAGGGCCACTACTTTAGGCTGGTTAATGGAAATTTCAATGAGTGGAGGTCTCATCTCGGCTATCTTCATTTCCTCCTCCTCGGATGACAGATCCTCAGAGTCCTGACCACACAACCATATCACATCAAAAGCTGAAATTTAATTTATACTCCAGTTTACTTCCTGCTACTATAGTGGTAAACTGAACTCATTTTCATATTAATTTGTTTAAATGATGCACCCTAATGATCCAGCATGTCTCGACATCATTAAATCTCACATAATACAATATGAGCAAATGCACCCTGACAGGAACTTCACATCTGCTCACAGTAAGAGAATAAAATGCGACAGTGGCTAATTCAATTTATTGGATCCAATTTTAAAGCCCTATGTCTGAAAAAACACATTTAGTATACTGTGACAAATGACTGTAATTCAATGGCTACAGTACAAGTGAAGACCTTAATAAGCTACATGTTCAATTTTGGTTGGATTCTCACACAATTCATAAGGTGCATTAACTACTTTTGTTACTTTTATTGAGCTTTTTTGTCTGGCCCACATTCACTTTCATTTTCTTATAGGTTTTAAGCTATACTAGTATGTGTAAATAATTTTTCAATCTATAACTTGACACTTGATGCAGTACCTCAAGGGTGTCATTGTGGTTCACCATCGTTCTCATGTTGTCTGAGGTCTTGAGAGGGATCCTTTCAACGGTGTGGTTGTCTAATTCATCTATTGGCTCGTAATTTTGATGACTGTTCATTGTCGTTTTAGGCTCCATTTCAACAGCTTTGCCATTAGTGCAGGGACTTTCAATCACCTGACACAGGAAATTCAGGGTCATTCCAAGATCTGTGTCAGGATTCACTTCTTCACACAAACAACTGATCAATGTAATAATTATTTAAAAATCCAACCTTCACTCCAACATCCTGCACTCCGATATGGTTCCTCTCGCTGGTCCTGGTCTCTTTTCCTCCTTCTTCACCGGACTCGTCCTCTTTGAGTCTGTGAGCCACGGACTGAGCTGTTTTCACCATGTTCTTCAGTTCATCAGGATACGGCGTGGGGTATCGCTTCAGATTGCCCTCCTGTAAATACAAAAAGAGTTCATTTACTATTTTAATAGTAAATTTAATAGAACCTGTAACAGATGAGAAACAGGGTTCGTACAGATACTGTAAAATGAAAATTCAGGACTTTCAAGGACTTTTCAATCACTACTTTTTTGCTTTTCTATGTATTACTAAGGTAAAAACCACGGTTAATTTTTTTAAGGGATTTGTATTTGTGTGTATTTTCTTTTGTTTTTTCTTTGTTTTGTTTTTATAACTGTACTACCTTAATGGTTTGATGTTTTCCACCGTTTAAGGAAAAAAAAAAAAAAAAAAAAAAAAAAAATCACTCTGAAATCCTGATATGAAACAAATGATTTGCAAACCCGCAACAAAGTCCTGATCTGAATCAAATGATTTGCAATCTGCGCTGTGAAGATCCGATCTAAAGCAAAAGATTTGTGAACCTGCTCTGAAGTTCCAATTTAAATCAAATCATTCACCATCTATGTTCTGAAATCCCGATCTGAATAACGATTCACAAACCATCATTTCTTTGCATAGCATGAATCATTTGATTTAGATCGAGACTTCAAATTGTTTCAATTTGCGAAATGACTCACAAACCTGTTCCGATCTAAATCAAATTATTCACCATCCATGCTCTGATATCCTGATCTAAATAATGATTCGCAAACCATCATTTCTTTGCATAGCGCAAATCATTTTATTTAGATTGGGATTTCAAATTGCGTATCACGAATCACTTGATTTGAATCATTCCATTTGCAAAATGATTCACAAACCCATTCCGATCTAAATCAAATGCTCTCGCCATCCATTCGCTATCCATGCTCTGAAATCCCGATCTGAATAATGATTCGCAAACTACCATTTTTGCTCAATTGATTCAGTTTATCTGTTCCTCTTTTCAGCCATGTTTACACGACACTATCAGTACTAATACTTGCTTAGCTCGATTGTTTTCTGACATTAACCAAAAATAAACGAAAAAGGAATGATATGTGCTTATTAACACTTATTTCATAGACACACTGTCTTTCAATAATTCAAGCACTTTTCAAGTACCTCTTCAGGAATATGACTATTTTTAAGGTTTTTCCAGGTCTTAAATTTCAAAAATTCAAATTCAAGAACTTTAAGTACTTTAAGCACCTTGAACGAACCCTGGATTAATGATAAATTAAAAGATATAAATTAGTTTGGCTTGATTCTGATTTATTGTTACATTTATATTTACAATATACATAAACATTATATTTTATATAAAAAATTTGATATTTAAAATACATATTTTTTAAATTCTAAATCTAGATTCCAAATCTAAATTCTAAAATTCTAAATTCTAAAAACATTTAAAAAAAAAAAAATGAATCAGATGAATATGAATATGAATAATATGAATGAATGAATGAATTTTTTTTGTGGGCAGATTATGTAGCAACATAAGCAGCGGCATCAGTGCCAATGAAAACACAGGCCAGTTTTTAGAGGGGGTCGCTGAACCCCTGGCCAAACACTGATAGCATTTCATTGCAAATGGTGTCGGTGAGCTTTTACAACAGCCACAACGAGGAGGGCTGCTCTTCCAGGGCCAGACGGGGCCACACTGGCGCTCCGAGAGCTGATAGTGATGCTCCGTCAGACAGCTTGGGAGCCTGCATGTGTTCTTGGCGCAGAAGACAAGCCAGACAGCCATATTGAGTCATCAGGGGTGCAAGACAGGACGCGAGAGGGAGGGAACGAGATACAGAGTATGTAATATCAGCGAGATGAGGGGGTGGAAGGAAAAAAAATAAGGTTGACGTTGTACGCTCGAGGGCCCCTGAGACAGTGAAGGCTTCCATTTCACTTTCTGACAGGAGTTGTGTCAGGGTTACACTTTTAATGAGATTTCCACTGCAATGCAGTGAAGCGCAGGCTATGACATGCTGACAAACCAGGTGAGGCTGTTCCAGTGAAACCGCTTCACCTCATGCTGCCATGGAATCGGGAGATAATCCACCCCAGAAATGACAAATGTGTCAACATTTCGTTACTTTCGTGTCGTTTCAAACCTGTATGAGTGAGTTGCTTCTGTGGAGCTCATAAGGGGAGATTCTGAATACTGTGCTGGTTACTTGTTGTCATACAGTTATAATGAATGTGAATGAGCTTTTAAAAAGCACCACAGACAGGAATATCATGAATGTGGTCCATTTGTCAAGTGCATTATATTTCTCAAGACTTCTGAAAGGCGTACAAAGCTTTATGTGACAAACACATTGAAATTTACACTGTTATTTACAGAAAATGGCGAAGGAATTGAGTGACAAATTTCATGAGTTTGTAAAAACCCTAGTTTAATTCAGTTATTTTCACAGTGACTGAGTTAATCCAGTTCACAAAAAATGTCCTGAATAAGTGTTATTTTAGTATTATTTATATACTATTATATTAATATTTGGAATTAGCTTTTGTATTTATATTTGTAGTTTTCATTTAAATTTACATTTTAGTAATTTTATTATATGCTTTGTTATTTTTATTAGTGTTATTTATAAATAATATTGCTAAAACAAATTTACATTTCAGTAATTTTATGTTCTTTGTCATTTTTA